>BLFK01001130.1:2215353-2261573 GCA_014634185.1 Astreopora myriophthalma
ATACAGAAGAGATCTACTTAACTTAACACTGCGTTGTCTTCCTCCTTCAGTCTTCTTTTACTGTCCTTGATGTGTGGTCTAGGAACAAAGTAACATGATGAGTATTATGGTCTCAAGTGCTCGCTGTAAATTTCTTGAAGTCAAAGTGTTGTCGGATTCTTCATCACGCGCTAAAATTTCAAATTGTCATGTAACTTGAAATGGTTCAAGCCAAGTGGCAAAATTTCCAGGTGATCACTGGCACTCGGTAATCACTGTATCGATTTACAATGTGGGCCCGCCATTGTAATTCCATAGAACGGCTACCAACTGCCAGCGACCAACGCCAACATTTTACCCCATGATTTGCACCAAGTCAAGCTCCATGGCAACTTGAAATTTGGGCACGTAAAAAGAATCGATAAGGAAAGTGATCTACTTAACTTAAAACTGCGTTGTTCTCCTCCTCCACTAGTCCTCTTTTCTTGCCCTTGATACGGTCTAGGGACAAAGTAACATGATGAGTATTATGGTCTCAAGGGCTTGTTGTGCATTTCTTCAAGTCAACATAGATACAGAAGGGATCTACTCAACTTAACACTGCGTTGTCTTCCTCCTTCAGTCTTCTTTTACTGTCCTTGATGTGTGGTCTAGGAACAAAGTAACATGATGAGTATTACGGTCTCAAGTGCTCGCTGTAAATTTTTTGAAGTCTAACTGTTGTCGGATTCTTAATCACGTGCTAAAATTTAAAATTGTCATGTAACATGAAATGGTACAAGCCACGTGGCAAAATCTCCAGGTGATCACTGGCACTCGGTAATCACTGTATGGATTTACAATGTGGGCCCGCCATTGTAATTCCATAGAACGGCTACCAACTGCCAGCGACCAACGCCAACATTTTACCCCATGATTTGCACCAAGTCAAGCTCCATGGCAACTTGAAATTTGGGCACGTAAGAAAGAATCGATAAGGAAAGTGATCTACTTAACTTAAAACTGCGTTGTTCTCCTCCTCCACTAGTCTTCTTTTCCTGCCCTTGATACGGTCTAGGGACAAAGTAACATGATGAGTATTATGGTCTCAAGGGCTTGTTGTGCATTTCTTCAAGTCAACATAGATACAGAAGAGATCTACTTAACTTAACACTGCGTTGTTGCGTTGTTTTCCTCCATCAGTCTTCTTTTCGGCTTCTCCTTGGTGCGGTCTAGGAACAAAGTAACATGATGAGTATTATGGTCTCAAGGGCTTGTTGTGCATTTCTTCAAGTCAAGAGAGATACAGAAGAGATCTACTTAACTTAACACTGCGTTGTCTTCCTCCTTCAGTCTTCTTTTACTGTCCTTGATGTGTGGTCTAGGAACAAAGTAACATGATGAGTACTATGGTCTCAAGTGCTCGCTGTAAATTTCTTGAAGTCAAAGTGTTGTCGGATTCTTCATCACGTGCTAAAATTTCAAATTGTCATGTAACTTGAAATGGTACAAGCCAAGTGGCAAAATCTCCAGGTGATCACTGGCACTCGGTAATCACTGTATCGATTTACAATGTGGGCCCGCCATTGTAATTCCATAGAACGGCTACCAACTGCCAGCGACCAACGCCAACATTTTACCCCATGATTTGCACCAAGTCAAGCTCCATGGCAACTTGAAATTTGGGCACGTAAGAAAGAATCGATAAGGAAAGTGATCTACTTAACTTAAAACTGCGTTGTTCTCCTCCTCCACTAGTCTTCTTTTCCTGCCCTTGATACGGTCTAGGGACAAAGTAACATGATGAGTATTATGGTCTCAAGGGTTTGTTGTGCATTTCTTCAAGTCAACATAGATACAGAAGAGATCTACTTAACTTAACACTGCGTTGTTGCGTTGTTTTCCTCCATCAGTCTTCTTTTCGGCTTCTCCTTGGTGCGGTCTAGGAACAAAGTAACATGATGAGTATTATGGTCTCAAGGGCTTGTTGTGCATTTCTTCAAGTCAAGAGAGATACAGAAGAGATCTACTTAACTTAACACTGCGTTGTCTTCCTCCTTCAGTCTTCTTTTACTGTCCTTGATGTGTGGTCTAGGAACAAAGTAACATGATGAGTACTATGGTCTCAAGTGCTCGCTGTAAATTTCTTGAAGTCAAAGTGTTGTCGGATTCTTCATCACGTGCTAAAATTTCAAATTGTCATGTAACTTGAAATGGTACAAGCCAAGTGGCAAAATCTCCAGGTGATCACTGGCACTCGGTAATCACTGTATCGATTTACAATGTGGGCCCGCCATTGTAATTCCATAGAACGGCTACCAACTGCCAGCGACCAACGCCAACATTTTACCCCATGATTTGCACCAAGTCAAGCTCCATGGCAACTTGAAATTTGGGCACGTAAGAAAGAATCGATAAGGAAAGTGATCTACTTAACTTAAAACTGCGTTGTTCTCCTCCTCCACTAGTCTTCTTTTCCTGCCCTTGATACGGTCTAGGGACAAAGTAACATGATGAGTATTATGGTCTCAAGGGTTTGTTGTGCATTTCTTCAAGTCAACATAGATACAGAAGAGATCTACTTAACTTAACACTGCGTTGTCTTCCTCCTTCAGTCTTCTTTTACTGTCCTTGATGTGTGGTCTAGGAACAAAGTAACTTGATGAGTATTACGGTCTCAAGTGCTCGCTGTAAATTTTTTGAAGTCTAACTGTTGTCGGATTCTTATTCACGTGCTAAAATTTCAAATTGTCATGTAACATGAAATGGTACAAGCCACGTGGCAAAATCTCCAGGTGATCACTGGCACTCGGTAATCACTGTATCGATTTACAATGTGGGCCCGCCATTGTAATTCCATAGAACGGCTACCAACTGCCAGCGACCAACGCCAACATTTTACCCCATGATTTGCACCAAGTCAAGCTCCATGGCAACTTGAAATTGGGCACGTAAGAAAGAATCCATAAGGAAAGTGATCTACTTAACTTAAAACTGTGTTGTTCTGCTCCTCCGCTAGTGTTCTTTTCCTGTCCTTGATACGGTCTAGGGACAAAATGAGATGATTAATATTATGGTCTCATGGGGTTCTTGTGCATTTCTTCAAGACAAGATCGATACAGGAGAGATCTACTTAACTGAAACTGCGTTTTTTTCCTCTTTCGGGCTTGTTTTCGGCCTTTCCTTGATGCGGTCTAGGATCAAAGTAACATGATGAGTATTATAATTTTGTTTTGTCGAGAAATATTATGGAATCGTATGTTGTACGAGGAATAGTGGAATATTTGTTTAAATTAGCTAATGAAGTTGGACTGCACGTGCAAACGGTGCCCTATTAGCATATATGGCCCATACATCGTACAGAGCGATCGCTATAGGGAAGAAATCAAGGGCTTTTGATATAGAGAGTATCGGCAAGGGTAAGGAAAATAAGATAGGTTACCTTGATTTTCTTTGTCTTGCTTTAAATTAGCCTCATTCCCTGACAGCTTGACTAGACTATTTGTTGCAATGGCAGCCACGCGAACTCATCCGGACACGTTCAGGCAAAAAAACGAAAAGCGTTATTGCCCAAGAAAATAAAATAAAGATCAGTTGGAGTTTTATTTACAATAATGCTAAATGTACTTAACGAAGAAAAGGGAAAGTCACGAGCCAAGGGCCCAGAATTGTACTGAGCCAAATTAAATGGCAGTATGTGGTGAATAGAGGAATCTACATTACCTTAACGTATTTCATACAGCTCTCCTCGGACTGCCTCAATCCTGCAATTCTTCTGTCTTCTACAGGTCGGCAAACTTCAGCTGGAAACTTTGCTGGAATCGCTTCTTCTCCTTCCAAGATGTCCTTGATGCAAGATACTTTACCTGCGGAATTAACGGCCTTTTAAAGCCCGTACCCGGCAAAGAACGAGCGTGCCAACGTGATTAAAGCATTCTTCCCTCGCTCTTTCTTCATTTCCAAGACCCCCATGGAATACACGCCAGCACGGACTACGTCCACGGCAACGTGAAAGCCGATGCGCATAACAATAGTTTTAATAAGAAAGTCAATCGCTCTGCAAGTGTGTCATAGATGAGGATAAGTTCATTTGCCGTCTTTTCAAAAACAACATGGTGTTTCTGAAGAACGCAAGCACATTGCAGTGGTTTTTTTTTTAACTTCGTTGACCATTCAGTACTTTAATATTCATTTACTTTAGGTCAAATTGTGCAAGTAATGTATAAAAAAAAACAAACAAACAAACAAACCAAAAAAAAACAACAACAACAACGAGTACCAGTGTGTCATTAGGGGTTTCCAAACACCGAGAAACACAAGGCTGAGTGCTAATGCTTCTATTGTTGCGAGATGTTTGGAACCCTGATGAGACACGAAGCACGAATTTTTGGTATAGCTTCTCAAACGAGTGGCCGCCGTGTCTGTTGTTTCGTTTTCTTGATTAAACAATAGCTGTAGAGTGTGATAAAAACGCTTTGGATGGAATGTGTCATTTGGGTTATCAAAGATAATTTAATGTTTATGATATTCAGTTTTTATGCGACATGGATGAGACAAGTTCACGGCTTCAGATGCTCAAAACATTCGACGAAGGAAAGGCGTGTGTTATCTATTCTGTACCGAAATCTACGGTTTACAAGAAAAAATGGGCGTTACCGACTTTTCGAGAATGCCGGGTAAGACCAAAGAGCGGTCAAGATCTATACCATTGAGCCTGGCCGACTGTTTAAAGATGAAGACATGGGTGTGGATGTGAAAGTATTGAAAACACGAATGCCAAAACTTTAAATATTGGCCGTCGAAGTTTGTGCGAGAGGCTGCAAAGAGGTCGAGTGGACAACTTGTGCTTCGACTCCTCTGACAGTTAAAATTTCGGATGGTTTAAAGAAAGGGCAAGAAGCTGGTGTCAGTTTAGTATTTCACTGGGTGTAAATTTCGTTGATTGTAATGTTAAACTTGTTCTTAATTCTACGAACTGTGATGATATGTGAATTCGCTTTTTGCAATTGCTTACTGAGTATTCTCTCCATTGTTTCAAGGAAATAAATTTGTATGAGGTGTTATTTATACTTTTTCGCTGGGGACAGCAGAGGAAAACCACAAGAGATTAAACAACAATAACAGGGAGCGTTAGTCAAGCAGACATGGTTTTCAGGACGGCCCTGGATATCGTATTCAAATCATTAAAGATTTGCGTTGGATGCGTTTTCAAGCCCAATGAAAAACTAGATAAAAATGTTTAAAGATATTTAAAGATTTGACTATTGTATCTAAGTCTTTCAAGTTTTCCTTGCCTCTTTGATGCTTTGTCTTCTTTTCAGAGTATCGCGTGTATGAATTGGGGCTATCACTCTCTTCCTTGTCTTCGTTGTTCTTAGTGCAAATACTAGGATTATTTCTCCCCCCCCCTAGTTTGTTGTTGTATCTGAGTAAACTCTTTTATTCTACACACCAAAACCTAAACTATACACGACAAACCAACAACAAGAAGACGAACGAAGACCAACTCGAATACAAAATGTTAAAACTACTTATACGTGCTTAAAGTGCACCTAACCCCCAAAATATTTTTTTTCGCTACAATACATCTTTGTATCTGTTTGAAACGCATTTGCCTATTTTTTCCCATTTTTGCCAAATCTTGACATTTTGTAGGCATCATTTGGTACACGACCGAGTCAAAAGGGGCATGGGTCATAGATTTCAATAGAAGCTTTTGTAATGCAAATTAGAGACCCTTAGAAAAGAAAAGCACAAGGAGCTTTTTTTCCTACGTTTTTCACGCAACTGACTTCGATTTTCTTCGTGTTTTTGAACATTTACCTCTAAAAAGAGAGAGAAAAAAGGAAACAGAATGTAATTTTGACGGGCTTAGACGTTCGCTTATTAGTACCGCATTAGAACCGACGACCTTATGACTTCCTGAACGAGTGTCTTACTGCAGAGCTATCTGAGATTCGTGACCAGTTTTTGCGCATTAATAGCCTGTTATATTACACTCTGCTCAGTAATGTTGGAATGGAGGGAAAAAGAAAACTTACGATCTATTTGAAGCCAGAAAAGAATAAGACGATCTATTTCTTGATAAATCAAAAGGCATACCCAGAAAATAAAAAGGGAAAAAAAAATGTAAAATGCACGCTTCGAACCAAGCTTCTTTGCGCCTTAGCAAAACAAGCGCTTTGACCGCGGGACCTAAACTTCACCTCGTTTCAATGAGAATTTTATTTTAAGTATACGTTAAGGAAACGAACACGAACCGTTTTCAAATCAATGTAAATGGTTAATAAACCACGAAAGTTATTACTTCCTGATCAAACATGCATACATAAAAAAGAGAGGGTAAACTTCATTTTCCTTTTTTGATTTCATGTTCGCGCGGAGTTCGTGCTAACAGCAGAGTGCTGTATTTATTCTACATACACCCTGTCCATTTATCTCACTGCAAAGCTGTCATTTTTTCAGGTTTGAGTAACTAATGCTCGCGTATCGACAACGATCGTCCACTGAAGACTTTCCAAACTTCATCAGGCGCTCGTGGCTGACCGCACAATATTTCTCTTGTTGACCTTGCACTTGTCGAATTAGTACCAATCACCAAAATTGAGCATTGTCTTAGTGAAGTCAATAAAGAGCAACTTTAAGTGGGGGTTCCCAAAGGCCCGCGGGTGTACATCCCGCCCCATAGCTCACCGCTGAGTTGTGTGGGAGAAGGTCAACTTCAGCCGGCTAACTCAGGCTAGGATATTGCCAATCGTGATTTGTTACTGAATAGAAAGGATACTCTTAATCAGGTTGTCTGTTCCACTTTAGGTCATTACATAAGGCCGGGCTTTCTGTACACTTCAAATTAGGCAAAAAAAAAAGCACGCAAGAAGGAACAGAAGCGTGCATCGAACACGAATACCAAGCTCGCTGAAAGTCACGCATAACCACTACACTACCAACGCAAACCTAACAAAGAACTTGATACTTAAGGTATATGAAGTGCTACCCCAAAACATTAACTAAAAGCTGGCCGTTCTTGAGCAAATGCTTTGGCCTTAATGCTTAGGCAATCAGTCAATGCAACGAGTGCTACTATCCAGTTTTCGTACAGGTCTGGGTTGCTCAAAAGGTGGATAAAACTATCCACAGGCCGAATCGCTATCCAGCGGATAACGGTTGGTAAAACCAATCGAGTTATCCAGTGGATAGTGATTTATAAGGTAAGGTAGTTATACTAGATGCCCGGATGAAGCGTATCGCATTAGGTCCAACCTGACCCAATGTAAGCCATAGTGGTCCCTCAACTATGCGGTATTACTACGTTCAAGTTTGTTGTGAATAAATTTATTTGAATATCTCTGTCGAGACAATATCAGTCAAAGATAATGGCCTTGAATCTCCGGTACTTTCTGGTATTCACGCCTAGTTTACTTGCAACAGGTCGCTCGGACATCCACTGCAAAATAAAGAAGACTTCGTTGTTCAGTAAATGAAAACATTGGCAGAAAAAAGCTGTTTTCTTTACTTGCTTGTCTTGTTTGCTATGCACCTATCACTATTAACAGCTAGGATGAGTGGAGGAAGGGAGGGAGGGCTACCCACGGGAAATGGACTCAGAGATGCTTCCCCTGGGTAGGGATTTTGACACGTACGCGTTGCTTCGGGGTAGGGGGATTTGACATGGTCGCCATCTTAGAAGTCCGAGAGAAACAGGAATTTAACATTCAGTAGCTGCCCGGACGTTGGGATTTTGACATTCAGTAGGTACCCGGGGTGGGGAATTTGACTCTAGCTTCCATAAAAATGTGTTACCACGGAAGTGTTACTCTCGCAAACAGTGCAAGAGATTAGCCCGCGCTCACCCCACACGGGGAACTAAGAAGCCACCGTTTAAAAAAGTGTGAGGGTGGTCAGGTTCCGCACTGCTAACCACCTCTTCCCTCGAGATCACGAGGAAACGGGGAGTCATTTTCGATGGTTCTTCTGTGCATCGTGGATCAATAAAGATCAAGGTCACGGCGTCATGCAATCTTCACGATGGCGTCATTTTGGCTACAACTGCTAGAATTCATGTCATTTTTGCTTTCTTATTGAAATCTTCTAACCCCAATGGAGATTAAACGACAATAGCACTGATTAGCACAAGAAAAACAAGACCTGAAGGGTTCTGGTAATTGTGGTCAAATGACGCCATCGTGCAAATGTCCCATTCTAGCCTGATGCCCTCCATCGATTTCATCAAATAGTTGCACATATTCCACCATTTCATATATCGAAGAATTCATACTAAAAAGATTAAGCTTTACACAGTGGCACACAAGCAGTTTCATTTGCTTGGGTCTTTTCAGCTAATTGTCAATTTTCTCCGTCGTTGTTTTGTTTTAGGTCATCCGTGATTTCAAGGTTTTACGAGTCGAGCCAAACTAAATTCGCTTTTGTATCTGCATTGCAGCTGCATTACTTTCTTGCTCTCTAGGGGTTTGATGTGTGAAATGTGAAATACGTCTGGACGTGCTCAGTTAAACGGAAATGGTGACGTCATCAATAATACCCCGTTAAACTTGTCAAAACCGGTTTTGTCGTCAAGCAGTATAAATAAGGGCATAACAACATCACGTACTCTTTCCCCACTTCGTCAAGTTGCGTTTCATTCCGAGCCATCACGTTTGTAACTTCTGCTAGGTTTTCTATTTAACGGGGAACTGAATACTTAAAATGCGCCTCTCAAAGTTCCAAGTAACGACTTTGCTTGGAGTCGGAATATTCCTCGTCGGTGTTGCGTGCTTTGTCGCTGTAACACTAAACAGCGTATTTCCCGCTCGCGAGGAGCAAAACTTGAAAGAAATAAAGTGTACTATATCTTCTGGCGATATGGAGATGAGGGTTAAATGCACACATAACAAACACGATGATACCAGTTATCCGTGTTTGAGAATTTATGTGTTGTGTGGAAACTATACAAAAAGGAATGGACTTTTCAATGAAGCCCGGCCGCATTTATTGCGTAGAGATTTTCACAGCCTCCATGAAAAGGTAACGTGTCTTGTCTGTCATGCAATTTTCAAATGCCTTCACATTTCATTCAGCTGATTTCTGTGCTTAACTGCTACACAGAAATGTAATACTTTTACTTGGAAATAAAAGACGTTAAAACACGGGTAGGGAAATACGGGGCTTGTAGCGGTCGACAGCGGCTGTAGATCTGAGGGAGGTGAGTGACGACCTTTCTGAAATCCATCTCTGATTTCTCAGATTTCTTCGTAACTTCCACAGACATCGAACAGCACTTTACAACGACGCAGACCATTCATCTATGATTCATTTGTTGTATTTAGGTTACTTTAGAAGTGCACGTTCCTCCCATATTCTTGCATGATGACTTTGCTAGTGAGTGCTTGGACCAATATTCTTCCATTAGACCCTCTTCAACCTCTGCTCTTTGATATCCATTAGCGATACTTCAGTTCAATCTTGGAGGGATACATTTGTGCGATTTGACGTCGTGTTTGGGTTTTCATACAGTCGAAGAGACTCATGAAAATTACGAAGTGATTTGAATACTGAGAGACCATTGTTCCTTGCGTGTGTTAAGGGTGGGTGTGGCTTGAGCGTAACATAAGCGGCTTAGCAGCCAGCCAGAGTCAAAACAACAAACACAATTATCATATGTGGGGGGTATTGTCTAAACTGGTTGCAAACCCTGGCTTTTTAAAGCCCTTTTGGATCAGTAGATTTCCAATCTCCCCCCCCCCCCACCTGCTAGTGAAAGTTACACCGTCCTTGTTCGCCATTGTAAACAGCAAACGCTTTGCCAGCATAACTTTGAATTTTTGGCACACTTCGTGCTAAACATCTGCGATTATTTTGATTTCATAAGCAAACTGACACGTCTGTATTTTGTTACCCGTGACATCTGACATCAAACAACAGCTGGTGAGTCACGAAACCCATAGAGTTTGAATCTGGCGATATTGTCTGGGGCCTGGGACTCACTCCTTGCTCTACCTCAAGTGACTTATTAGTGACTTAGACGAATGACGAAATAAAAACTATCTAAGACCAGTGACCCTATGGAGGATACATATTGGAGCAACGAACACTTTGTGTCGGGGTGGGGAGGGGGGCAGGAAGTGGGAACATTTGGAAAGTTTATTTGTAACTTGAAGTGAGGATCTATTTACTTAGCCAACGATTGCTTAAGAAAAGTACCCTGGAATCTTTTCTCACCCTGTCTCCTGAGTGCCAAAATAAGGGTATTTCCGCATTTACCGGAAAGTATTGTATTTTGTTCACTTGGGATTATTCTTTATTTGGCGTTGTTTTATTTTCTGTCTTTTGTTACTTTTGTTTTACATCACCGGTGCTGCGGTACACGCAGAAGCTACCCAACATAAACACCCCATAAACAAGACAACGTGAATACGCTGCCCGCAGCTTTGAGTCGAATCTTACCCCAGCATCACCTCGCTCTGGTGCTGGATTAAATACTGAACCGCGCACTAATGCTGAAAAAAGTTATACGTTGTCATCGTTTGAAATCCGGCTTAGTGCCGCTAACCCTGTTTAGAACACCTAGGCTTTGGTTTCCTTCTTCACGCAAATCCGTCGTTTGAGAGAATTTCAACGGTTTATCGTAGCCCTTGCTTTGCGTTCTTCCCCACAAGAAAACATGGAGAGGGGGAGGGGTGGGGAGGAAGGGTGGCCGAGCATTTAATTATTTGAGATATACAAACACCCGACCCTCTCTATCCTACGAAAAAACTGTACAGTAATATTCTTGTTCTGTTTCCTCCTTTTGCCTATCTTAATTAAGCGTTTAACAAAGTACCAAACTTTTTGTGAAAAATTCACTTTTCAGCATAAAACAACCGAATCGGTCTATTTAACGTGAAACCAGGTGAAAAATTTGATAAAAGGCGATTTTTAGGTTTTTTTGTTAATACTTTTCGATTTTGCCTAATTGCGTTTCTTGTTCCTTACCTCTAGTGCTCTTTTGAACCAGACGATTGCAAGGACAAAGCTGAAGTCAGGCCAGACTTGCCTGTCGGATCAACCCTTCAGTGTTATTACAATCCAAAAGATACACATCAAATCGTTCACTTCAAGGCCTCCAAAGAAAGCTACAACAAACTGCTTCTGCGCAACGTAGTGTGGCCGCTGGCCATTTTAGTGCTGGGTATTGTTGTCATAGCAACGGGAACTTGCTACTTTTTTTCGCGAAGTAAGGACAGCTACGAGAGCTTACCGGGAAAGTCCTCTACGTCAATGCTGCAGACTCTTTGAGCAATTGAACATGTAACAACATTCGACAAGGAATGGCTTGGCCTTTTTTTCTTCAGTGCTATTCCTGCCACATGCATTTCAGGTGCGATGAATGTTGAGCTTAGCGACTCCTATCAAAATTCTCCAAGACATGCTTGTGTCTACATCTAAATTGCTAATCCACAAAGGAGTCAGCCCATCACAACGGATGTTAACATTGAGACAAGGGACTGAAGTTTTTCAAATATGAAGCCAGGCCTCGGCGTTTTCTCCCTTGGCTTCGGTCAACTGGTGATCGCCGCCGGAAGAAAAATTAGAAGTGACCAAACAAGGGGTACGGCTGATGTTGCTGTTTGCACAAACACCGATTTTACGATGTTCACAAACTTTTACTTACTCAACTATGGAAAAGAAGAAGGAAAAAGTATGGGTCTCACTTGGGACTGAACAGAAAAGCTGCACGAAGCCTCGGAGACAATCATAAATTAGGACAGCATAATTTCTTTATGGCGGTGCGAATAATATACCAGTATAGAATTGTACATGTGTAATGTATGGTATTTAATTGGTTGCAGATGAGATGTTAGTTATTAAATAGTGTACATTTTTCGTCTACTTACAAAGGGTTTTCTGCGGTATGGTTATTTTAGACAACGCCAAGCAATAAATGTGGCTAATTGCGTGACATAAATCTAAACAGAAGTGGGTCTCAATGGAGGATGTACCTTTGACGGTCGGACGGTTAACAGGAGGAAATTTATTGTGATCTTACATTGTGCGCGCTCCTAAGGCCATTCAGTCAAATTCACGCGCTTACCTGAGCAAAATTTACACTACAGTGGAATCCACGTCGAGACGCTCAAAAGTATTTTGTTGCCAATGTGTCTCCCGAGTGGTACGTGGCCATAAGCCTGAGCCCCTTGCAACTTTCGGATACCTATAGGCAATATGCGACAGATGACATTCCTTTCTCATTCCCAGCACAGTTCCGTGTAACTTGGACAAAGATTATTTGAGAATGTAGTCATTGTCTTCCATATGGTCCGTAAACTTTTTGGGGGGAACACATTGGAGTACAGGGAGAGATCGTGCATGTGTATTTGCTAAAAAATGATAACATGACCAAAGGAAGCAACGCAATTAGTTTACTGCAACCATTGATAGTGGTGATGATGTAATGTACTCGTGAAAAAGAGAGTCAGAAGTCCTTGATGAGAAGCTGAAATAGTGAGATCTAAAAGACCGTGAAACCGTTTGAAAGCGGCTTTTTTCACATATGATGGAAAGAATTGTCCCCTTTTGACAGCTGATGCTGCTTAAACCCATTGAGATCCTCAAAGCCGGAACAGATGTAACGTGTTGATTCAAGATGAAATATCTAGTCTCTCTTCAAGAAATTGAAGGAATTTAAGGTTTAACTTAAACTGCTTTATGACATATGACTTTTTAAAAACACATTTTCGGGCATTACTGAGTAAATGCAAGGCTTCACTTGGAAAAGAATAAATCACTGGTAAATGATACAAGATAAGCTGTCAATCGCCTTTCCACAATACACTGCTGACCAAGTGACATCAACAAGGCGGCGATAATCAGTTGTCGTTTTAGGAACTAAGGGGTTAAATAAAAGAAGATCGATGAAGTTTCGCTCTTATAACCATGACATCGCTGTTTTTGTCATCTATATTATTGCATTCACTGTTCATGCTGACGCTTAATGTTGTTTCTCGATAATTCCTCCATGTCCTCCTTGTCATGGTGTTTCGTTATATATGTATTAGGTATATCAGACATATCACGTGATCTGAAACTGTGGATGTCACTCTCAAGCATTTGTTTAGGATGGAGATGGTTTTCAATTTGATGGTCTCTTTTCGTAATCCAGGGAGGACATGACTTTTCCTGTGGCCCACAATTTGTAGTTTGAATGTTTCTACTTCTTTTCTCTCTTTTCCTCGTCGTACACCATCGAAATGAAACTTCCATACCTAATTCGCGGCAAAACGTCGTGTCGACTTTGACGATCTCGACTCGAGTCCCGCGATACATTACTCTGCTCCCTGCTCAAGTTCTTTGGTGCAGTAATCAACGGAAATAGAAATTTCATTTCCTCTGATGTGGAACAGTCCTTGGATAGAGAAATGTTTCTCTGATTCAGATACACCATTTTTTCCTTCCCATTCAATATTAATTCAGTATTAAAACCTTCATCGTTTTTTAGTTGGTCACTTTCAGAAATATTTGCCTCCCGGCGTGTCTTCCCTCCATCACGAGAACTATCCGTTAAGATCACTGAAGATGAAGTCGCCCTGGTTCGTTGCCCTGTCTGCAATCCCCTTTCAACCTCTTTGTTGTTATCCATTATTATTTTTCTTGACGAGTTTTTTTTCCTGTGATATAGTTTAGGGTGAAGATTTCGAAAAGGATTTTGCATCTGGTTCATATCAGCCAGCACTGAAGAATCCTGTCTGAAAGCATTGTTACGTTTATTTGTGTCGTCACGAGAAGAAAGTCTCGTCTTTATCATTCCTGAAATTTATAAGAGGAACAAAGAACTCTATAAAAGCATACCTAATGACGATAATACTACAATATAGACTGAATTCATAAATGGCGGCTGCTAAATTATTCTTTTCTCTTCCTGCTAATTTTCATCACTAGCCTCATTTTAACGCAACATTTACATGCTAACGAGGCTAGTGAGGAAAATTAGCATAAAGACAAAATAATAATTTAGCAGCCGCCATTTATGAATTCGGTCTATATTCCATGAAAAAAACGAGCGAATTTCAACGAATTTAAGCCCAGCAACAAGTGTTGCTAAGCCTGTTCAATACAAGTTAATGAAACCGGACCAATGATCAGCCTTAAAAAATGAGGAAACTATAAACTTAAATTACAAAAGTACGTTTGCCGAAAAAGAGTTAGATAAGAATAAATGCTTTAGTTTTATTGAAATGACAGCCTACTTAATTAATATCAGAGCAAAGCACACTAAATATATGGAGTGGAAATTTGGAGCTAACTTCTTTGTCAAGTTTCTCCGATTTTTTTTTGTAAAATCGTGTTCAGATCACGAATCACATGCATGAATATGATAATACAATTGCCAAACAACTTACTAAAAAAATATACGTCCGCATGTGCCACAACGAAATCTCATAAAGCCACAAACATATCAAACTGAAGAAAGAGGAAGGGTTAGTGAATATACAAATATTCTGTGGCCAAAAGCTTTTTATCCCGTGTAATTAATACCTTGAGGTGTCAATCGAATATTCCAAATTGGCTTTTCTTGACTTTTGCTGGGTATAGTACCCCTTGTTTCAAGTCGAGTATTTAGCCTGGTTTTCACTAGCGACGCAAGCACAAGCGCAAGCATAAGCGCAAGCACAAGAGCGCTTATTTCACCGTGAAAACAGGCTCGACGCAAGCATAAGCACAAGCGCAAGGATCAAAATTTTTCCTTTTCCTTGTGCTCATGTGTTGCGTTCTCTGCTTGTGCTTGCGTTATGTTGGTTTTCACTTGACATGAATTTCTTATGTTTGCGCTTATGCTTGCGCTTGCGTCGCTAGTGAAAACCAGGCTTTTCGCATCTCTAAAATATTTCCGAAGGTCGTTCTTGTGGGCCGATTAGTACCAAGAAAAGCTACTTACATGTAAACATTTTACGCCTGCAAAGAGCGAACCGAGAAGGGCGACTAGTTTATCGTCCAAAACATAAGTAAATAAAATAATCATTTCATGATGAACTCTAAGTGTCTATCTGTCATAAAATCTGTCACAAGTGAACCAATAACTACGGATATTTGTGTGATTCGGCATCCTGAGCATTCATTGAACTTCATGTGAAATTTCTTACCTTTTCTCATCTTGTTATCATTTGCTGTAGCTACAAAGAAACTGTGCTCGCCAAATATCAAATATATACAAGTTGACCTTGTTAAAATGCTTGCCTAACCTACTTGGTATCCTGGAAACACCTCTTCAGAGCCAAGGTGAACTAATACGACAAGTCAACATCACGATTTTTATATTGAAATTAATCCGGCTGCTGTAAGATTTTAAAGATAGGGTTGAATAATTATCACAAATCTCCTGCTTTAATTTGCCTCTATATCGAAAGTGGGACCTGTTTAAACCTAAGGAATAAATAATAAGACTATGATAGGTCACGAGTGATAACGTAAAAAAGTGAAGCTGAAGTAGCAGATGTGTATAAGGCTTGCATGATCTAACCCTCTCAGTTTTTCACGAATACTAAAGTGCATTTAAATCACAAGGAGTCGGTATAAAATTAGCATTTTATATTGGTTATGTTTTTCTGAATTCACTATGGTTTCGGGCAGAATATTTATTCGAAAACTGCAACGCCCAGTGAAATTCCTCCTTCATACTTATTTATACCATTTTCATAAAAGGTGCGTGTTGAAGCAAAATAAAGGCTTCAGCTTGCACAATAAAAAAAGTCTAAGCTCGTTAAAGAGGGGATTTTCCAGACTATGCTAACAAATATTACTGATTCCAATTGAAAAGAGACGGTTAAGATTTAAGTACCACTACTGAAATAAAAATAAACATGATTGGATCCCCTGCGTCATGTTTTTTAAAATTTTAAGTTTTGTTTTGTAATCAGTTCTTATTGAACCCATGGTAAAATAAAAATCTCACACAGCACTCATATGCGGTAACAGTAGCGAAAAATATACTGCATTTTTGGATTAAAATACAAAAAACAAAAACAAAAACAGAAAAAGTAGCCATTTGGAAACATTTACATAATTAAACTAAGCATGCTTTGTTTTTTCAATTTTCTTGTCACCTTTCGGGAATTGTTCGAAAAAAATTCAGTTTATTTCGACACTGAGTTTTTTTTTCCTTTTGTACCCTTTTAGCCGAGTGTTTTCGTTTAATTAAAGGCCATAGCCGTGCTTTCTCAAACCTACACTACTTGTTATTTCTTTGTTTCGCTTCAAGACCTGATTACAAGTTAACTTAAGATGTCAACTTTGTCAGTTTTAACCAGATTTTAGAGCAGGTGTTCGCATGAACCCCTTTTGTCTAAGTGGCTTAGATTATGATTGCCTCGTAGAAAGTAATCTTAGGAAGTTCAGCATGGTGCACTTAAAACACTAAAATATTGCTTTCTTTGCTTGTTCCACGATTGTTTCGGTGACGTGAATTCATACGAGCAAACAAATTTGTTTCAGAAATTCACGTCACAAAAACGAGAGTATCGGCTTATTACAGCTGTTGATAAAACTGCTCACAAGAAAATCATTCAGTGCTACAGCAATTTTCTCAAGCCGCTATCACAGAAGTAAATAAAGTACTTGTATTTAAGCCTTACCGTCCTCAGGTCAATTCTTGGCCGAAGACGTGTTACCTTGTAATACTCTTAACTTGGTTTATATCAGTAGTATATACGAGTCCAGGAGACCATAACCCGGAGAGTACAACTCCCATACTAGGGCTATGTCACGGCATTTTTACAGACCAAGCTATTTATAGACGTGTTTTTCCCGTGAAAAGTTCAGTTCCAGTCCCCACGCGTCCAAGCAGCTAATTATGCAAGGTTTATGATTGGCTAGCAACTCTCCTGTGGGACACCAAGGCTCCGGTGGGAAAGTGAATTCACGGGAAAATCAATCTAAAAATAGCCTAGTCTGAAAACGCCGTGACACAAGTATATTGAAGTTGTCAGTACGCTCCGGGTTATGGGCTCCTGACGAGTCCTAGTGTTAATTTCGTCACAAACGTTTCCAAGGCCTTCCAATTATATACTGAAGGATCAGCATCTTAACAACAGGAAACTGAAAGCATAAATTCGCCCTGGCAACTACCGAACCAGCCATAGATACCTTGGCTCTTCAATCGTGGACAATCACATCACAAAGCGTTAAAATTTATGAAACAAAATCTTGATACTCAGACACCCTTTCTTTTCCCACTAATCCTAAAAACTGGGATCTTCCTTCCTACCTGCCTGACAGCCTTCTTTCTTTCTTTCGATCCGTCTGCAACGAGTATAATGTGTGGAGTAAATTTTGTGTTCTGATTCAGTAAGCGAAGCAATCATCAGATTCGAGATTGGGGTCGACGTTTTGTACATGTGTTTACGCGGAGTTTTCTGGTGGTTGTACAGCTGCGGGTGAATTTTGCATACTTCAAGTTTGCGGTTTGTGTGGTGTTGAGAGGAATACTTATCATGTGATCAACCAGTTTACAATTAGGATTACTAGAAATTAAATGCGACGTCAAACAACTAGTTGAGGCTGTTTGCATGTGCTAGCTAACAATGCGAGCAAAACACTTGAATTCTTATCACAAGAAACGACACAGTCGCCCACACGGCTGGTACTTAAGCATAGCTTGCGTTCAACTGACGCTATTCCAGCATGACAAAGCATAAGTTAACTAATGAGAACTTTGCGCTTAAATACAACGTACATCCACTTTGACTCCATAAGTGCCTAAATTCCTGTTAAAAGACAAAGGGAACTTTTTTAAAGCGGCAAATTGTTGTTTTAGTTCGCACCCACCTTTCAGTTAAGTTAATAAAGTGTTGCTATGGCTCTATTTATATTTCTTGATTTTAACATCAACCCCCGCCTTAGGACGTCAAAACGATAACGTATGACGCAAACTCACTCGCAAAGACTGAAGTTAAGAATATCGGTCTACGACAATAGTTTCCTGTACATTTCCTAGCAACATCCTATTTATAAAGGTGCTACTACATCATTGCTAATCTGGAATGTCATTTCTCTGAAATATACGCATTACATGGTTTGTAATTAGATTTTTCCTTCCGTCAAATGTCGCCGGATACAAACTGGTGAAACGCAGCGCCTTGGCCAGACGAAGATTCTGACAGAGGCAAAAACAACGTTTTTCAAGCTTATTTCCAAATGCTAGTTCACTTTTGTTGTCAATGAAGGTAACCAGGATTGGCTCAACTGAGCGCCGGAAACGTGCTTTCAAAAAAAAAAACACGGTCACCACGAAACTCATGAAACATCACTAAGATGGGCTATTGGTCATCTGGCAATGTTTCCTTTTTGCTAATACGATATTGGTCACAAATCGAAAAGTTTTAAACAACCCACTCTCGAAGAAGTGAGAAGGAATTAAATATCTGAAAAGGCAGCGGGGGTCGCTCGCTGTAGATGTTCGTTGTCGTTTTTATTGTGTTTTTGTTCCCTATATCCGTCTTCACATTTGTTCAAATATACCTGCCAACTGTTCTTCTTTGTTAAACTTCGTTACTTCGTGTTATGACTCCGTTGCTAAAAGACGCTCAGCGATATATGTAGTAATAAGGGAAGAATGATGCTCGGCCATTGTCACAAATTCGATTGTGACTACCGTAACAGAGAAAGACAGATACAGTCAGTCACGGAAACGCACAAAGAAATATCTTCCGTTCATTAAGAAAGTGACGGAAAACAACCACCAAGGAAACAGATCCTTCATTGCTGATACCAAATGACGTCAATCGTTGCGCCTATAGGCGCAGACAACTAAGGAGTCCTTATTAAGTACCTCTCGAGGAAATAATAATTTTTCGAAGAGAATGAAGTGAAATTTCCAAGGTGCCCCTGTTATTAGGCACTGTTTGCATACTTTAAACTTTATGGTCGCTGTACAGATACCTTAACCTTTATTTTGTAGCTGAGTAATCTTGCTAACTAATGTAGCGAACACTATAACGTTGTTTGTCGTTTGTTCCCCGAAAAAGCTGATTCTTGACAACGGAAAGGTTGTAAACATTTGAGGCACACGACCAATCAGCTTTTTGTATTTTGGAGAAAAGTGCAAGTCCTCCAAGAACGTGGAAACAAAGAAAAACAAACAAACATTTGAAAACATCGAAAATATTTGGTGCTAATTGTTAAATCGGGTCGTTATTTAAAATATCGACAATTACGTCAGGTGGATTGCAACCTTCGGTTGCGGCTGTAACGGATACGTTGACTTGAACAGGTAGTAAATTAAAAGTTGGTTACACGATAGCTAATCGCAATTTACTCTTCGTGAATTGCGCAGGACTGAGTAGTTTGCTATAGAATTTTTATTAAAAAATAAATGAAATTATCTTGCGAAGAGTGTAGAGCAGAGAATCAACAATTGAACACTACATTGCGAGACTCGCTTTTTAGCATTTTGTTTCTCATAAAGCTTTCCCAGAATTATCCATACGCACGAACTGAATGCACCTCACCAGACGTACACCCCCTGGTCAGTTGGCAGTTCAATTAGATCGATGCAGATCGTGGTCAAAACGTATGATCAGTTGGAAAACTTTATTGGCGCCATCAGTGTTAATTATAGCGTGAGATTCCTTTCCGCGTGATGCGTGTTCCGCTCTCGGCAATCTGATCGAACAATTTATTCATTTCAATCAAATGGTTATAAGGCGGTAGGAAATGTTAATTGCATCGTGGCACCTAACGGCGCGGAAGAGCAACGTTCCATTAAAAAGAAGAAAGAACAATTCATATCAAAGATCATTCTGGAATTCAGATGTTTATCTAAAGAATCGCGGCATCTTTAAGCTTTGTAAGGTCGCTAAACGACATGGTAGGTAAGAAAGAAGCTTTCATACAACTTTTTTAGTCGCGAACTTCGACATGCCTATATAAGAAAGCCGCTGAACATGCCGCTGTGGCCGCTCATTTCGACCCTCCTAACCCGTTGAGTGTTGGTCCGGTCACATTCGACGGACCCTTTGAAAATAGGAAGCTGGAGCAGCCAGGAGACGCTTATATCAGCAGAAACAGCAGTTGAAACAAATAAGTTTTTTCTAGAATATCGCGCGTTGAAAACACAGCATGATATGCCTTTGTTTCTAGACCTGAGCCGGGGGTGTGACTGAAAAGATATAGATGGTTCAACAACAGACACCTCCTACAGTGGAACCTTTTCAAACGCAAAGACAAACAAGTGCTCGTTAAAACTGAAGTACCTCTTAAAACAAAGGTTTCTTATCCACGTTCTCTCAATATATACCTCAAATACATAACTGTACTCACATACATAACATCACTGTTCAACTATAAATAGTGATCTTGAAGACCAACAAGCTTCCATCGCACAGTTTGAATGGCTATTTTGTTTCAGCCTGCATAACTGTTCGGAATAGCTCCAACCCTACAAGGGGAAGTCATATACGAAATTTATCTTATGATATGTAAAAATCAGCAGTGATGAATGTCATTTTCTCCAAACAAATCTCCGCTTTCGTAATTATGGTTAATGTCAGTGGCATCTTTAGGCAGAACAAGTGTAATGTTACTGCTGCGAAATGAAGGCACACAATTTGGTCTCTCCAATCGCTCCATAGACGACTCTAAAGGCGGAAGATTGCTCGAAATACGTCGAGATCTTCCGGACCTTGAAGAAGGTGATGTATCGCTCGCAGGTGATCTCAAAGTGCGATCTCTTGGCGAGCGAATTCTCAGTTCAGCCAGAGGTGCATCGCTTAGAGATCTCCAACGAGAACTCGGACTTGTTTCCACGACGTGTTTGTCATCTAGTTTAGCAGGACAGCTTTGCCTCTTCCGCCTTCCATGAGTTTCGCTCGATTCATTCTCAACCCTAATCGACGGCAGAGGTTCGTTTGGCCGCGGCACCGAAACTCGCCTCAACAGAGCTTCGTCAAAATGAACCTTCGAGTTCTTCAAGTCTTCCGCGCGCTTGCGAATAAGTTCAAGTACTTCCTTAGTATGTTCCTCCGTAGGCCTGTTGCGAAGGGAAGGGTTCCGAATATCCGCCACATTTCTCATCGCTGGGTTTGATACTTCGTTCGGAGTGACTCCCACTTGACCGCTATACACAACAGTGTCAACAATGCAAATGACACAGTCACAAGTCCAGATTTGTTTTCTACGAAAAGCTCGATAAACAATATCACAAGTTGCGTCAATACACCTATTAATTCAACTTCGCTTCACTAACCTTCCGCAACCACAACTCTTTATCTAACCACAACTAACGCCGCTTCTTTCACGATCCTAAGCGACGGTTCGGCTGAACTAATTATACTCAGGGAAACAGCAACGCCCAAAAACTAATATCGCTAAACACATCAAATAAAAGACAAAGGCATTAGGACAGTTTGGCGGCTGTGTTGTTTAAATTATGACCTCTTTTAGAGTTCATTGTTTGCCGCCTGGAGGGATTCTGTCTAATTAATCATCATTTAGTTTAAGAATAAGGTCGATTAAGGAATCGAGGGCAATAAAAATACCGTGGATTCGTTTCGAGTTGTGGTCTGCACACTGACCCTAAGATACGAAGATAGAGCGCAAAATCAATGATGTCGGTAATTTATCATTAAAAATGAACGGGCGAGCCATTTCATCAGATATTGAAAATTAATTACTTGTGTGAAGGGGGCAAAGGGAAAATTATTCCGTTGTCGGCCACTTTATGTCAGTAGTTTGAAACTAGGAGTTTACTGTTTGTGTGCACCACATAATGTCATTCTAAAAGAAGATTACGTTTCTGGAAAGAACATCACATGTCAAAATTGTTAAGGACCGGAGACTTCCGTCACTACGCAACAAAAACAATTTCGCCTTAAATCATGGTATCTCGCTCAGAATGTACAAGGTTTCAACTCGACTCGATTTGAGGAAAAAATGTCCCAAAAATGTACAATTGTATGTCTTCAAATATGTGTGCCAATTAACAAAGAACACTAAAAGGGCACAGCCATTAGCAAAAGGTGTAAACGATGAAAATTGGACACAAAAAGGCGAGGAAATTAATGCGGTATTTTCTTTGTCATTCAAGGCCTCTGTTGTGTTAGAGTAGTTTCTTTATGGCCATTCAGTTTTGGAGGTGAACGAATTGGTCGTATTTACCGAGAGAGCAGCAAAGTTTGTTTCATAGAGATACAGGAATCACAAAGCCTTTCAAATTCAAGATAGCTTTTTTCGTTTTTGATGTTGATACTCACGAGGACCCTCATTGTTTTTTTCTGGGTAAAATGACGACAAAGCAGTACATCGCTGAACACGCTCGGCACATTGAAAGGTTTCGATTAATTACGATTAACGATCAGAAAGATGTAGCCAAGGTCATTCATATCAAGCTGTATTCAAAGTTGTAAGTACAAGCAAATTGAATCAGAGGCTGAAATACCTGATGACTTTTTTTTCGTATTTGTAAGCACGAGAGGGATAGTATTACATCAGGTTTAGATTCGATAAAATACGGTGACCAAAAATGAATGATTCCATTTTGTCCTGAGTTTTTCAGTAAGGAATACTGGAGAGATTAAGATTCTCGCTTGCGGCCAACGGCAAAAGTCAGGCTGAAATCAGTTTGCTTTGTACAAAAAAATCAATGACATTTATTGAATTTCAGCTTCTCTTATCTGTTAGCCACACCCATCGATCAAGCACTAAAAAGGTAAAAATAAGCTAGAATAACAGAATTTTTATGGTTTTATGACAAGCAGCAGCCTGTTGTTAGCCTTAAACGAGAATCTTAATCTCTCTACTAATAAAAAATGGTCGTCAAAGAGGTTAGTTAAGCAATAGACCACACATTTCTGATTCATAGACCAATCAACCGCGCGGGATGATGGAAGAATACGAGAAAAATCCGAAAATCACACGCCGTTTATTGCTTTTATATAATAACCCAGAAGACGCGTGAAATTTCCAGAGTTGACTGGCACAATAAATCGTGGCTGATTAGCAATGCAATCAGAGCGCGCGCATTGGCGAAGTTTTGAACGACTTGCGAAATTTATCAATTACATCGGGTTATTTACCGTATCTTTGGTGATACGGAAGACTTCGTCTTACAAGGATTCGTCATTTTCATTTGCGGATTTAATGTAGTTAGCTTGTAGTTCAGGAGAACTGCGAGAGTGTCGCTGGTGTTATCTTTGATTTCGCAAAGTTAAACGGAATCTGCATTATACTACAAAGAAAGAAAATGGAAAGATGTTGACGTCTATTACTTCGAGAGAAAAGAATAACTAACCAATGAATATGCACGGCGAATTCAGCATATCTGGAAAAAAACTGATAAAGACAAATAAATTACAAATAGCTTTCTACACACAGATAATTACTCGAAGCCTGGAGGAGTGAAGGCAATGAATCGATTTGGCTAGCTTCTTATGACAAGTTGGACGAAGTGAGGAGCAGATTTTATTCGTTTGAAATAATTAAAAAAAAAAAGGTTCCACGGTTCCATAAAGGAGAATGGTAATAGTGAAAGATGAATTATTATTTTATTTTTAGCAAGTTGACCGACAGGATCACTTTCTGTTCGGGAGAAAAGGTGGAAATTTCGCGAAAGAAAGTAAACGAAGCGTGGAACTCCTCGAAAGCTTGGCGTGTTTGTGGTCAAGTTAATTTAATAACTGCGAACACGTGGCATGGAAACTAAAAAGTTAGAAAACTATTGAAAGTACGATCTTGCGATGGACAAGCAGTCGATCTTTCCCGAATTTCAATTAAACGCAGAATTTAGACCAATCTTTTTCCAATCACATCCAGTAATCCTAACAGCGGGATTTATAAATAATGCAAACTAAACAACTCTTATTTCAAAATGTACCGTATGAGAAGGTTTTTGCTTGCTTTTTCTTTCATTTATTCCTCTTTGTTCGGTTCTATATTTTGTAAGTCTGCGAGGTTTCATCTGACCTTGGGTGATTAGTAAATCCTGTTCATTGTTCAGCGGTTGCTAGGTTTCACCGCGAGCCATTTAGCTTTGCTTAGCGACCCTCAATACCTAACGGATGTTTTCGAGGGCTAATGATATTGACCCCAATGGTAGGCGAATAAAGCAAAAGTCACGTCTAGCTAAAATTGTCAAAAACAAATTTTACGGGCGAGCGGGAAGAAGTAGATGGAAAAGCTGACTGGCTAGAGAAAACCTGAGGCTCTCAATAGGAAGATATTTCCACATGTCCCAAGACGCAAGCATAGAAAATCAAATCTTAGAGGTGGGTCGTTCAATTAATGCATTAAACGGGTTGATCCATTACCTGTTTGTGACGTGTATAAGGAATGTAACTACGGAAGATAGTTTTAAAAGCCTGCAGTAAATTAGCTTATTTCTTACTTTTGTGAGTTTGAAAACTGAACGTCACCCTTATCATAAATTAAGAATGATTTCATCTGTCCGACAAGGGTACCAAAAAATGCGAACCCGCTTGGTGCATCAATTGGAAAATCAATTGTTGCAACGTCGTCCACTGAAAAATGACCTTTTAACAGGCTTTCTTTCCATGCTAAGTACTGTGCTAAGAGCAAAACCTGCGGTCACCATCGTGAAGCATGAAAGCGACCGTGAATTTCCGGCCAAAAAGTAAATGGAATCTTTTTCTCTCGACGGAGAAACAGGTGGAAGGCCAAGTATACTGGCACCGGATGACAGGATCCTAAATATTTCCTTAGCATTACCGAGTATCCTCTTGTAGAGCAATGACGCACTTTCTAATCTGAAGACAAAAATTAGTCTGAAGTCAGCCTGCAACCAAGGAAATAAAAGCCCTTACAGTGCTCGGGCTACTGTTCACTTCGCTTTCAAGGTTATTGTCTCTTTTAAATTATAATCTGCTGGTAGATGGAACAAAAGGCGTCACTGAGCGCTACGCGGTAAATGTTTGTTGTTTTCTTTTTACTCGGTAGAGTTCTTCTCTAAAAGAACTTCTGACGCCACAAAGGGAACCTTTGCCGTTCTTGTCGGCGATGTACGTAGAAGCTTTCGTGGCCTTCCCGCCGGTCGGTCGGAAACGTCTTCGTGACGTCCAACATTTGGGTTAACTTGCTACTGAAGAGGGAAAATGTTTTCCGCCAACCATTTCCACTTTACTGCACTGAAACATTCTGTCGTTGTATACATAGTGTTTTCATTCGTTCGCTTAAAAGGATGAACTGTAAACAATCTTGCACTCTTAAATCAGTCCCACGCGCCATCCTGCATTTTTCCCGGCACTTCTTAGAAAATTAATCAAAAGCTAAACATCTAAGAATCATTACACGAGATTTAAAGGGGCTCTGTCCACGGGGGATAGGTACTCTGCGTAATCAAAACTGTGCTGAAAATCGCTCCTTAGTTCATCTACTCATCAACATTTCCGTGCAACTAGGTTTTGGTAAACAATCTTTCATCTCATGTTATTTAAGTAAGATAGTTTTGTCTCTTAATTTAAAAAATATTTAACAACAAGCGCTTAGATAGTTGACAGCTGGTTGACAAGTTTTCACTTCCTGTGGATATTCTAACGATCAGCAATTTGATTTCTTCAAGACGAGAAAGGAAAGGAAAGGAACTTTATTTAAGCGTCTAGTCGTTCTAGCGCTGGAGCACTAATTGGGGACACTGTAAACTGAAATTAACAATTAGCTCAAATCAAGTGAAATCAAATGTTGGTTCTTTTGAGGAGAGGGGAGTACCCGGAGTACCCGGAGAAAACCTCTCGATGCAGAGTAGAGAACCAACAAACTCAACCCACATATGACGCCGAGTCTGGGAATCGAACCCGGGCCACATTGGTGGGACGCGAGTGCTCTCACCACTGCGCCATCCCTACATCCCAAACGAATTTTCAGTAGGACACATCCAGAACGAACGAATGCTCAGTCGTACACATCCAGAGTACTATACATCCAGGATTGCAATGAAGTTAATCACTTATGGTATTTTAGTAAGTGATCCATCCAGAAATGAGATCCGACTATATAGGGCTTTGTATAGTGACTTTAGCTAGTTATATTTGCAAGCTGTTTTTAAACAAATAACTAAGTAACCCCCCAAAATAACCATGTTTGAGGAATTCGTATGGGAAAGCTCCACATTAAGTCCCATATCTTTCCCATTAAAATTAAAATCAACGGCTACGCTTGTCAATATCGCTGAACATTAAAATTTAAAAAGACCACCTGAATATTGCGTGCCAAAAACAGTTTAATGCCGCCAGTGTAATGTTAAGGACTTACGTCAAAGTCAATTTAGAGATTTTAATTGACATTGTATAAACTGGAGTAAGAGTGTAGAATGTTGTATTTTGAAGCCGAAGTCGTTTTTTCCCTTTGTAACTCTTGCTTTTTACCGGTTATCCATTTCGCTCTCGTTTCCTTTCGCTTTCAATCGCTTTCACACTCGGTTTAAAATGTCACGTCGCGTTCTTGTGGGCCGAACACCACAGTCTTTGGTACTTCACTTTCTCCCTATTTAAGTAATCATTAGCTCGCTTTTCCGATAAATCACAATATTGGGTTGATAATGCCTTCGTGTGTTTTCCTGAAGATTTTATATCTGACGTTAGTGTTTCTCCACAAAATAAAACAAATAATTTCCATCCACGATGGAAGTTAGTTTCATTTGCTACTTGGTGCAAACCAAGGCTTAAATTGTTAGCAAGTACCATTTCCTGCTATTACAACAGCAAACTCCTTATAAAACCAAACTGAAAATTATACGGAATTCACTAAATTTACAGTCTACTTCTTACTTTCCGAACTCCGCGAATTCATAGCGGGACAAGAAAGTGTCGAAGTCTTCCAAATAAGTCAGGACCAATTGTGAAATCCGAAAGATGTAGTAGTATTCAGAAAGCTGCCAGTTAAGAACCCCTCGAGCCCTTTTCCAATAATATTCCATTTGCTCTTCTAAATTGTGTTGTGAATACATGGTTGCTAAGGAAATCGATTTTGTTCATGTAAGCTTCTATATAATCTATCTTCTGTGATCACGAAAGTCACTTGTTATTTCAGTGTCTCGAGGCGTATATGCACCGCATGCAAATATCAGATGAGTTAGTCCGCCATGCGACCGGTAAGCCCTGAGAGGTCTTAAGAGGTGATGCATTAGAGCCTGCCATTAAAAAGTGTAGGAATCAAAGCACACGTCGACGTAAATACAAGCCAAGCTATTGTAGACTGTCAAGTTTAACTGAAAAGGTAAGCCACAAATTTCATTTATAGCAGGTATTACGATCGAGAACGCCACTCTATTTTAATGTTCTTGTAACTGCAAAGATTTGCGTACGCTTTGAAAGCCTACCCCAGCTTAGCCTTGACGTGAATTCCTCTGAGTTTAGCCACCAGTGACATTTCGTAACGATTCTATCAACGTGGTAATAAAACAGGAAATCAGTTCTTGAAATTCTGGATCGATTAATATCGTAAAGAAAAAAATACTAATTCACTGATATATTTACAAGGCCTAGGATTTAGAAATGTGAGTTTAATTTAAAGAAATGCCTGCTTTATTCTTTGCGAATCCTAGAAACACTGAATTTGAGAAAAAAACAAAAAACAAAAAAAACAAGAACGATATGTAATGAAATTGTTTCCAGAATTTCAATTACTTCAATGATATTTATCCCAAATGGAGATCTACCTGGGTTTAGCTAGTTTACAAAAGATTGACCTTTACATGGAACTAAAACGATTGCATGCAATAAGAGAAAAGGTATCCGTCATAATTTATCCCCTGGGCGATTATCGGTTTCCCTTGCAAGTATGTTAAAAGTTTAACAAGGGGCGCCCCGCTGGACAACTCTCTTCAATATGGTAAGTTATCAAAGCCCTTTGATTTCATTTGCATGAAGGCACAATGGTGGAAGTAATATCTTTCCACACTTTATTTAAAACCACTCTCGTCGTTGAGAGCTAGAATTAAATACACACAGCGGCTGATACCGAGTATACTTAAGACTGGCTCGACAGAAAAAGAAAAAAAAACTGAAACGATGGAAGCGACGATGTGTCTGAGTTGAGTCATAAGCTGCTAACTGACCAAGGGACTTCGAAAAAATAGAAATCGAATAAAACTGTCGACAGGTTTACTCGAAGGCAAACAGCTTGGAGTAAATCTATTGGCTGGCGGTTTGTTAATTCAAAGATATCCTGGAACGCGCTTCAAAAAAAATAAAAATCGAATAAAACTGGCGACAGGTTTACTCGAACGCAAACAGCTTGGAGTAAATCTATTGGTTGGCGGTTTGTTACTTCAAAGATATCCTGGAACGTGCTTCAAAAAACAGCAGAACATTTAGAAAAAGGAAAATTTTATTCAAAACACTTCAGTGACTGGCCAAAGCACAATCGAAACTTGAAGGAAGCGCAATTACAACACTGGAGTGTTGCTAACAACACTTTAATGATCTAGGGAACACGCAACTGTACAGCTGCAAACAGACTTTTTACGAGGTATTAGTCGTGACTGGAGAGGAAAAGCATTTCAGAGTTATCAAATATTTATGGGGGGATCTCTGTTTTTTTTTAACACTGAAAAATAGTGAGACTTTCTACTTTGTCCGCTGTGATGTTTTTCGCATCTTTAGTTTCGTTAGAAGAGACGTTTTCGCCGGAGTGATGAGCGGCAAAAGCATGTGGACTTTTTGTATTCGCAAGGAATGATTCCACCCCATTTTTTGAGACTTCACAATTGTGGGTAGGATTCGCGTACGGGAACATCATTTCTTTTAAGCTTAGTAAGGACTGTCTATAATTTACTTTTTCGTGATGAATGAAATACAAAAACACCGTGACTAGGTGAAAATACGACAATGACAACGCAACATATCAATTCAAATGCATAAAATATGTTAATTACTTTTCATCGCTATATTCTTGCTGCCCCAGGGATAATTTTATCTATCAGACGTGAGAAAATAAAGTGCAGTATATTTAGCAGGAAACGAACTAGATCTTTCTCTGCGAATAATACGATGTAATGGTTTGTTTAAGAAAATTACTGAATTAGTGTTCGAAACTATCATTGACGCCGAGTATTTCGGTTCAGCGCAATAGAATGTTAGGAACTTCCACAGTTCGGTTGGGTATTACATTTACGATATATAAGAAACGTTTATACAAAACTTGTAAACCTCAGACACGCAATATACAAGAATGGCTAGAATTAAACATTTATACGAATCAGCGGACTAATTGGCGAACTCTTTTACTTGCTTTGGGAATGTAATAACTGCGACAGAATAGTGTTGCTTTTCTTAAAACCATGCAATTAAAACGACGTTGGTCACGGAAGATAAAATGAAAAACAACGCATAAATAGATCCCAAAAAAGTATGACAAGGGCTTTGTTGCGAAGCAAGGGGTAATCTTGTGTAACTAAAGATGGAAAACTATTTCAAGTCGATTAAACGTATTGGAAGCATTTTGGTACCACAAAGGAACCCATAATAAGACAATTTTACTTTTCAGGTTAAATTGAATAGGTAACAGATATCAGTAGTCCAATGCGAGGCACTTCCTAGACCGTTTCTCCAGTGTTTTCGGCATTTTTCAACCGTGTATTGTTCACGGTAAATTAACAAAACAAAACAAAACAAAAAAAGACTAACCGCGAGCGGATGGGAAACAAATAACGATTTTTAGTCGCTTTTCTATGCTCGTTAAGGTAAAACGCTACCGGAAAGGCTTTTCAGACGAAAAAAAGAAGATGTGTACACAACGAATACGATTTCCACAAACTCTATACGATCTCCAAAAACTCTCCACTCCGAATGCAAACTCTCCATTTTAACGACTCCCACAACTTTTCCGATTTTGCCCTGGTTGCAGGGAATATGTTGAAAACGATGGAAAGTGGGCCGTCCAAGGCCAAAATGCGATTTCTGCCGAGAAAAAGCGATTCCTGGCTGAATTTCACGACTTTCACAACTTTCGCGATGCGGAGCCATATGCCGTGGCTAATCGCGGATTCTGCACTCCTTGCAGGGGATGTGTTTAAAATGGCAAGAAAGGTGCCCGTCCAACGAGAAAATGCGATGTTCGGCTTATTTCAAGACCTTCCGCAAAGACATGTACAATTTGAAAAATCATGTTTCTGCTATATTTGCACAAGTTGTGTTTTCGCTCAATACAAACAAGCACTGAAAATATTCTGAGATCGCTTAGAGCTTAAGTTTCTTAAATTGGACCAGACTTTTTCTTCCCTTACATGGTAAAGCAAAGCATGCAATGATACGGAAATATCCCAAGTGTGTTTTAATATTGTAGTTTACGCGGCGTTTTCCAGTCTGTATAGAAGGAAACAACACTCTGTGAAAAATTTAGACCTTTAAGCCGACGGTCTGCTTAATTTCCAAAGGCGGTGTGCCTTTCTTTCCTCCTCCAGGGGGCACCAAAGGCGGGTGGAAAGAATGTTCATTTTTTAGTACAACTTGCTGATTTGGTCACTCGCCAGCAAAGGTTTTGGTGAGCCAACGAATTTCTTGGCAAGAAAACTTGAGCACATGCAAAACTGACGACTGATAAGAACGCGAACATTATAAGAACGACAGATTTATCTATCGCCAATATTTCAAGACAAGCAGTTGACACTATTTGTGGGGTCCCAGTATAGCCTAGAGGTAAGGTATCGGTAACTTTGCTTGTCTGACGTTCCAGTGTTCCTAACTGACTAGTTTTTCGTTTCTTTTCGATGCAAGAGGGTATTTGTTTTCCCACTCGTGTACAAATATCGTAAATCTTTATGCGATTTTTTCGGCTTAGGGAAAGCTTTCCCCTTCAATTCACGGAATATCGCCGCTATTAGAACAGCATTACCTCTTGTCAATATCACTCTCGAACTACACGATTTCGCACGGCAAATACGCTGCCATTGGGCAGAGGCGAATGTCGGTTTAACACTCGAGATTCGCATTTCTAAAGGAATTTTCACGGTATGTACACGTAAATCAGGGAAAATTATAAATTCGCGAAACTGATCTCGCATCGAAAGTGGAACATCTTCAGCCTTAGCCGGAACACCATTAGACTTTTTGACAAAAAGAACGAACCTGGTTTTCTGTAATCAAAATCTGTATCTATATGATAAGAAGGCGTTCTGTTGCGGCGACAGTTCCATAGTTTTCTTTCAGGAAAAGACTGTTCTCAGAGTAAACTAAACTAACAGGCAATATGTGGCAAATATATTGAAGGCAGACGTTCCATAGTAACATCAAACACAAACACAAACAGTTATGGCCACTGGATAAAATTTACGGCAAGAGTGAAAATTAAACCAGATATCTTCACAATCAGCGCCGCGAGGTTATCTAGAACCTCTTCAAAAGGAGGAGATGAACGCACTTCGCAACTGTATCTTCATTTCAGAACTAGTAAGCGAACTTCAAGATAAGATGATCGCGAGGTTTGATCGAGTTCTCATTAGGATCCGGCTGGGTTCATTAAGGTCAAGAAAGGCAAAAAAATGTTGCTCTTTGGCAGAATACATATATTGCTGCAGTGATAGAAATAATGTGAGGGCCACGTACGTTTTACATTTAAGATTTCGAGTTTCCCAGAGCGCTAAAAAAAAAAATAATATTAAAAAAGGACCTTAAAAACCGAATTTTGCCCACGCGAGCAAAACCCAGCTGTTAAGATCTCTTTTATTCTCGCTGGCGTGAAGCGTTGATTGCCCGAGGAGCAAACGTGCACAGAAACCATTTTACTTTCAAGCAATGTTTGTAAACAAAATTCTCGTTGCTAATGCACAAGGACTTTTGAGATATTGATGGAGATAGATTGGCGACGCTGTATTTCTGCATACGCGACGTAAACATCAAAGATCCATTAAAAGAAGGAACGGCTTGGATACATACAGGCATTTGTACCTCTATATACATCACTGGCGCACAATCAGTGAGAAAATTATTTCTATAAGAAAAAAAATACAACGAAAAAATTATATCACTGCCAAGTGTGTTTCTGGCGTCACGGCCTTTTAATGACTCTTCTTAACGGTTGAATAACCTAGAACTAGCTTAAACAAGCGACTTCAGATCACGAGCTGGAACGAAAGGACGATCGAACGGGTGGTGAGTCCAAAGTTAAATTACCATACCTCGCGTGCTCTTGTTGCTCCTTTGTTGCGGATAATTGTCTCGAAATTATTTTTTGGCATTACCACGCATAACATAATCTAATGCACACGTGTTCGGGTCTTTGTTCGATAGTAGGGGGGCCAATGATGAAGGGAAGTGTCTCGCTGATATAGTCACAATTAAATCACTCCTTCGCTGTATTGTCTTCATTTAACTTGGAAAATGTATTGTGATCAGAGCAACGTGGATGCAAACTAAACTGAAGGAAAACGAAAACACACGAGTTATCTTGTCCTCTAAATAACTCCATAAAAGATATTTACGTTGACGACGATTTGCATTTTCTGGTAAGTTCTTTTCGCCACAACACAGAAAAACCCTTCGTTGTTCCCCATTATAATTGGGGTTGGAAAAGACATGTCTTAGTTTGTAATATGCCGTGATATTATTCCAAACACAACGCTGTGTTTGTTACGCTCCACAGGTGAGACACAAAGTCATCAAGACTACTTCATGAAGCAGACTGAAAGCCAAGTCAGCGAGGCAAGCTTAAACGGTGCAATGGCGTCCCCGAAATATCACTACCCTCGTCTTCCGAGAAAGAAAACAGCGGAGCAACAGGCAACCGTTGACGAAATTATGGAAGTGGTCGCGGAACAAGGAAGGCGACTTTCCCTTTCGCGAACGGACTATAGTGTTCAGAAGCGTATTGAGGTCGGTCTAAGGCGGCAAAAGAGACTAACAAGCGACGCATCAAGTTTTGATGACTCGAGCTCCTGTAATAGTTTATCAGATGTTTCCACGTCGCCGCCGCCAACCCGACAGAGTAGTATATCAAGCTTTTCCGACGAAGGAAGCGGCAAAATGTTTGAGTTCAGCAGTCGACCTCGAACTTTGCCTCCGTTAAACCGGAATAGAACCCACAGGCCCTGTAGACCGACACCACCTAAATTCGATTATGAGGAGGAACGAGAAGTTATGGACTCCGCTAGCCGATTATCGAGACCGATGACTGCGATGGGGCAGCGAACACGTCCCAACCGAGGCTTTACATTATAATTCTGTCAGTCAGTTGGATCAGGCACCTTAATTGGTTAAAAGATTCTGTTTTTTTGTTTCCGCGATAGAACCGGATCATGTGAGAAGAAGGAGAATTTTGGGAGGATAGTACGCATCAAAAATTTACGGAAAATACGAAGATAAGTAAAATGGACAAGACCAGACAACAGTACATTGTCACGATATTAAGTAAATATAGACTTATGTTTACGTTTCCTTTCAATCGGAGGAGAAACAAGTTCAATGGGTAAACATGGCTGACAGATAAAAAGAGCGCTTGGCTAGAACACCCCAACAAAAAAAGGGGAGAAAACTATTTCCGACTTTTGATTGCCAAAGGAGCGACCCCGATGCGTACAAGAGTCGTGTGCAACGGCCAATATAAAATAGATACTCATATATGAAGCGCGGGTGTGAAATATTTTTAGCAGTGGAAGAAAGGGACTTACAAGCAGTAACTAAGAAGCCTGACACAGGCAAGAAGACAGTTATGTAGTAATTAAAAGTAAATAACAAGAAGTATTTAAGTAATGCAAAATAGACGTAGAATACAAGCAATATTTCGCTGGATTGGCCCTCGCCTATATCACATAAGAGCCAGTTTTCGTCATGTGTAATAGGTTATTTTCGAGCGCAGTGTGATAACATTTGAATGACATCGCAACAAAACAGGGCTAGACATGAATTTACAGCAAAGATCAGGAAAAACAAACTATTCAAATTTTAGTTTAAAAACACTGAAACATATATAAATATATCGACAGAGAATTCAATGAACTGTAAATAGTAGTAAGCTTTTGCAAGTTCTTATAACCAGGCGAATAAGAGCCGACATTTGTAGAATAAACACAAATATTAAAATGTTAATTTGTACTTACATTTGAATTATTAGCCATTTTCGAGAATATTCGGTAGTACAATGAATTTAAAACAAATGGCTAGTTTCTGGGGTTAAAAGGCAGAGAAAAAAAATCGCAGGTACCAAATTCATGGGAGAAAAATGGCCCGTTTAAATTTGAAGAAAAACACAGCGTTGTCAATTTAATGTAAAAAGGTAAAAGAAAAAAAAGGGAGTGACTTCGTGACATATAAATATAATTATTTTAAATATTTGGTCTGTCGAAACCGTAATTATATTGCGTTCGTTAATTGTTTGTCTGTTCCTAACGAAAAAGTTTAGAATCTATAATGGGCCCCGCTTTTCAGTAATAGCTGCAACCCGACTGTCGTTTCTCAACATCAAAACAAGAGGGCAGAAAGCTCGAAACAAAAACTACCGGTATTACAAACTTCATGCCCAATAAAAGTGTTTAATCACGATTTGAACCTGTTTTAAAAGCACTTAAAGACGCATTGGGGGAAACCAGTGGCCATGGAAAGCGCTGCATTCGCAAGGAATCGTTTTTATCTCGCTTCCATTTCTAGAAGGAGCCCCAAGGCAATATTGCTTCCGGTTCAGAACGAGGTTGCGGCTTTTTCAAGGTCAGCCTTTATAGAAATTCGTTTCAAAACGTAAGAAAACATTTTACATTAATACACTAATTGAATATTTATATAATTTAAAAGCGATTTCAAAATATTATAACCAAATATAATTAACAAATAAAGAAGCCTAAGCCGTGTATTACACTGTGATAAAACACGACGGACATATGAGAACACGAGGGAAATGTAGAAAACACGAGCCGCAGGCGAGTGTTTCTACATTTCTCGAGTGTTCTCAAATGTCCTACGACCTTAAATGCAAGGAGTTGAACTCGGAAAACTAAATTTGTTTGAGAGGCAATTTTAGTCTGAGAGCTATACGTGTCAACATTAATTAAGGACCAAATTCACAATCTACCCAAACGATTTCTGCGTCTGTTTAATTTTATGCGTCACTTGATCGGACGCATAATTCGCATCAGTGGAATATTCCGTCTGGTGCTTAAATTTTCGTTTATTAATTTTTCACCTTGACAAAAGATACCGTTCAGCTTTTTCACAACCTCTAATTTCAATGGATCGGATTAGGATGTAGTTTAATTGCGTTTTGGGTTGGGCAGGCCTCGTTATTTCTATTGAATGTTGGTTTCGTTTAATATTATTTGCATACACTGCAGGGCACGGGTTATTCAATTCCGTCCGGCTGCCAGACAATTAATGTAGAAATAGCGTTAATTAATAACATTGCTCGTAGCCATGTTCTGCAAAGGAGATCAGGCAATTAAGGCTTGGGTCGAGATTGAAAACCATGAGAAAATATCAGGCAAATACATGGCTTTCGGTCGGATTACTTATTTGAGTAAATTCGAGTTATTTTGACATGTTAATGTTAACAGACCCATGTACATGAGAGAAGGAAGAAAAATGCCCTCGAGCTACTACTAACAATATAACAAAGGAAATGCTAATTTGTGCAACTCTTGAATGTGAGGCTGAAATATCTGGTTCTTGAAATAGGCTGTCTCTTGTTTCCATCGCTCAAAGTGATGTCGGACGGAAAGGTTTCCGTACAGCTCCCTACATTTATTATACATGCATATTCCTACCAACCCTCTTTCAAAAAGAACGAGCGTGAACGGAGTTTTGCAAGGAATACGCATGCATAATGAAGTTGACACCTGTACGGAAATCTTGCCGAACGCCTTTAGTTGGATAGCTGAAAACTGGTAGGAAGTTTCGACAAGAATCCGCGCTTCTGGGCCGAGTTGTTCGAAGCAGAGTTAGTGCTAACCCGGGGTTAAGTCCGATTAAAATCTATAGGTTGCCATGGTATTTATCCCGGGTTAGCACCAACCCTGCTACGAAGAACTGGGCCCTGAACTCCGCGCTAACCTACAGGGGCCGGTCGCTCGAAGCCCGGTTAACGCTAGCCATCGGTTAAGAGGTATCAAAATCTATAGGTTTCCATGGTATTTAATCCTGGTTAGCGCTAACCATGCTTCGAGCAACCCGGGCCAGGATATAAGTCAAAGCACTGACCTGAAAACGGTTTGCTATAAGTTATTGTGATGGTATTTCTATAAAATTGTGATTTTCAGCAGCTTGTCTCATTAGTGTATTGGATACTGGTATTACTACGAAGAGAGAGATCCGAGTGCGACACGTTTACTCTCTGAATTTTTCTTGTAGAAGTCTGCTTCAGGTGTATGCAACTACAGGTCTTAGTTATGAACACAAAGGGATGTCGCATATCTTTCCACAGCGGTATTAAATGGCTCTACCGATCGATGATGAAAAATGTTGAAAACCTGAAAGTTATTTTTTCCGTTTACTACTTGCACATCATTACGAGAATAACAATCGGACGAGATAAAAAGAAGAGAAAAAAAAACAAAAAACAAAAGTTGGAACCAGACTCGAACTTGGCTCCTACTTGACTCCTGCTCGGACTCGATCAAGCGTGTCTTGCTAACAAAAATTACCCGAGACCACCGTGCGCGCTTGCTGAAAATTAACAGGTACCACCTTGCGCGCCTAGTTTCCTCGAATCGAGATATTTTCCGTACTACCAAACCAAAAGATATATCAGATTTCAGAATCTTCCTAAATACGCGGGGACTGCTATTATGCCTCCTTGGGTTTTGGCCTCTGGGCCAAAACCCTGCGGGGGCAAAAATACGAAATTAATAAATTAGTAACTTAAATTAGTAAACTAAGCGTCGATCACCAAATTAAAAAACAATTTTATGCAAAATAGTGGTAAGAGTAAGTTAGCGAGAGAACAGTAAAGTAAAGGAAAAGTTCAAGCAACAATAAATAAAGCGCAATGGTCTATCCTTTTGGAAAAGACAGTGACGTGAAGTTACAATATACATTAGTTGACAAGAATTTTGGACTTTACCGGTTGGCTCAAGGACGTTGCGAAATTGCGGTATTTAGCACGTTTGCCGTTTTCCAAACTTGTAAAATAAAGCAACCCCTCCGATAAAACACCTCTAACTCACTATGCAAGAATGGATCCACATAAAAATGCCTGTTTGGTTCTATAAAATCCGGTCTCCGACCCGGCATCAAAAATCTCATCCGCATCAAACGTAATTCAACGGTAAAATGATCTCCTGCCTTTATCTAGTCAACTCAAAGGATCTGACTACAAACACAACCTAGGAAAGTCTTGAGCGACAAGCTAAAAACTGTGGCTCACTAGATTTTTGCAGCGTTTGGCCTGTGGGTGGATTCTCAAAGAGTGACCCGTACGTATTCACGGAATAGGAGCCACTATGACAAAGTCTAACACTTTATTTAAGTTGATACTGATCAAATTTTAGTCCTTTACTCCCAAAGCAGCACCAGTTTCTTTTGAAATTCAGATCATTCACTGATTGGCGACAGTTTGAGAAGAACCACACTTTTTTTCTTTTCAATGCTGAATGGCACTGGACTTTCTTTCTCAGATTTCTCCCAAATCCGTTTTTAGTTTCCTAACCAGCTTACTAATAAACATGCAATCGCATTCAACTACTTGACGGTGCGGGTCCTTCTCGTCCAATGGGCGGCACGTGTACCAAAGCGTAGGGCGCGCTTGTAGACGCCGCTGAACTACTTCTATAAAGCGGTATGTCAGATGGATGTACTTGTTCGAGCCCAATCGGTCCCTCGAGTGATAACTGCGCGTCAAGTCTATTGAAATTAATATACGTTCTTCCCCGAGAGCTCCTGTGTCGTTTCTTTGCGTATAACGGGGATTTTGTTAGCGAGGATGCCTCGCAAGTTATTCGATCGCCTCCGCTGGCTGACGATATTCTAGCGGTTAGAATTTCTTCTGTTCGAACACGCTGAAAGGTTTGGCTTGACTGAGGTCGGAGAACATCAGAAAAGTTTTCCGTGGGAGAACGGTAATAGTTCGAAACGTGCCGACTCGCGTAACTCAAATGTTTCCGTAGGGGGACGAAATTTTTACTCGAAAAGCATTGCTGCGGCCAGGAAGCATTTAAGTTCACCCCCGATTCCGTGTTATCGGTTTTGGAAGTTGTCGAGAATGAATTTAAATCTTTCCTTTCCCCAGATCCCGACGCAATTAGATCGTGAGAGTTACTATGGCAAGACTCGCTGTCGGGAGCTTTGGAGGGATTCTGTTCGTTAGCGTACACAAGGTTATCGACCGAAGACTGACTCTGCAGTTTTCTTGACGAAGATCGTTTACGAGATCCTAGACTTCGCGTGCGAGGTCGTCCAGACGGCGGACGAGGGGCAATGATAGCCCCTGGGAGGTTGCTCGCACTTTCAGAGTCCAAGTTTAAGTTCGATAATTGTCGCGTTAAAGGCCGAGGAATATTCTGGTCGATTCTTCTGTCGTCATCGGAGCTATTTAGTTTTGTGTCTTCGCCCTTGGCAACGAAGGCTGAATCAATTAAGTCGAGAGTTTCGTCGTCAACGATTTTCAAGTCCACTTGTGAAGTCTGCAAGGCTTCTTGATCCTTTACGAAACGCAAAACCAAATCGCGTTTGGCCCTGGTCACATTCTCCGTAAAGTCGTCGAACGTAGACTCATCCTCTATAGTAGCCATAGTGAAAATATTGCATACATCAACAGTGAAAGAACTCCGCGCTCGTATAAATTCATGAATACAAACACTCTCGCAGCGCACGTTCAGAGGTCCAAGGCGTCCAAAGATCGATCTTCGTTGAAGTTAGGACGATCGAGACTCTTTCACTAGACTCAAGGTTATCTCTTGACGCAACTATGTCCTTCGATACACAACAACTCTGATTTCGTTGACGCCTTGAGGCGGGCAGTCTACCGACGCAAGGAATCTTACATAAGACTCCTCAATTATTCCAAACAGCATAGGACTTCAAACTAGGTAAATGCATGTCACAAAATAATACGTAAGACAGAATCAGCCAGAAATGGGATCCATCATCTCACCCGCTAACTTGGAAGGGAAGCACTACAATTCAGCTGTAGTTTTCCACGATCTATGTCAATATTTGAGACTTGGTACTCGTAGCCAACACATACGGGCCTTTGGCGGCCTATAATTGGCTCCAAGTAGTAAACAAACGAGTCATAAATATTCATAATAATTTTCAATAATGTCAATTCCAAATGGAAACTAATTAAACATCGTGTGTTTACTTCAATAACATAGCTATTACAATCGACGCTCTGAAAACCGAAGGAAGTACCCAATTCAAGATACGTTGGACAATGTGTGAGTTTTTCGAATAGAGCAAACCAGTTTAATTCTCCCAATCAGGACCCAGTCTGAGCAAATAATTATTTTCTTTTAATTCAGCTTTCAGAAAATGTACACTCTTTAGGCCAGTCATTGTTCTGTTAAAGCACATCATGTGTGTTAAAGAAATGTGATCTGTCGAAAAATAGAAAAAGGTTGCAGCTTTTAGACACAAATTTCAAAGAAATTATTCAAGTTCTTTTATACGAAGGCCGCTTATATTTCATCGCAAGACCTCGTTTCTAAAGACCAAATTCACTTAGTTTCGCGACAAGAGGCTGCCTTAACTCTTCCTAAATTGAGTTTGTCGAATCGTCAGTGGTTTTCCACGGGCATAATTGTCATTTACGGTCATGATCTCAACTGGGACAAAGGTTTGACGTCAGAAGGCATTGAACGGTTAATCCCTATGTATGGTAGTTTAATCCGTGCTGTTAAGACAGAGATAAAAGGATCAAACAAACGTGCTACCACTCATAAATCTCCTCAGACAGTAGACCGAGAGCTGATAAAAAGCTGGCCAAAAGGTTGCCGATGGCACGAATTTCCAGTTCATACCCGAAAATAACAACTTGGATTTCGAACCTGAAAAAAACTTGTTCCGACTCCATACAAAGATCACGATTAACAGAAATATTTACACTTTTTCACCCAATTTAAATCGCACGGGAGAGTTTACCGAGGGCGTGATGTTTACTCAGTGGTACTTGGGGTACCTCTCTTCGTACACAGCTTGTGACGACAAACTGATCTCAATCGCGACAAACAGTGCAAGGCTCTTCCAATGATCAAAATGTTGTTGATTAAGAGCAGCTGGATAAATTAAAAAATAAAATGTGTGATATTAAGCTTTCAACGTTGTCTTCCTATGACGCACAAGCGCTCTCCCCAATACGAAACATTTTACTTCAAAGCGTATCGCGTTGCGGTTTAGGTTGGCGTGACATTGGTTATCTAAGGCGCTGGAGAGGAATAAAGTAGTTTTAAAAAGAGCAACGGCAAAGAAACTGCCTCAAATCAATGGGTTAAGGGAGAAAAAGCGATCTGCACCCTTTGCGCCGCCATCTTGAATTACTACACAACGTAAGGCGCTGCTACACTAGGCAATTTCTCTAGAAACTTGTCTCGCAATTTTGTTTCCACAAAAACTCCCATGCAGCTATACAATTTGCAAGACAGGTGTTACACTGGGCAACATTTCGTGCAACTTACCAGTCTCACTTTTGATGATCACGTGAGTTCAAAGAGGCATTTTCATTGGTTCATGCCGGAAAACGTTGCGACACAAGTTGCAGGATAGATGTTACACCGCGCAACGTGGGAAAAATTCCTTGCAACGTTGCGAGACGTCTTGCGGAAAGTAGAACTGACTTCCACCTTTCGCAACGATTGCGGCAACAGAAAAATAGCGAGAGATGTCTGTGGCTGGTATGCTACACTTGGGTATTTTTTGTGCAACTTGTATCGCAAAAAAATAGCCAGACAAGTTGCACGAAAAACTGCCTAGTTTAACAGCGCCTTTATCGAACACTCTGTTTACATCCGATTACTGCTTGTTTCAAGTTCAGTTACTGAGAAAAAAAAATGAAGTATTGGTTTGGCCTGACGAAAATGACGACGTCTAACGAGAATGACCAAGCAAATGATGAAAAAAACTGATAGCAATGCTGCCAGTTCGTCGCCAAAGCAACGGCCTGCCAAAAGAACAGAGCAAACGCTATTACCGTGCGGGATGAGAATATGTTTGCTAGTCTGTTAATTGACCGCACTATTAGATGGCATTATGTAAATAAGGGAACAGACCTCCTCTAACATTCTAGACAAACTAAATAAAAGGGTAAGAGGAACAAATTGAATAAGGCTAACAGTGTCTCTACTCATTTCAGTTCAAAACTACCAATCTGTTTAAATGGTTGATAATTGAAAACAATATTACCATCTCGGCTTTTCACCACTGGCAAGTCTCGATCCAAAGCTACGTGAACTCACGGCACCGCATATTCCGTAGACTATGTTTTAAAGGGACCTCTTAACTTGTTATTGCATGTTAAGGATTTCAATCTATCAAGTCCTCAAACGTGTGAGAATTACCACTTCTTTGAAAAAAGAAAAGCGACTCTTAAGTCCAGTACCAAAGAGAAAAGCGCCTTCGGACATTATCTCGTTTCCACTGAGAAAATTAAGACAAACAGAAGGCCACGACTTTTACAGATGGTCAACCCACCTGCGTAACTGAATGTTAAGATATTATTCTTAACAAAGCTGGGGCCCGCTTCTCGAAAAAAGTTTACGGACCCGAAAAGCAATTTGTAACACTGTGATCCGCTTATTCTGAAAGTATGGTCTTGAAGATAAGAAAGAGTAAACTAATACCACATTTTCGTGGCTCAAAACGTCTAATGTCTCAAGATACAGAGGAAATTATAGCACCCGAAATACGCCCGAAAAGTTCCGGGGCTTTCGAGAAACGAGCTCCAGGCCTTTTAACAGTGGCAGTTCTCAAATGCCCACAATTGGTTCTCAAGAACCTTAAAGTTTAATTTGTTTCTTTGAAACTAAAACACCGCGACAAAATCAATCCTACAAATTTCAAATTCGGTGTTCAAACTTTCCGGCATGTAATCGCGCAAATATAGTTGACGACTATTTTCACCGCAACACTTGTAACAAGTCCAAAACAGTGCTTAATAAATAATGACCTCTGAAATTTAAATTTGCCCGATAAGTGGCACCCAATAATTTATCCTCGAATAAACAGGCAATCTACATTCAGGTTTGAGAGTGTTAAAACGACAAAAACAAAAAACAAAACATAAAACGAAATTGTTATAAAGAAACTCCTTCGTCCATCTTAGCCTTTTCGTAGTCTATCAAAGACAATTTGGACAGACGTCCTTTGACATGTTTATTCTAAAAGTGGAAAGCCGCAATGCAGCAACCACTTTGTTACGCAAGAAACCTGTCAGAGGTTTTGTAGTATTAGCTGTCAAAACCCTAAATGCATAAACAACAGGATACCATAAAAAGAACCGACAGCTGAAGACCTTCAAAGCGAGTAATGTTTATAATTAGAGGACAGAAGTGAATTAGAATACTAATCCCGGATGACACGGATTATCAGTGCTTGAATACAAACTCAACTTGACCGCTCTCCAAGTCGAAAGGACTGAAGGCAAATGTATGCAATTGCGGAAGAAGACAGCTTCTTTCCCGCCATCATCAGCAGCAATCCAGTCAAGCAACTCGAGCAGGTTAGAGGATTTTACGAGCGACAACGCGAATTTAGTTCAGGGCTCGATCGAAATCTTGAGGAGATTCGAATGGCGTATTGCAAAAAGCTCTACACGGAAAGAACTCGACAGAGAAAGTCCTTGTGGGAGCTGGAAGTTCGAAAGAGTAGGTTGCTACATCAGATAATGGAACCGCAAAAGAAACGCAGCTCTGAGTGGAGACGGAAGTCCGTGGCAGAGAGCAAAAGGCAACGTTTGAAACAGGAAGAGAAAGAATATAGAAAGTCGGAAAGTAAAATGGAGTCCTCCAAGGTTAAAGAAACTGTTCAGTATTCAAAAAATTCGAAAGAAAAGTTAGAAGACGACGGAGACAAAAAGGAAGTAGAAAAGCTAGAGATACCCAAATTTCTTCTCCGTTGAGATCTACATCGACTTTGTTTGATACTGATGGACCGCATAAGTTGCTAAGACACAGGGAGTGGAATATTTATCAGATGGCTGAATAGTAAATACGGAAATTATCCCCTGGCGGAAGCTATCAGCTTGTGAGTACAGAAATTAAATGAAAGTTGGTACGACCGGTGGAATTAAACTCTCGAAATAAACATGGAGTGGAATTGGACGAGGGCAGAAAGAATCAGTCGACTGCGTTTGGACAAAATATCATAAAAATTTAGCGTCGTCGTTTTCAGCTGTGTAATCATTAAACATTTATAACATTTAACACAACGCGTATATCGTTATTTCCAAAACAGCACGAAAACTTACATCCAACGATCTACCAGTTATGATCACAAATGTTTACCATGGTAATGAAAGCAGAAAGTAAAGACTGCATTTAATCGTCATTTCAGGCGTTGTAGATCAGTGAAATCGCTTTCAATATATTTTCGGACAAGAGGGAGTGATCGTACGCGTTAGAAAAATACAGTCTGCTTATTTTGGGGAGGTTATTTTCACTCCCTTTTACATTACGACAAAAGGATCACGTCTAAAAGTGCCTAAACGAGGTAAGACGAATCAATCAATAACACAAATATCTTTAAACAGCCCAGCGAACGGAGCCTCCCCATCCAGCCTACCAATACATAGTGACACTACAATCAAGTTGCTTTATTTTGCCGCTATAGTGAGAATAATCCGTCAACGAAACATAAAAAGAAAAACACGCATCACAGTTTTTTTACACAAGTGTTTCGACAACTATGTATTATGAATGACGGCGGTGGTCTTCAATTTTAACCACACGAATATTTCTGCTCAACGAAAAATATTCTGATGGTGTTTTAAATTTACGTACATTTTAACTATTAACGGTTTCGACGTTTCTTTTAACAGTCAACGTAAAAAAAGCTCTCTTTTAAGGTTACAGAATAACTTTTAAAAAAATGTTCTTTATTACCTCTTGAGTAGCACGGATAAGGACTTCCGCACTACGACAGCTTTCTTTGCAAAAAAGATTCTTGGCTTTTAGACCAAAATCTTTGATTAAACATCATAAATTGTAACGAGCAAAACAAAAAAATAAAATAATATTCGATTTACATTTTGAAACTCATCTAAAATGATGTTCGATACTTTCAAACACTTAAATAAACAGTAAAATTTCATGACAAGTTTGTTGTGAGAAACATTTACTCGTTTTAATAGAGTGATTTTCAGTTTAGTTTCAAAACTAATTACTTCGGCCAATCCAACAGGGAGACCTTAGATAACAACGATTCACGGTTGGGGGTGCTCATCCTCGAAGGTTCAGAAAATGTGTTTCTAGTCCTCGTTATCTAAGGATTTCCAATCCAACACCCGAAGAGAATCGAATGAACCAATAAGAATTCGAGATTGATTGATGCTCGTCGCCTGCGCCAAGCGCGGGAAAATGAGAGCTCGCGAGCAATTTGTTTCAGTGTCGCATCCGACTGGTTGACAGAGCTGCACACGTGATGTTCGACTAATCACTACGCGTAGCGAGGTAAAACAAGGGTACTTTGGGCACTCAAAAGACACCACTCTTGACTAACATTAAGTTAAGCAAACCGTTATTCAAAAGCCCTTGACCACATGTTGGAAGCCAGACCCCAAATTCTTGGACCAGTTGTGTGAAACGATTCATGGCACCCACAAAGGACACTGTGTACATCATAAGGTGCTTAGGAGCTCTTGTGCCTTAGCGTGCGATTCTTTGTCCTTTAAAAACAGAGAAAACCATGCCAATTTTTAATAAAAGTTGTTAAAATAACATCCAGTCATTGGGCTAGCAATTTAGTACTGATCGTCCTCTAACTTGAGATATTCAGTTGGGTCCCAAATATCTAGAAAACTTTACTTTCAAAGAAGCAGCCATGTCAATCAAAATCGTTCCATACGATCCTCTACATGTAGCCTTGCGCCGCCCCCCCTCCCCCCTCCCCACGGGAAGAAAAGCGGCTGGGTGGGTACAACTTGACTTCCTCGCCATTCTCAACGAACAAGGAGGTTTTTGATAACATTTTTTAACATTTTCGTCATTTTTAAAGTGGAGAGATCTGACTATTTTGTGGAACGGTGTGACCGTAACGTAGAACGATCTGACTTGAAACGATCTGACCATTAGACTGCCAGTAGTCCGCCCTTCAGAGTCGCGCAAACCAATCTGTCAGCTCAGACCATGGGACAAAATGACCGATTTCCTTGACGTTGGCTGGCTAGAGCATCGGACTTATAAATAAATACACACATACGATTTGCTCTCCCAAACTGTGAGGCCGACAGAACGGACGGACAAATGGTGTGAGGAAGGTGTTAGAAAACCAGAGAACCGTATACTACTACTACTACTACCTCCAATTTGCTTGAGAAACTAGGAAAGCCACAATAACTAAAATTTGTAATTCTGTTGGTTGTACATGGTTGATAAGATTTTCATTAGAAAAAAAAATGAAAGCCTCAGTATAATAAAGTAAAGGGATTCCCAAGGAGCTCTCACATCTTCCGACGAAACGGGAAGCGAAATTGCTTTCTTCAACCACTCTACCGCTTTCCCTGTGTCACCAATTTCTTTGTAACACTGCCAAAAAAGAACAAAATTCCACTCAGGTCAAACAAAAAGAAATCTTCGCAAGGGATTAAACGCCAATGCAGCTCATCTAAGGGGATAAGGTTCCATACCAATTGGCAAGAGTCAAAAAGGAAAAATGAAATCATAGTTACCCATACCTTGCCAATCCAATATATATTTGAAAGCCAAAATCCGGGTTTGATTTCTTCAGCCTGTGAAGAGAGAAAATCTTCACCTTGAGATTGCCAGTCTCCATTAATTATTGTTCTTCTCTCACAGTCAATCGTGTTTTAAATCAGGTGAGCCTAATTAACAAAGCCGTGGGTATAGAAAAGATGTGATAGACACTACTTACAGGCGTTACAGCATCGGTTCATGACTTGATCTCTCCGAGTTTAACACTCAGCAGATTAGTTGTTTAGTGCACTTGTTTAGTGCGTTTGGTCATTTTGAGAAATTGCGGCCAAATTTTGTGCAATAAACGGCGACTGAGTTGTCGAATTACCTATCCCAAGTGGCAAGAAGAAAATACGAAAATACAGAGGAAAATTCTTTAGGGCTTACTTTCATCACGCTGCCGTAATTTTTGGCATACAGCATGGGGAAGTTGACCCCGTAATTTTAGTGCAGTTTATTCGGTTGAAATTGGCCGTATTTTGTGGAATGACCTAAAAACCGCACAAAACCCACTTAGGACGTTTTTTTT
>BLFK01001130.1:2270496-2301851 GCA_014634185.1 Astreopora myriophthalma
TTGACCTGGTGGAATACGTTTTCTTAGATATTGAGGAAGATACACCACTTTGGAAACCAAGCCTGAACAGAGTCACCATAACCTACATCTATTATATGTATTGTAATCTGAACACTACCTTGTTTAAACTTCTTTCTTTTTGTGTCTAACGCCTGTGCGCGCAGCCTAGCTCTTTCCTTGGCCTTAAGTACAGCATCATATGCAGTCTTGGCTTTTGGATCAGTGAGTACTTCTAGAGCTTTCGATAGTTCGTGAAATAGTTCTGCTGCTTCTTTGTTATCGGGGTTTTTATCTGGATGACATTTCAATGCTTTCTTCCTGTAAGCTTTAGTAATCTATAAAGAAAACGGTCAGCAAAGAAACTTTCGACCTTGTAAACAAATAACTTAATTCTTTGGCACAGAAAATTTTGAGGAAGTACATAATTACTCAATATTGAGTGTTGAAAGCAAACTTTAGCTCAAGACTGAATTACTTTGACTCTTCGAATAATTCAGGAAATGAAATATTAAAGCTATCTCGGAACAGATGAGCAGAGTTTTGAACGCCTCAAGTGAAAACTTTGTTAACGATATTCCACAACAGTGTGAATACACAACCCTTCTAACTGATAAAATATTCGTCCGAGCTTAAATCATTATATTTTACCTCTTTTTCACTGCTTTCTCTTGTGACCCCAAGAATTTCATAGTAAGTCAATTTGGCCGCCATCTTGAATTCAGTTCTTGTTAGTTCCCACTCCTCGCATGATGTGCAGTGACGGAAACCAGTCTCCTCTCTTTTTTGACAATATTCAAAATGGACGCTCTCTGTGATGAGGGTGTCCATTTTATTCTTTATTTACAAACGTCCTGGGCGGGTTGGGATAATGAAATGCTTTTAATTTCAAAGTTTGGAGATCCCAAGAATTCTTTTTTGATGTATTTCCCGATAGTCTATCACTTGAATGCCAAATTAGGTGTCAGTGTTTTGTGGACAGCTGTCATTTCTGAGTGGTTAAATCTTGTTCTGAAATGGTAAGGAGGCCGGATAAGAATGTAAAAATGTAATAGGGCCAAATACCAAATATGGAGGCAGCTGATTCAGTTACATCGTAAAGAAATAGAGAGCACGAGGATCACCTGAATTGGGACTAGGGGTGGGGTCGGTAAGGGGCATGGATGGCAGGGGGTTACAAGAGAGCTTAAACAGGTACCAAAGGTCACTGGTGATTTCCATTATTTTTTAACTTATCGAAGTTCAAGAGATTGCTTTTTAAGGAAGACTGGTAGTCAGGTAACATGATTTTCAGAAAAGGTCCTTTTTCAATATTTTAATATGCATTTTGGTTTATGGCTGTTAATTAGGGTATTGAGAGGGGACAGGCCCTATTGGTGGGTGCGTGAATCATCCAAATGGCGGAACCTAACTATTCAACAATATGAACTGACTTGTGAAACAGGACCAGGCAAGTTAATTATATTATTATTATAAATTACAAGGGAAGTTTTTAATCTTTGAGCACCATTGTTTTCTATACATTATACTGTATTTCCACAGGCAGAATTGACCTGCAATGTGACGACGGTGTGTGACAACTGCAGACCAAAAAATGCTGACTGCCGACGAATAGCACTGATTAACACTATTAAAGTCTATAAGCACCCATTTTATAACAGTTAGCTTTCCATAACTGCTAGTTACGGTTAGGTAACGGTTACTCTGCAGTTGTCATACACCAGTGTCATGAAAGGTATTACAGGTTTGTAATTGAGTATTAAATAAGGTACAATTTAATAAAAATAATAATAATATAAAGAAAATATGAATAAAATATAGAATGCTTTGTGCACTTTTGTTGCTGCAATGTAATGACTAACTGAACAAAAAAATTATTTCTCCCAGGATCCCCATCTGGTCATGCTATGGTCACATCCGCTGTATTCTGTTTGTTGGTGCTGTGGTTCACCAAGTCACTGAAAGAAAGTATTTTCCGTCAATCAAATTCCTGGAAGAGCTTGTTTATCAGTGTAGCCTTATGGAGTGTCCTCTTTGTGATTCTGTCACTAGTTTCTTTATCCAGGGTATTTATAGCCACACACTTTCCACATCAAGTTTTCCTTGGTGTCATCATTGGATTAATAGTGGCGTCCGTTGTGAATCATCAGAGTTCTTTACTAATGAGAGTGTCCCATTCTTCTCAATTCTGTGTAATTTTCTCTCTGGCACTCATTGGGACAACACTGATGTGTTATTTTGCACTTTTGGCACTTGTGTATGATCCATCAACTTCAGTGGCCAAAGCTCAGAAATGGTGTGTTAAGTCATCCTACGTACACCTGGATACAACACCATTCTATGCTTTGGTGCGTGACTGTGGAGTGGCTGCAGGGCTTGGAATTTCTCTACGCCTGCTGTCATCGGTAAAAGGAAACATTACTAGGAGATCAATTGGTTTGAGTGCTGCTCAAACATCACTCTTTACTCGAAATTTCAGGATTATTCTCTCAATATTACTATTACTACTGCTAAAAGTGATCACTCTGCCAGAATCAAATCCTTTGCTATTTTATGTGGCCGGGTATGTGCAATGTGCCTTCATTCCTATCATTGTAATTTTCATTGTCCCCAGTATTGCAACATGACATTTCATGGTAACCCATTACATATACTGTTCAGGGACAAGTTGTTCGAAGCAGCGCTTGTGCTAACTGGGGATAAATACCATGACAACCAATAGGATTTAATTGGACTTAACCCGGTGTTAGTACCAACCCTGCTTTGAACTTGGCCTGGGTATTAAGTGTAAATTTAACCTCAGAGTAAATGTATTTTAATGGAATAAATCTTATTTTTCACAGCTTCCTCTTTGTGTTTTGAGCAATTTAAGTGTTATTGCAATTTATAGTCTTAGTAAATTTCCTTGTGCAGACTGAAGTGGCTTGCTTGTAGTGCATTTCCTGAGTAATGGCTTCATAGAAGACAATATTATTTCCGATACTGTCGCCCCTTGAAAGTGAGCATTATTGGCCAGCTTATGACTTACGGTACCTCCAGCTAAACAGGTTTTCCATTCCAGTTATGCAATCCCAGCAGTTATCGTCATGGTACAATGCTTAGGCCTAAATGTGAAGAGGTACCGCTTTTGCTCTTACATATTTAGTCTGCACATGCGCAAATGCCTTTGTCATCCAATACATACGGTCCAGAAGACCGATGGATGGGGCCTTGGGATCCATTAAAATTCCTGGATGCCCAGTTCTCAAATTCTGACTGAGGTGCCTGTCACGTGCACACACTCAGTCCTTGTGCGTTGCACCTAGCGCCTGCCACCCACACTTGGGTCTTGCTTCAGTCCATGTTCAGAAATGATAGCCCCTACAGCTTGGAATGTTATTTCTTTAGAGTCAAATCTTACCCACAATTTTTCATACTTAAGGATACTGAACACATCCCTTGCAGAGATTCCAACCCTCCTGATTTGATTGGGACTCTTGTGATGTGACGTCTTGCCTGTCGCTCTACTGATTTTTATCAATTTCCCTTGATTTAGAACAAAATTTTGAAAACTAAGAGAAACCATTGCTGAGGGTCTCCCAGGGGTTTGGGGGAACAAGGGAACATGGCTAATTTGAACTGGGGAACAGGGGAACAAAGACAAAATATCTCAGGGAACAAGGGAACATAAACCAATTTAGGGATCGCAAAGCTCGGAAAAAGGTTTGGAATTAATTTCGGGAACAAGGGAACACAAGCAAATTTTTTGAGGGAACAAGGGAACAAAGACCCCCCCCTGGAAGGCCCTCATTGCTATCTTTGGTGTTTTAAGGGGTTATCTTTCCAACAAACCACTGTGAGTTGTGCAGGCTCATAAGGTGAGCAGTCTTGCTTCACTTAGCTCCAAAATCATGTAGAGAAATGAAGGTGGTAAAGGGTATTTGTGACTAGTGATCAGCTCTTTTTTTCCCCCCTGTGAAAAGTGAAATGGCTAATTTTTTCCTTGTGAATTGTAATTTCCCTAACAGCTGAGGTGGCTTTGCAGAATTATTCTCCATGAAATGAGAAATGCATTATTAATTCGCCATGAACTGTGATTTTCATTGTCTTTGTTTTTTGCGAATTGTGAAAGGAGCGTTTTATTTTCCGTAAAACATGACCTAGAACCCCCATTACCACTCTCAGAATTATGAGTACCTTGATTCTAGTTCTATAATTTTATGCTTTAATGAAAAAAAGTGCGATAGCAGCAAAAACTTTCCAATGTGTAACTTGGATATAATGACAAAATGAAGAAAATGGCACCTAAGAGAATGTAAATTTGCAAAGTTTCAGCGCCTTTGGCACTCACAATAGCACCTACACCACCATATAGTATGCCACATTTCCCATATAATTAGGTTGGAATCTCTGCCCTTGCTGAAAAGTTATACGATCTATGAATATACTTTGCTGACCCGGACTGAAATATCTTTGCCCTCATTCACTATGCTATTATTTGTCATGACAACTTGGTCTGGTTTGAGGGTGGACCTTTAATGTATGATTCTCCTTTGATGTATTTTCTTACAGGGAGACAAATGATTGCTAATTGAGGTCTATGCTTTATTAACTCTTTCTCCAAAGTAATATATTCACTTATAATTTCACTAATAATGTTCAGTATTGTAGAATGATAATGTAAACTTCACCAAATATACAAACAAAGCTTAAGTTTTAAATGAAAGGTGGTTATGGAACAACTGCTGGGTGAAAAACCTCCCCGTACGTCCACTTGCTCTTGGGAGGAAAACCCCGGGCCAGCAGAACCCCCCTTATCTAAGACCTCCCGGGCTGGGTCAAAACTAACTCAACAAAAAAAATACTATCAGGGTTGTCCCTAACAGCCGGCAGCCGGCAGAATTAACCGGCTACTTGGGCTGTTTTTGCCGGCTACTTGTTTCGATTTCTTGTTATCTTAACCGGCGTAATTAAACCTTTTGCCGGCTACTTTTCCAATTTTGCCGCCTACTTCTAATTGTGTGGACAACCCTGTACTATACCAAAACGAGATTGAAAGGGACTAGCAATTAAGAACAAAATGTAAAATTATAGCATTTCACTGTCATTTGCAAGATACTTTCTTCCTGGTACAATGCCTTAAACTCTTACACTCCTGGACTTCAGTTTGGAAGGTGCTGTCTAGTAAATGCAATGAATTGTTTTCTCCTTGGTGTTTTAATATAATATTTTTATGTAGTTTTGTCCATAAAACTAAATTGTGACTCAAGTCTTGAAACTAGCTCTTTTGGACCCTAGAAGTAAAGGAGTCCAATACCTCCTATTGTAGAGTGAAATCTACTCTTACAAGAAGTTCTTGGCACTTAAACTTTATATTTATTAAAAAACCAAGGCCGTTCACCAATTTCTGTTAACAATGTACCAACTGAATCAACTCTGCTAGACGGAGAATTTTGACTCTGCCTACTGAGGACCACATAATTAATATTTTATGCTGACCTTATCTGAATTTACAGAATTTTTTGGTTACAGAAAAATCAATTTCTTTGAATTGAATTGTTTAAATTCTGAATGTATCTGCTCACTATTTACTCATTTTGTTGCTTAATAACAAAGCAGATGCACTTAACTTTAAAGATTGCATCACAGTAGTTGTTTGTTTTCAAATGTTTTTCTTTCTTTATGATATAGGAAGTGTCATTAAATTTACACAAGCATTGTATTTATTGCTAAGAAGCACACTACCTTAAGACCTACATAATCATGACCACCCTCTTATTGATCTGTAAAGTTGTTAGCTATGGCGCATACCACATTAAATCAAAACCTCATCCAAGTTGTGCACTAATGAGCATAACCCATAAATCGTTACCGTACACATCTATACGTTGTCTGCTTACATGCGCACATCATTAAATAGTATCTCATATTTCATGCATCTTTACGTTGCCTGCTATATTGTACACGCTTCATTAAGTTAACTGTTCATCAACTATAAGTTGTTTGCATTAAATAGTTATGCATGTTGTCGCGCACCAAATGATATAGTTACTCACATATATCTACAATTTGCCTGCTATCGCATACATCAGTTACATTAAGTCGTCAGTCAATACTTACTTATGCAACTATAAGTTGTTTGCAAACAAGCGTTCATCACTAATAACTTGTTATCTGACAAGTGCACCCAATAAAACATTACTTATCCATCTTTAGGCCGTCTGCGAACGCACGCGTCACATCAAATAGTTACTTAGGCATCTATAAGTTGTTTGCAAATATGCATTCATCGTCAATAAGCTGTTTGCTAACACGCTCATCCGTCCGTCCAGTAAGTTATTTGCAAACATGCGTGCCCCAGAAAGTGTTGCTCCTTCTTTTATCTACAAGTTGTCTCTCTTCTAAGCCGTACAAACCCAATAAATAGTTACCCATTCAGCAGTACGTTCTCTGCTCACACGCGCACCATATTATATTAGTTATTCGTTGTTTGCTAATGTGCGCGCACCACATTAAATAGTTCCTTATGCATCTCTAGTTGCCCATGAACATGCCCACCTTTTTAAATCGTTATTCTTTCATCTATAAGTTGTTGCTATGGTGTGCACCAAATTAAATCATTATGCAGTCACTTTTAAGTTGGCTGCTTACACGTGCACCACATTAAATTGTTCACGGACACACTCCATAAAAATTGTTTCCTATTCATCTATAAGGTGTGTGCTAATGTGCGCACCACATCAAATAGTTACTTATTTCAACTATAGGTTGTTTCCTAACATGCTTACTACATTAAATCATTACTTATTCATCGACTACGTTTCCTACCGTCCATATCCCAGAAAATGTTACTGATTCATCTATAAGTTGCATGCTAATGCGTACACCACATTAAAAAGTTTCGCGTATATTGTATATCCATACGTTGACTGCTATCGTACAGACCCCATTAAGTGAACATTAAGTTGTTTGTTAACGCGCGCACCCAATAAAATATTGCTGACACATCTTTAAAAGTTGTCTGCGAACGTGCACACTACATGAGATAGTTCCTCAGTCAGTTATAACTTGCCTGTTACTGATCACACGCAACCCACTTAGTCATCAATCAATCAATAAATAAGGTGTTTTCTAATGCCTGCACTCCATAAAGTTACTTATGCATCCATAAGCTGCCTGCTTCGTGCGCACCAAATTAAGCCATTACTAGTTTATCTAGAAGTTTTCTTCTATTGCTTTCACCCAGTTCAATCGTTAGTCGTTCATCTATACGTTGTCTGCTTTGCATGTGCACCCCCGGCATTAAACAGTTACTTAATAAGACAGAAGTTATCTGCCATCGCGAGCAGGCCATTGAGTTGTCAATCATCAATCTGAGTTGTTTGCTAACGCGCACACCAAATAAACCATTACTTATATATCTTTATAATTTAGTTGTCTGCCATCACGCGCACAATATTAAATACTTATGCACCCATATCTGCTAAGGTGCACAGTTCATTAAATCATTACGCATTCAGTCGTCTACAAGCAGATCTGCAAGCTGTCTGCTAACACGCGCACCGCATTAAATCGTTACTCATTCATTTTCAAGTTGTCCGCTATCGCACGCATTCATTAATCGTTCATCATTTATCTATAACTTGTATGCTAATGCGCGCTTCTCGTGAAATAACTACTCATTTATCCATATGTCGCCTGCTTTCGCACTCACCCCATTAAGTAGTCAATTATTTATATACAAACTACTTGCTTACGGGCGCACCACATTAAGTAGTTCCTTAGGCATCTTTGCAAACATGCATTGATCGTTAATAAGTTGTTTGCTAACGCGTAGAACCCATTAAATAGTTACCCATTCAGCGGTACGCTCTCTGCTAACACACGCACCATATGAATTCATTAGTTATTCATCTATAAGTTGTTTGCTAATGTACACGCTCTATTAACCGTTCCACGTGTGTGCACCATATTTCTTATGCATCCGTGAGTTGTGATCTAACATGTGCACTTTTTAAAATCGTTATTCGTTTATCTATAACTTGTTGCTATGGCGTGCACCACATTAAATCATTACGCATTGATAAGTTGTCTGTTTACATGCGCACCATATTAAATTGTTAAGGCTCGTCAGACATTTCATTTACATTCTCGTTTATCAACGGCTCAACCCGCCACTGATAGAAGACTTTCACCAGCCACGCCCATTTTCGAGGACTTGCGTCTGATAATCAACTTTCTTCAAACTTCTGCCACTCGACGGAGGATCCTGGTCTTCCAAATCTTTGCTCTTCTAAGGAAAGAAAAATGCAGAAAAATACAAACAAGCTTTAAGTTGTTCGCTTAAAAAATGGCCAAAATAAACAAAATAACCTAAGTAGTAAAATACCTTCAACGACAGAAGCACTCTTGGAACTCGGGCTCTGCGTGATGAAAACTGTAGATTCGTCTTCCGAGGAATCCTCCATCCAGCTTAAAGGCACGTATATCCAATCCAACCTACCCTTTACAACCCCAAATTCAAAATCACCAAATACAATGTGTTTTACTTATAAGATAGAAATTGTTTCCCATGGCGAGCAGGCCATTAACTTGTCACTCATCCATCTATGAGTTGTTTGGAAACGCGCGAGCGCAATAAACCATTACTTATAGATCTGTTTAAATAAAACAGCAACTTAAAAGTTGTCTGCTATTGCGCGCACAACATTAAAGGCTTTCTTACGCACCTCTAGCCCGGGTTATCTGCTACAGTGAACCATTAAATCATTACACATTCAGTCCTCTACAAGTAGATCCTCACTCATTCATCTTCAAGCTGTCTGCTAACACGCGCATCGCATTAAATCGTTACTCATTGATTTGCATGTCTGCTATCGAAAGCACCCATTAATCGTTCATCATTTATCTATAAGTTGAATGCTATCGCGCGCAACGTATAAATCGTTACTCACTTATCCATTAGTTGTCTACAACCGCGCACTCCTCGTGAAATAACCTAGACATTTATCCATAGGTTACCTGCTATTACGCGCACCCCATTAAGTCATCAATGATTAATCTATAAGTTGTTTGCTGACGCGCTCACCTCATAAATTACTCGTTCATCTATTAGTTGTCAACAACCGCGCGCTCCTCGTGAAATAACCTACTCATTTATCCATATGTTGCCTACTTTCGCACTCACTCCATTAAGTCCTTGATTATTTACATATGTTGCTTGCTAACGCGTGCACCCCATGAATCATTGCTCGTTGTTCCGCATAAGTTATTTTCTGCCAACGTGCGCACCGCATTAAGTAGTTACTTAGGCATCTTTGCAAGCATGCATTCATCGTTAATAACTTGTCTGCCAACGCAAACAACCGATTAAATAGTTACCCATTCAGCTGTACGCTCTCTGCTGTCACCCGCACCAATAACTTGTTTCTATGGCGTGCACCACATTAAATCATTAAGCATTCGTCTTTAAGTTGTCTGTTTACACGCGCACCATATTAAATTCTTAATGCTCCTCAGAAATTTCATTTACATTCTCGTTTATCAACGGCTCGCCACTATAACTCTCTTAAAGTACTGTCTCGTTTCTCTCAAATCGCTACTGATCGAAGACTTTCACCAGCCATGCCCATTTTCGACGACTTGCTTCTGGTAACCAACTTTCTTCAAACTTCTGCCACGCAACGAAGGATCCTGGTCTTCCAAATCTTTGCTCTTCTAAGGAAAGAAAAATAGAGAACAAAGCAAACCTGAAAGTTGTTCCCTTAAAAAATGGCCAAAATAAAAATCATAATAACCCAAATAGTAAAATACCTTCAACGACAGTAGCTCTCTTGAAACTCGGGCTCTACGTTATGAAAATTGTAGATTCGTCTTTCGAGGAACCCTCCATCCATCTTCAGGGCATGCACATCAAATCCAACCTACCCTTTACAACCCAAAATAACTACATACGATGTGTTTTACACTATGCAAATGTTAATCACATGGACCTTTTCGCCGTTCACATGAAATTCAGCAACACCATTTTCACATGTACGTGAAATACATAAATTATCCCTCACAAATATGAATTTCTATGTCTACTTGACAATTCGTATATGAGAGATGTTCATCTGGCTGCAATATACCTCATAACGCCGACGGCCTCAGTAATTATCTATTAAGTACAAGGAGTGTGCTAATGTGCGCACCACATTAAATAGTTACTTTAAGCACCTATGCGTTTGGTTCAAACATGAGTAGCCCAGAATCCGTTACTCATTCATCTATGAGTTGTCTGCTGACACGCACACCACACTAAACAGTAAGTCGTTTATCCATACATTGTCTGCTATCACATATACCTCATTAACTCGTCAAGCATTCATATTAATAAGTTGGTTGTTTGCGCGCGCCCATGATAAAATACCCCTTATACATCTTAAGTTGTCTGCAAACGTGCGCACCAAATTAAACCATTACTAGTTTATCTATTGCTTTCACCCAATTAAATTTTCAGTCATTCATTTGTGCGTTGTCTGCTTTACATGTGCATCCCTTAATTAGTTACTCGAGTTTATCAACGGCTCAACCCGCCACTGATAGAAGACTTTCACCAGCCACGCCCATTTTCGACGACTTGCTTCTGGTAACCAACTTTCTTCAAACTTCTGCCACGCAACGAAGGATCCTGGTCTTCCAAATCTTTGCTCTTCTAAGGAAAGAGAAATAGAGAACAAAGCAAACCTGAAAGTTGTTCCCTTAAAAGATGGCCAAAATAAAAATCATAATAACCCAAATAGTAAAATACCTTCAACGACAGTAGCTCTCTTGAAACTCGGGCTCTACGTTATGAAAATTGTAGATTCGTCTTTCGAGGAACCCTCCATCCATCTTCAGGGCATGCACATCAAATCCAACCTACCCTTTACAACCCAAAATAACTACATACGATGTGTTTTACACTATGCAAATGTTAATCACATGGACCTTTTCGCCGTTCACATGAAATTCAGCAACACCATTTTCACATGTACGTGAAATACATAAATTATCCCTCACAAATATGAATTTCTATGTCTACTTGACAATTCGTATATGAGAGATGTTCATCTGGCTGCAATATACCTCATAACGCCGACGGCCTCAGTAATTATCTATTAACTACAAGGAGTGTGCTAATGTGCGCACCACATTAAATAGTTAATTTAAGCACCTATGCGTTTGGTTCAAACATGAGTAGCCCAGAATCCGTTACTCATTCATCTATGAGTTGTCTGCTGACACGCACACCACACTAAACAGTAAGTCGTTTATCCATACATTGTCTGCTATCACATATACCTCATTAACTCGTCAAGCATTCATATTAATAAGTTGGTTGTTTGCGCGCGCCCATGATAAAATACCCCTTATACATCTTAAGTTGTCTGCAAACGTGCGCACCAAATTAAACCATTACTAGTTTATCTATTGCTTTCACCCAATTAAATTTTCAGTCATTCATTTGTGCGTCGTCTGCTTTACATGTGCATCCCTTAATTAGTTACTCGATGAGACAGAGTTTGTCTGCCATCGCGAGCAGGCCATTAAGTTGTCAATCCTCCATCTGTAAAATGTTTAAAAACGTGCGAACGCAATAAACCATCACTTATGTCTTTTAAGTTGTCTGCTATCGCGCACACAACATTAAAGACTTCATTATGCAACTATAGGTTATCTGCTTCACTGCACAGCTCATTGATCCGTTACGCATTCACTCGTTCACAAGAACTACGTCTTTACTCATTCATCTGCAAGCTGTCTGCTACCGCGCGCACCGCATTAAATCGTTCCTCATTGATTTGCATGTCTGCTATCGAAAGCACCCATTAATCGTGCATCATTTATCTATAACTTGTATGCTATCGCGCGTAACTATAAATCATTACTCATTTATCCATTAGTCGTCTACAATCGCGTGCTCCGTACTGAAATAACCTATTTATTTATCCGTGCATGTCACCTACTTTAGTTCGCACTCACCCCATTAAGTACTTGATTATTTACATATGTTGCTTGCTAACGCGTGCACCCCATGAATCATTGCTCGTTGTTCCGCATAAGTTATTTTCTGCCAACGTGCGCACCGCATTAAGTAGTTACTCAGGCATCTTTGCAAGCATGCATTCATCGTTAGTAAGTTGCCTGCTAACGCAAACCACCAATTAAATAGTACCCATTCAGCTGTACGCTCTCTGCTATCACCCACACCAATAACTTGTTGCTGTGGCGTGCACCACATTCAATCATTACGCATTCGTTTTTATGTCGTCTGCTTACACGCGCACCATATTAAATTCTCAATGCTCGTCAGACATTTCATTTAGATTCTCGCTTATCAACGACTCGCCACTATAACTCTCTTTAAGTAGTCTCTCAACTCGCCACTGATCGAAGACTTTCACCAGCCATGCCCATTTGTGAGGACTTGCATCTGACACCCAACTTTCTCCAAACTACTCCCACTCAATGGAGGATACTGGTCTTCTAAATCTTTGCTCTACTGGGGAAAGAAAAATTCAGAAAAAAGCAAGCAAGCTGAGAGTTGTTCCCTTAAAAAAAGCCCAAAATAACAATCAAAATAACCTAAGTAGTAAAATACCTTCAACGACAGTAGCACTCATGGAACTCGGGCTCCACGTTAATTGTAGGTTCGTCTTTCAAGGAATCCTCCATCCATCTTCAGGGCATGCAGATAATTTATCTATCCATTGATGTCACCTACTTTAGTTCGCACTCACCCCATTAAGTCGTCGATTAGTTATACATAAGTTGCTTGCTAACGGGCGCACCCCATGAATCATTACTCATTCTTCCGTATAAGTTGTCTACTAGTGCATGCTTCGCGTGAAGTAACTACTCATTTATCTAAAGGTTGCCTGCTATTACGCGCACTTCATTAAGTCATCAATGATTCATCTATAAGTTGTTTGCTGACTTGCGCACCCCATGAATCGTTACTAATTCATCTATCAGGATAAAATCCGCTCGGGTCCACATTTAATAGGTCATCTAAAAGTTGTTCTACCACGTGGATCTCATTAAATTGCTATACTTATTTACTTGTCCGCTAACGTGCATTCCCCTTTAAATTGTTGTTTTCCATCTAAAACTTGTCTGCTAATATGCACACACCCCATTAAATCGTTGGACAACGCGTAGACTGCATAATTTCTTACTCCATCATTTTCTGTTACTTTTGTGCTGTTTTAATTATAAGAATAAAATAATGTTTATCTTTCAATGTTTAATCTTGTACAACGTTCAGTAAAAATTCTAGTCCATTTATGAGAATTTTATTTACGCGTGCATTAATAGAACTTTGATGCTTTGCAAATTTTAATATTTCGTCATCAGTGTTACGTAGCGCACTGACATGTTAATTTGTGGCTTGGTTGATTATGTTTAAATGCGTTTTATAAGCATGAAATCAGATTGGCTAGAGTCAAAATTCTCCCTGGATTTAGCTTTTACCACATGAATAGGCCATTTCCGAATTCGCTTCAGCCTCTTCTTCAAAGTGAGTCTAAGTGCGAAGTCTTTCTCATGAAAATGAGTTTTTATTCACATGCAAAGTAAAACTTATTATCATCACACAACTTTCGCACTTAGACTCGCTTTGAAAAAGAGGTTAACGTGAATTCGGAAATGGCCTATTGTATATTGTGGCAAAACGTTTTCACTTAAGATTCCGCGTGTACTAAAAAAAAATAAAGGAAATTGGTCAGTGATACCCTAAAGCTATCATCTACCCAGACCATCTCCTACAACTAAATCGTATTCTAAAGCAATACATGCCATTTCTTTACATTTTTTAAGGAGTTCTACTGAATGAATGAGTAAGTCGCTTGGCTTACAAGCATTGCAAAGCAACAAAAGTGTCACTTTAAACCCAGAAATTTCCGAGATGACAAGTGCAGCAGTAGCAGATCGGTTAACTACTAACTTGGTCCTGAGGTAAACCACTGAGTGAGTTATCACAGCATCTTCCCTGATCAGGCTGAATATCCTTCCTTGCAGATTTCAAAGTTCCCTCCTGTAGTGTTTTGTTTGTAAAGGTTGTGACTGAACATAGATGGAAAAATTGGTCAGAGATATAGACCATCATAGGCTAACCGGGAGTGTTGATACGTAGCACTTCCACCGCCCTCAAACCCCCCCCCCCCCCCCCACGGCACTTGACTCACTCGATAATAGTAATACAATTCCTAGACAGTTTGCTGAAAATCAATCTACAGATTTTAATACAAACCTGAAATCTGATCGACCCTTATTTCCAGACATTGTCAGAGCACTGACAAAAGTTGATTAATTTTTTCAAGGAATTATAACTATTTTTTTTTTCATTTCAGGGCAGCATGGCCGAATTCAAAACGAGTTCCTGTTGCCACTTTGGTACCGACGGGTGTATACGTTTAAGTAACCTGTTCGTGAGGGGGGGCGGGGGGGGTCTTCTAAGGTAAAGAAGCTGATTAGTGGAGACAATTTTGTGGATAAATGGAAAAGATAGTGATTGAAAAGTACGTCAACAGCTTGAGACAGCTTTAAAAATTTACGCTCACAGTCTGATTGGATTTAACTCACTGCATTAGCTAGAGTATTATCTGTAGTGTTATACTGACTTCGTTAGTGAGGATTGACTACGTACCTTTGAGCCACTTCTTGTCTTGTTTTAAGAAACGTCTTTTGCGTCGTGACTCGTGACACTGAACTATCTTTGGTCGAGACGAACTCTGCCGCGTCAGAAGCTGTATCGTAAGGATCACAATCACTGGATTAGTTCACATAGTTGAGCCTGACTTGGCACCTACTTTCTTGATTTTGGTCAAATTTATCATAATTTTAACGTGCATTTAGCCAGTGACTCTGTAATTCAGTCAGTAAGCCCATGAATCAATTAGTGTATCGGTCAGAACATACATAGTACAATAACATAGTGCCTGGTGCACAAGGATCAAGGATGTAAGTTAATACCTGTTTTTCAATCATTTGAGCTGATTGCCTTCAGGCTGGAACTTGTCGTCACCATCACCGTGAACTTGAAGGCGAAGCTGCAGTTATCCTTTTGTCCGTTTCCTAGACTTGGTCTTTGAATTTCTAGAAAGGTTAGGTTGAGTCTTCAGTAAACGAACTCTAATTTCTTGGACTCATCTGACAGGCTTGGAATTCAGACTGTTGGTTGAAGCCATCCTTCTCTTGTTCCATAATTTTCTAACCTAAGAGGCGAAAAAAAAAGAGTATTTTGAGAGTGTATTCAGTCACTGATTTTTCGGATATCATTGAATTTCTCCTATTGCTGAGAAAATAACGCATAAGTGACAACGTCATGGGTCCACAGACAAATTTAGTTATTTTTCCTTTAAATTATCATACCTCTCCTTTGTCCTGTACACAGCTTAAATGTGACCTACTGGCAGCCTAGAGACTTTTTTACCGGCTTACAACCTGCAACACTCTGTCAAGAGAACTTTTTACAATTTTAAGAGAACATAAAATGAAACAACATCAATGTTAATAAAAAATAAATAAATAAATATCCAAATACGAACAACTATCAAAGTATATAAGTATTAATTATTATGCGCTTGCTTACGGCGCATGCGTGCTCGCAGACTCCAGGTACGGACACAAACAAAGAACAAACAGAAAACAAAAACAGTTACACACACAAACACCGAGGGCGGGGCAGCCAGATGGGGTAGAGTAGGGAAATGTGGCCCCTACATAAAAAAGCAGGCTGAGCCTTTCATTCGGTCCCAAGGTTTGACCAAGTCGAGAGTAAAGAATTGGGACTCTATAGGGAGAAATAAAGAAACCCAATAGGAAGGTAAGGCTCCAGGGGCATAAACTGGGCATGGGAGAGCCATACTTGAGCTGTGTTGAAGACAAATGTAAGGTAGAGATACAGCAGAAGAATAATTGTAACTTTACAAATCATTATCCGAGGGGATGAACGTGATCAGCTGCGGCATTGAAGTACAGTAGGTGTGTAAGGTATCTGGCCAATACTGCTGGATCAGATTGAAGCACCTTTCGGGGATTGAAAGCGCCACGGATTTCCTCAATGACTAGTCTGACGAGGGAAGAATATAGAAGCAGCCATGCCTCCAATTGAAACTGTCGAGTTCTCCGTGCGTTTAGAAAACCATGTTACTCCACATTGGGATGAAGGCTTGTTCCAGTAGGCAGTGGAATTCAATGTATATCCAATGGCATTTGAAAATGATATAGCGAGATGACGCCAATGTCGATTCCTTCAAGAACCGCTTGCCTTGTGTATCGCTTGTCAGAAAATGGACCGGCGTAACACACACACACACACAGTAGTGAGTGGTTCTCCGAAGCAGGAATAGAAAATTCCACTGGTTTCGCTATTTGTTGAGGGAAGTATTATTATTATTATTTATTAATTCTCTATGCGCCAGGAGGCGCACAAGGCCCGGATATCGTTCCTCCACTGCTGGCGGTTGCTTGCTGCCTGTCTTACTCTTGCCCATGTGGTCCATCCTTGTCTGTCTCTCTCCCCCTGTACAAGCTCCCTACATTCCAACATCCCATCACAAGAGTGTCTTTGGGTGTGACGATGGAGTTAGTCGGGCGGTGAGCTTCCCGCCGGGTTTGGCCCATCGCCGTCATACTGCCGTTGCTGGCCCCCATGTCACCACCTGAACTACTAATTCTTGAGTTGTCCGTGGTTTCTGTAACATGTCAAGTTTTTATGGGAGCAGGGAGTCAACCTGCTGCCCAACCCCCTACCAGGAGGACCAGGACTGCTTTAGTCGCCTTCTACGACAAACTGCAGTCAAGTTGAGGGCCTATTCTAACCCCGGGACCCACACGGGGCTGAGGGAAATATTTGATGGGTAAAAATACAATCGATTTTAAATCTGTTGATGTTCTTTTCTGAGTTAAAGGTATCGAAACTTGATAAACTGCGCAAAAACCGACAAAGGAAATCGAGAGGCAGATGTTACAAAGAACGTACAAGATGATCTGACGCGCATCATGCAACTTGCGCGATCTCGCGAATCGGGAGAAAGCAAAAGACGGAGAAACTCATTAAGTGTGCGACACAGAAACATCGGAGATGATTGTCATAAAGAACACTGTCCTCGGCTATGCGGTAGACACATGAATCGAATTAGAAGATGCGCCCGGATTGATCGCACGCACGAAGGATTACGAAATAGATCGAACGCATAAAATGACGAATAGTAAAAGTGAACGGATTCGCGTCTCTGCGGATGAGGATAAACTGCAGCAATGGAGTCAAACCGGCGAGTAACAGGTTGAAGGCGAAATCTGAAGGCGACAAAGACGAAGGGTGACAAGCGCATTTTGCGCAATGATAACTGACGTAAGGTGCTCAATGAATGATCAAGAATGACCAAGAATGAGTCAAGCAGCTGTTCACTGCTCGCAGATGATAATAGTAGAGCGAGATGACCAAAGTATGACAAGGCCTTAAGAACCAATTTGAATACCGGCTGATTTTGGGTGGGTGGGTGTAAGTGATAGCTTATTACAAAAAGATGTTTTGACGACCTACCAATGCATGAGGCAGTAAAGGAACATATGAGTGTATAGTCTAAGCCTGAGTGAATAGTCTTCAGCGAAATAAATCCTTCCGAAAGACAAAAATCGTATGTCAGTTGAAGAATTCATCGACGAGGCCGAGTAGGACAATGATACAGCCGGGCTGATTGTACACGTCAGAGAGACCGTGGCAGGTTGAAATCAAAAACTTAGTAGATGCCATTACATGACATGTAATCGAATTTTGCAAGAATACGGATATATGGTACTTGTATTGTTACGGATCATCACGGGCGAACGTCACGAATATTTCGGTTTAAATCATTCGACAAAGACGGCGAATATGAACGAATGAGCAATTGTGCTCGTCTTACTGAACATTCATCAGTGCGCAGCCTTTCAGCTTAAGCTCCACTAACTGCTGCGTGAGTGTATTATGTCGGAGATGCACAGTTAACTGTAATTACGCACCAAGCCATAGCGTAAAACCGAAGGCAAGCACCGTAAGTTCAATAAGCGCGCTAATATTTGAAGAGAAATCACGCACGTCTGTGGATGAGTACAGTATTCGTCAATGCGTAACCTCTCATGTTGAAGTAATACTCGCAAACTGTTCAAATCGCAGAGTTGGAAAATGAATATCACGTATAGGTTAAATAAAACATGTCGAACAAGCACCCTGACATGTGTAGCTTGTACATGTAAGATAATAGATCGTGTTTGATTGCAAAAAGGACGATGGATGTTTCAGTAAGTAGATCGAATTGCACATAAAGACAGCCCGGCGTTAAGTCCGCATAGCAAGGAGAGTGATAACTGCAAAACGGACAATTTAACGCTAGCCGGAGCAGATCAGTGGGTACCGAAATAAACGGAACAACGAAAGCCCGACGCTCTGTAGCTTGTGTAAGTAAAGTATGCAGTTAGATCAACTAGTAAAATCGAAATCCGAAGAGAGTAGTGAAGACTGCATGTGAACGATATGACACTCTTATATAAGCTTCCCAAGTAATTAAGCGCGCACACTTTAGTATAGCCACCAAATCAAGAGAAGCTACCAAGGTAAAGAGGCGCAAAATCTCATTACTGCTGTAGATGTAAAAATGAATATGAGTAGTTACATCGGAGGTATTCGAAAACGCTTCAGCGTGTGTAACATGTATCAGAAGATGGCCGCGAAGCACAAGGAAAGGATGAATGGGCATCGGTACGGTTAGTTTCCAGCAGTTGTGAATGGCGCAAATTGTCGAGTTCTCAATTTAAAGATGAACTTGAACGAGTGGGCAATTATGCCCGTGTGTGAATAGTTAAGAGAATAAATGTAGGAACCTATCGACGGCTCAGTAAGCGTGGGTACTGTTGTCAGCAGAGTGGTGCAATAACCAAGCGCTGTTCGAACTGTCGAGCTCAAAGTGAGCCTTAGCGTATTCGTCCGAAAATATTCTTCCTCTTAAAGAGGCACGTAACAAATGCAGTAAATGTGTAAGCAAATGTATGCATAAGTAGTGATGACATGCCATGTACCGGAGTGATCAGTTTTAAAAGGTCAAGAAATTGTTGGCAAGAATCTGCGTAGTGCTTTTTGGCAAAAGGATGGACGACGCATTTGCGATTTTGTGTGACATAAGCACGAAACAAGTGGATTCAAGAACACAACCAGTGAGATTAAAGTGAAACTATAGTGAGTGAGATTATGAAATGACAAAAACTCGTGTGAGGGAAACATCAAATTTGATTGCTTAAACTGAAGACGATGCATGTGATAAAAGGATCGAACTCCACAAGATAATGAGCCACTGAGCAGTCACTGTCAAAAATGCGAAACAAACGAATTAACGAGGACTCGGAAGCGGGTTCTGTACGCAATAAATGCACAACCGTCTCAGTGTCGAAACGCAGACCGCCGGAGCTGTCCGCTTCATGCTTGTGTGTGTTTATTTTGCGTGTAATTATCTTTCTGAGTCTGTGGTAGGGATTCCCATATATAGGGATTCCCATATAAATCCGACTGAGCCTGGGGTGCCTGTGGTGCTGGTTGTTCTGAATAACGCTAAAAATAACGGTTCTATTTAGAAATGATTTCCCCTGTTTCATCTCTATGGTGACGTTTTTGCTTCGAGGTGTTTCTTTTTTCATACCTGCAAATAGAAACGCGCTACCAATAGCTTTCACGCGGGAGAACGAAAATTTACCAGTTTTGATTTACAGAAAGCAGATAAACCCCTTCACGTATTGACTAAACATGATCCGCGAGAGCGTATGAACTGATTTATTTTTTTTTTTTTGCCTTGAATGAAAACCTCAGTTAAAGTCAATTTTTTTCTGGTGACAGAAGGTAAGCGGTCTGGCATTCATAATTTCGTCTCACGGTACAGCAGCAAAATTCTTTTGAAAGTATGAGTACTGAAAGTGTAAAATTTGGGGGTTTAGAGGTGTTAACGGTTGTTTCTCCAGTCTTCAGGTGTGCAGATCAAATTAACCAAAAACTTTAAGGTAAGAATTAAGGACTTCTAGTATGGTCACTTTGGTCTGATAAACTTGAATTTTTGCCGTAAAGTTAAACTTACCTGGACTGTTTAATTCCGCATTTGTCATAATTAGTCGCGCCAAAGAGAGTGTCACGCGCAAAGAACGCTGTTCTTCAGGAGGTGGCGTGGCCCCAGTGGTTACGGTGCCGGATTTGTACGCGGATGTTCCGAGTTCAAATCCTGCTCTGACCCGCACCAAATGGATTTGTCTTCGGTGTTGTCCCGAATTCAACTCCATCACGCCTTGTAAACAGCCAACTGGTTGCCTTCTCCCAGTTGGGATTTCCCAAAAGCTTGAAGCTTTAAATAAACGTGTATAAATAAAGGTTCTTTACTTCACTTTTTACTTGTTGTTTGCGCCGTTTTCTTTATCTTTTAACACCTTAATATGGCCCTCTGGGTTCAGTGCTGGCGGCTGTGCGATTTCTTTCTGATCACATTTAAGTCTGAAAAGAATAAATGAGACTCTATTTTTGACAAACACACTGACAGTCTGTGAGCGGATTTTCTTTGTTGATGAGATTTGAGATATTAAATTCGCGTCTCAATCTTAACGAAATTTTTTTGTATTTTTGGTAAAAAGGAAGAAGTGTAATTGTATGATTACTATTACCTTATTTTATCGAATTACCTTGGGATTTGGCCAACTAAATACTCTCAGTTTGCTGTGTAAAAAAAATTGCAAAACTTGCCTTTCACATACCGTATTTCCTCGAATAAGCGCCCACGTTCAAATAAGCACCCTTCCCCGAATGAGCGCCCAACCCCTAGGCCATCATGTCAAAAAAGCGCCCCTCTCGAATATGCCCCCCCCCCCCACTTTCGTAAATAACAGGGGTACAATACGAGGAAAACCTGTCATTAAAAACATGCATAACCGACACATCTGTGTCGTAAAATGTGTAAAGGGACTACGGTATGCTTGATTATCAAGCACTGTTTTGTCAAACGAAAGACATTAATATTGACTTAACGTCTACGTGGATAATGTTGTAGTTTTTGTTTTCCTATTAAAGATTTAGCCCAAATAAAGTTACAGTTCATTGAAACGAAAATTTAATAAGCGCCCCTCCTTTGGGCCGAAACTTTAAATAAGCAGGGGCGCTTATTCGAGGAACTCGCCTGTGCTCCCGGGGGGGGGGTACTCCCTTATAAGGGCTTAATGGGGACATGCGGCCAGCCAGGGTATGTTTTTCGGGATTTTTGTCTTAAACAGGGTATCGAATTTATCATTTTTTGTCTTAATCAGGGTGGCGATTTATCAATTTTTGTCTTAAACTGGATATCTTTTCTCGGACGATAAACAGCAACAAGCTCTTGTTAATTAATATTGACTTCCGTTGACTTTGGCATTGATACCAGGCACATTAAATTTCCATTGATTCCAATGTCTTAAACAGGGTATCAAAAATCGGAATTCTGTCTTAAATAGGGTTGGAAAATCAGCGATATTTGTCTTAAACAGGGTCAGGGTATGAGGGGCCGCGCCGCACCTCCCCACCCAGGGATATATCGAGTACCCCCCCGGGCCTGTGCTAGTAGTTGTTCTGAATAGCGCTAAAAGTAACTGTTTTATTTAGAAATTATTTCCTTCCTGTTTCATCTGTACTGTGACATTTTTGCATCCAGGTTTTTTTTACTGACGAATAGAAAGCGCTATCAAAAGGTTTCTCGAGAGAAGGAACATTCGCTTGTTATTTACGGAAAGCAGATAAACCTTTATTATTCCACTATTGCGTCATTTCACCATAAAAGGTCAAGAGAACCGCGCAAAATATGAGAGCGTAATACACTGTAGTGTCCCTGTTTGATCGGTTTACAACAGAGCGAATAAGGACGGAAAAAAAAAAGCGGAATTGTTTTAGAAGAGTTATTTTCGACACGCTGCAAGTACCAAAAATATTTTAAAGCATGACAAGTGATTAACATCTTTCCATTAAAGACTTCAGTGGCTTTTCGCTGTGTTGTTTACGTCATTCGCCATACGTGGATGATGCCGGGCGTATTTCAACACTCTTATAAAAAAAATAGAAGCCACAATAACATCTTTCAGTAGTGGAATAATAAACCTTCTATTCAACGGTTTGACATATAATACCCGCGGACATTTTGCTCACTGCTCGTATTTTTAAAATGTTACACAACTCGCAAAATATCTGCGCGCATTATATGTCAAACCATCGAATAAGACGTATTTACATACTAAATAGACTCAGGGATAAAGATACGATCCGCGAGAGCGTATGAAAAACTTTTCTTGCACTTAATGAAAATCTAAAATAATGTCAGGGGTCATTTTCTAGTAACGTACTCATGTAATGCTCACTTTGGTCTGATAACCTTGACTTGAAATTTGATCTTATAAACTCTGATCTGATAAACTTGACTTGAATTTTTGGAAGTAAGTTAAGCTTACCTGAACTGTTTAATTCGAAATTTGTCACAATCAGCTCCGCCGACCAGAGTCGCCACCCGCGCACAACTTCTTGTTGCGTTCTCGGAGACTGAAAACATTTTGCGCCTTTCTTTATCTTGTAACATCTTATTATGGCCTTCTGGGTTGCTTGCGGCCGAAGGGTTTCTTTCTGATCACATTCAAGTCTGGAAAGATTAAATGAGACTCTATTTTAGACAAATAAATAACTTCAACACACTGACAGTTTGTGAGCGCATTTTCCTTGATGATGAGAATGTGCTGCAATACCTTAAAGAAAACTTTTGTAATTTTGGGTAAACATGAATCAAGTGTAGTTGCATGATTACCATTACCGTATTTTATTTAATTATCTTGGGTTTTGGATCCTAAATTTGGCCTAAAAACTCTCCGTTTGATGTGTATGTTTTCCCACAGAATAATGACCACGCGCCAAATTGTTGTCTTCTCGGCGAAACGAAACATTTTGAGATTTTTTTTTTGTTCGACTCTTAACATCTTAATGCATCCCTGGGGGGTTACCGGTTGATGGTGGTGTCTTCCTATGAAGTTAACTAACTAAAACTTTGAAAAAAAATTCACTTAGAGACACTGAATTAACATCAGTTCAAAAACACATGCAGTGACACACGGCGAGAGTCAACAAATGCACCGTCAGGTTTCCGACAAATTCTTACCGTCCATCGCCCCCAAAAAATATGTCTAGTCTTCCTCTGGCATGGCCCACTTCTTATCTGGAGTTCTAAGCGGGTTCCGTTTCTTCCAAAAAGCGAAAACATGGCATTTCTCATCATCCGCTTAAAGTGTTAAAAAACGGTCAACTGAACTGAAAGATGTACAAGGAAGTGCGCGATTTTTCTTGCTGGCTCAGTTGCTCGCGCCACACCTCTTTCTTCTTCGTGATTGGTTGGAGAAAAATTTGAAGAGTCCTATTGGTTGACATACGACAGCTGCTGTCTGTCAAAACCAAATGCGACTTCAAAGTAATTAACGGGCATCGGAATGAAACTGAATGGTTTCCAGCCTAAAAATGACTAGGCGTTTCTCGCTCGCGTAAAGACAAGTTGTTACGTTATATAGATAATTTCTAGTGATTCTATTTATTTTTTTGACGAAGTTAATGGTATTTTTACCTGTTAATCATCTTAGTTAATTCATTGTGAAAAACTATGACCTTGTGTGGACTATTTGTTTTTGTCTTTTGACTGCACTAAAGTTTGGACCAGAAATCATTTCTGCGGTTATTTGACCGTACTTATTTGTCTTAAAACCGATGTGTTATATATTTGACAAATAACAACAGCACACAAAAAATTGCCAGTCGGAGACTTGATGTGGGTATTGCTTGTGTTGAGTAGCAATATAGTCAAAATTCGGAGAGGAGTGTTCCGAGCTAATGCTCCAGTCAATTGAAACCCCGGCCCCCCGACCCCCGGGACTTTAACATTTACCAAGTGTTAAAAAACGGCTTATTGCCCCGCTCCCGGGGCCAAGACAAGCGCGGACATCCGAACCAAGTGAAGAAACTTAACTCAAATCGAGATCGTTGGTCTACTCGTTGTAAATGTCAAACTTTAACTGTTTTTCGTTCTTTTATTAAAAACTGCAGCCTCTTTAGTAAGCTGCAATCTCTATTTGCGCCGAAAGCTGGCCTTCAATATGCCGAATTTGCGGCAGAAATCCACTTTCATTTTGATAAGCCAGAGTTCATGTAAAATCGGCATTGTGTCGGATATAGCGAATGGGTCATCCCCAAAACCACTTCAGAATTATATGGATCTTGGTATTATATGAATACAAATGGGCGTGTGTTTTTAACGTCAAACACAACAGGTTCAGCACATAAAAAGACCTGTCTTCCGCCGGAAAACGACACCAAAACGTCGCTAACGGCCCACCTTTTATACGATACTCTATAGATACCTGAGCCGATATCTCAAACGCTTCGTACAATAAGGTGGATTTAAAATAAGCTATTTATTTAAAATAAATTTCAAATTGGCAGTGATGAAAACGCTTCAGTAAATGCTTTTATTCCAAATATCCTCAACAATAATTCATTCCGTATAAACTTTGATCAACTTGAACTTAATTGTAAAAATATGTAATTATCTTGCCCTTCAAAGGTATTCTCATCATGATTCAATCACTTAAAACTTAAACAAAAGTAGATAGGCAACTTCCCCTAAAACTATATACAGTTGAACTCAAAAATAGTCCTGGAGTGTTTTGGTGTTATCGGAATTCAAAAGAGATTCTCAGCATCGTTTCCCTACAAAATTTTGTTGAGAAATATCCCTTAACTTACCTCCCAAGAAAAATCTACAGGTTATTCCGTTTATTCTTATCCAGAACAGGGTCAATAGACCTAGTCGGCTAACACATTGTTGTACTCAATTCAGGTCTCCCGAGGTTAAGATTCCTTGTTTATTGTATTTGTGTTATAATGTAGCACTCACATTTAAATGATACGGAAATACTTAGAACAAAACAACTTATGTCCAAAGGATTTGAATTGGGTACAACATTGCGTGAGCCGATTAGGTCTAAGATGAATGTAAACATGTACTTGCCGTCTACCCAAACAACTTGATCACGCGCACACCAGTCTCCCTAAAGTTTCTGGCGTGGGCAGTTGAGTGCGTTCCGTAAATTGCACATCGCAGAATATTATGGCATTTGTCAGTCGGTTAAAAGGCCTCTCCACCCAAAAGGACCCATACACTCATTCCCGTGCTCAAGAAACAAGATATTTTCAGCAGTAGAAACGTTTTATTTCCTGCTTACATAAGGCTGCGTGCAGACGGGCGCAACAACTCCCAACATTGTAGGTCCAAGAATTTTGGTACTATCAAATGTATGTTTAACCGCGAGTGACTCCAGCAGTCTGTATTTATGTAAAACTGGGGAGAACTTCCACAGAAAGTTAAACTAAACCTGGCAACAAACGAACCAGCTCATGAGGGAGATCTGCGTACTTTTTCTTTGAGATTGGAGTTTTTAATCCCGCGACTAGATTTCAGCTCTTGTCGAAAGCGTTCGACGCCGTACATCACAATCTTTTATTGTCTAAACTTGCAGCGGTCATGGCTGTTAATTGGTTCAAGTCGTACCTCTTCAGCTGGAAACAAAGAACTGCAATAGCCAGTTCTTTGTCATCAACCAACTAACTGGGTTACACAATGATGCGACGAACGAACGAACAGAAACAAAATGCGAACTTGTTATGTTGTCAAAAACTATCACTGCTAACTGGAATATTAAGTACTTGTGGTCCTCCCAACGGAGAGACCCTAATTACGACTTATTCTTCTGCTCTTTCTTCTTTTCAACAATAGATCTATCACGGACTGGAAGTAATCTTGATTTGAAGGCACATATTAATTTACTCCCACGTGGCATATTGGTAGACAAGGGCAGTTGCGCATGCGCATACTAAATACCTAATGAAAAATATGCAGAAGCGGTAGCGGTACCTCTGGACATTTAAGCCGGAGCGGTGTACCATGACGAGTCTCCCCGAGATTTCGGCCCGCGGATCGCTTATACTTGCTACTTTCTGATACCTATCCCCGATAGGCAGTGAGGGAGAGAAATGTCGGCCCCTAGACCATACGTGACAGATCCCTTACGTACTCGTAGCTCAACTCCTTCTGCTTTATACTATGATTTGGAGGGATATATATTTGCGACTATAGTTGTCATGTCTTCCATATGGTAAGGGTATTTTTTGGTACTCATTTGTAATACACGGAGTTGGCGCATGCGCATTTGCTAAGCACGACAAAACAGCAAAAGGAACCACGCATTTTCCGGTAAAACTTTAAAACGCTGTCGCTTTTTCAGACATATTTTGTTTTGTTTTATTGTTTGAATTCCGCGCCAACAAACGAGGACAATAATTTCGCGTATACAATGACATTAAGATGTCTGGTTGGACAGGGGATGGACAAAAGAACTAACAAGTTATTCAAAAAGAGCAATAGCTCCTAATGAACTAGTGTTAAAAGTTAGAAAATGTTTGGTGCCTTCAGGGACTCTCCCGGACATTGGTTGGTTACAACTGTTTCTTTTTTTAGCTGTTATATTCCCATAAGCATCTGTTCAAAAAGGTTGTTGTGAGAGAAAAGCAACATGTAAAATCGCTATGGAGATGTAGAACGTCCACATTTCGTTTCGTTTGTTTTCCTTGATTTTCTAAGGAGTGCTCAAGCGGAGAATTACTCTCAGTTTCGGCCTCGAGATCATTGGTTGGGGAGCTTACACCCACACGTCCGACCTCCAATGTTTTGTAACACCAGTCTCTGAAAACCCACCAAGATACTTTCAATACTTTTAATTCATAAGCTGACGCAACACCAAGCGTAATTTCAAACGAGGGTTACACTTGCGGTGGAAGCCCTCGTAATAAGCTATTTGTATGAGCACTTTAAATTTACGAGCAGAATTTATGCGGGCTTCTCAGCACGCTTACTTGCAATACGTTTGCGTGACAATGACGTGGGAGGCTTGGAACGGAATTTCGTGAAGCCCTATAAGCGAAACTATCTACAGGCAAGATGGATGTGAGTCTAGCGAAAGCGAGCGCACTTAATTATTCATAGAAAGCTTTGTTTAGAAACTTATTTCAATGTCTTACTGAATCAGGGCCACAAGAGTGATAGCGAAAGAAAAAAATTGTGGGATGAGCTGACTATCGACACAGAGGCGTCTCGTTTGGTGGTTGTGCATTTGACGAAGGGAGACGAAGGTGGATGCCATTCTTAATTTTAAGCTTATCTCATACAACCTTGGACAAGATGCATTCCAGAAATGCCATATGTAGAGTTTAGATTCGTATATTGAGAAAAGATTGTAGTATTGAAAGCAAGTGCTGGTCATGTGACAGTTTTGCACGTGAAAATTGAGCCTTCAGGTATTTAAGGCCCTGTTTACAAGCAGGTAGGGTAACCCTAGCACTAGGGTAACCCTAGCTGAGCGCCAGGGTAACCCTAGCTGCCTTGTAAACGCTCTGCTAGGGACAACTCGCCTACCCGGGACAACTTTTTAGCGGTTTCCATTGTGTTTGCAATGCTGGCGGTTACCAAGCACACAAAGTTGTCCCGGGTGGTAGGGTAACCCTACCTGCTTGTAAACATGGCCTAAGCTTCATTATTATTAAGCTTATTTAAAGTTATAAATTGAATTCAGTGTTCTCTAATTTAGGTAAGCTTATCTGTTGATTATTTTGAAATGAAACAAAATGGTTTATTTGTGTAGTAGAGTGCTTTTCATTATGAAAGTGGCCTTAAAATTTTATTCCCTTAGAAATTAAGGTGGTGAAGGGCATGTTTTGGATTTGGGCCAAATATTAAGAAAACAAACCAAAAATAAACTTCAATATGGTGTATTTTACGAGTGTAGCCGTTGTTCTCAGATATTGATCCAATGACTTGAATTGGTCCCTTAAGTGCGCCGGTGCCACACGATTCAACATTTGTTGATCAACAAATATTGAACAGTGCATTGTGCCATTTTGGATTTTGGATTTTTAAATAGGCCATTCAGGCTTACTGGAAAGACAAATGGCTTATTTCATCGTGGCTTACCTGACAAACCAACAATAAGATGATGTTTCTACTGACCAATCAGGTCAATGACCGGAGTACCGGTACTGATACGATCCACTGACAATACACAGATCATTTGACTCTTGAGATGACTTCTGCTCAGGATGTCAAAACGTCAGTCATTGTTGTCAGCAAAAGTCCTTTTCAGGACAACACTCGCCCAGACAATCTTACTTTGTCAAGTTAAGATGTGATGCCTGTGTTCAAACTATTTACAATGTAGAATGCTGTTGAACACATTTGAAAGAAAGTAGAGACAGGCTCTATTCCATCTGATGCAACAAGCTGCTACAACATTGTTAAAAATTTGTTGAGCAACAAATGTTGCATGATCCTGAACCGTGTGGCACTAAGGTATAACTAACCAGTCCTAAATGTATCACAGTAGTCATGCCATGAAATAAGTGTGTTTGTAGAGTGCCATTCATAACCTTGACCAGAGCTCTCAAGTCTCATGCATTGAGCATGTGTGCTGTGCAAACAAATGCAATGTTATGCTATCACACTGAAGCTATTATTTCTCACACTTTTAAAGACTGTTTGCCATTGCTCTTGCCTTGATTTCATTTGAAAGGTCACACTTTGCAGGACTTGGAAAAGGAACAAACATGAACTCCCTGTAGGCTTCCCTTTGGGAATTGGACAGTTTAGAGTGTTGTCATCTAAACAATAGTTTGCTTCTTCAGGCTTTGGTTTTAACATTCGTGGAGGAGTTGATCACCCTCACGTTCGCTCAGATCCCGGAATTTTTATAACCACAGTCAAGGCTGACAGTGTAGCAGGGAGGGATGGGAGACTGGAGCCAGGCGACAGGATATTGGCTGTAAGCATTTGTTGATGGCTAAAATAGTAGTCCCCACACCTTCCAAAATATGTAATACCAACCAACATTTAACAGGGTAAAGAGATTAATGCCTAGAACTGAGTTGTTTTGAGCAGGATTTGTGTTAAACTGGGATAAATACCATGACAACCTATAGGTTTAGATCAGAATTAACCCAGGGTTAATGCAAATGCTGCTTTGAACAAGTTGGCAGTAGAGGGATTTAAGTGAAGTACGGAGACCAGGAAAATCAACAGGCTGTGAGGTTGACTCTTGCCAAATGTTTTCAAATTGCCCCACCTGAATTTATTTCCAAAACAAGCATAGAAATACCAAGTTGGAAACCCCTGATACCCTTCCATGCAAAACCTTAAATGAAACCCCTGAAGGTTGAAGTCAAAGCAGCAGTGTAGGCTAAAGAAGCAACTGTCTCAGGCTGAGCCAATGTTGTGGGAAAAGGAAAAGGCAACAGTTGAATCTGACTTGATCCCTTTCCATTTATGGGAGGCTGTCACAAACCCTCCCTCCTATTTTCTCTCCATCCGTCCATCCACTTTCCCTCTAAACCTAACCACACAGTAAACCTAACCCTCCAAACCTAACCACAGTATTTGATGTACAGGAACTGTTTTTTAGATCTCTAATTTGGTAATAATAATTTATTGAAAGGTGTATGGTCAACTTCTCATGTGGTGTCTTCGTTCGTGTTATTTTTCAATTGACAGCTGAACGACATTAGATTGGACTGTGTAACACACGATGTTGCAGTTAATGAATTTCGCAAAGCAGACGAATCTGTCTCACTACTTGTCGAGAAGAATGCAGAGGCTTATCTTCTGGTAGGTTCATTTTGTTTTTTCTCTTTTTTTGGGGGGGGGGGGTGGTTGGTTTTCAGTGTTCAGTCATTCTGTTAAATTGAAATGCTTAAGTTATGGTTTTAACTATCCTGAGTCACATGCAAAAAGTGATGATAATGAAAATAAAACACCAGTAAACATTCAAGTTTTTGGACTCTTTTCATCGTAGCTGTTGTACTCATTATTGCACTTAACATGAGATAGTTTGCTCCGTAATATAAGCACCCTGAACAGCACAAAATTTAGCTGCACTTACAAAACAACACACCCTTTCAAAAGTCACTTGCATTGTTAGTGCCAGGAGCCCATGTTATTGTTTCACTTTACATTTATTTTCACAGTCACAACCTGCTCCCACCTCACAGGACACTACCTTTGTAGATGGGCCAACAAACCTTGATTATGATGATGAGGATACATCACCTCCTGTCACCAACCTTATCACGCAATTTTATGAATCCAAGCTAGGAGCTTTGTCTATTGGATTAGCAGTCGGTAGCCTAGCTGTGTTTATCCTTCTAAGAATGTACAAGGCTGCCAAATCATAACAAAAACTTTTGTTTCCAGTAACTGTAGTTTCCCCTGTAGATTTCTCAGTTTGTGCGTTGTCGATCAAAGGCACTTAGGGACAAACAAGAGGTTTCTAAGGGATTAGGTGATTTTAGGTGATTCCCTATAAATAGAAATTCTTCCAGATTTCTGATGAAACTCTATTTACTGTTGTGACAAGTCAAGGAGATAACAAAAATGCAATTTAAAAAGAGGCTTCACTGTGTTCATTTCTATGGTAGGATGTTGAAGTGTACATCTATTTAGGCACCTTTGACAATATCCTCAAACATATCCAACGCCGAAAGAACATGGCTGCATTATTTTAAATGTCGGCCATGATGTCATGCAAAGTGTGACTTCAATAGATTTAACTTGGATAAGTGCTGTTGGATGCAGCATGGCTCCCTCTTCACAGTTAAACGTAATTACCAAAAAACTGGACTTAGTGTGGTGCTGTTTTTTTTTTAATATTCTATGAAGATATTGTTCAGTTCTTATCAAAATATGTAATAACATGGGTTCACTGTACTCCTTCAGGAGAAAATAGCCATTCTGAAATCTACCATGTTATCAATCTGCATGTGCTTATTCTAATAACAAGAAATTATGTGCAATAACAGTGTGCAATGCAATTAACCAGGGAATCACCTTAAATTTACAATCTGAAATAGCAAAAGGGAATTAATGAAGGTGCACCCATCCCACACTGAACCTGCCAGAAGGACAGTTACATTTTGAGTTATATTTAGATATTTTAGATCCATTGCTCTGGGTGTGTTATCATCAAGCATCGCTTCATTTTACCTTGTGCCTTCCATTTCCATTCATTCAAAAACTTCACAAGACATGCACGAAATGCAATAGAAAATTTCCAGTGGAACATTGATATCAAAGTTGGTAGCCTGAGAGCAACTTTGATGCCGAAGTAATATATCAAACACGAAGAAGAGTGTTTCATCAGATATCCAAACACCGAGAAGCGAGTTGAAAACCTAGATATAGTAGCAAATGTAAAAT
>BLFK01001130.1:2314416-2316916 GCA_014634185.1 Astreopora myriophthalma
GGGGGGGGGGGGGGGGGGGGCACCACAGGCCACCTACTCATGTCATGCCATGTACAATTCCCCAACCCTGAGGCAACATGTATGTGTCAAAAACCCTACCCCGGGGAAGGCTGTCTGAGTCAATTTCCCATAGGTAGCCCCCAGCCCTTTGAAAGGTGCATGAGACTGGAGGGGTGTAGCAAGAGAACAGGTGGCCACTGTCATGGATGGATGAATGGATGGATAACTTTTGCTGGTCCCTGGCTTGTAAGGGGCCCCAGGCTATGGTTGACCTCATGCAAGACCTTGTTTAGCATTTTCATATGGCTACAATAGTACATGCACTCTGATTGGCTGCAGAGCAGGCAAGATTTTCTTGTAGTGACCGGGCATTATGAAAATGTTTAAATTTGCCCTAGGTCTTGGCATAATAAAAACAAAAATTGTCTATTTTCAAAAAAAAAATGTTTCTTCTCTCACTTCTGATTTCGATTGCACGGTCAGGTTTGTTTAGGTTCAGTGAACATGACCTCGAATGACTTCTTGCGTGCGCAAGTAGATATTGAAAAAATGCTTCCGTTTTTTTTTCCAGCGCTAAAAAGGCCATATAATAATAACTTATTAACATTTGGTTATTACAGGAAATATCAGACCTTGGCGTTAATGTATTGATCATTCAATACCTCAAGGCCTCGGTCCGAGATTTCCCTGTAATGACTTCACTCTCGGTTAATAAGTGCTATTTAGTTACCACCAGAAAAAGTGATCATGTATAGTATTGTAAGAGACAAAATTAAAAATTCGGAATTTGCAGGGTTGTATATCATCACCCCTTGGTTACCAGTAAGACTTCCAGACTCAAGTTCATGGGTTTGTGGTTTTTATGTGTTGTAAAATCTACACTGGGTGTTTCCACTGGACAAATCCATTACACTTAATGCTTTCCCATTAAGTTTGTTTGTTTGTTTGTTTTAGGTGGGTACTGCATTGGGCGCATTGTCAGAGTGTGCTTTGCAATGCCATCAACTGCCAAATTGTAACGGACTGGACTATAGGTGACAGTCTTATGAGATGCCAATGACTTGCAATTTATTATGACTATTGCAACGTTCAAAAAAGTACATATAGAGATTTGTTTGCAAATTTTGCCTTTTTACATCAACTTGACTATTATTCATTAGTACTTTCCCTGGAGAAGTCAAATTAAGGTGGAACAACTTTAGTGTGATTTGCAAAGGTACGGTTTATCATTGTAACAATAATTCTTGTAATTAGATTTGTTACCGACATTATCACAATATTTTTAGGGGGGTGCTGATTTTTGTATTTTCATTACTAGAACCCATAAAATGGTCCAACACAGTAACTGTTATTTTCTCTGTGTTTAGGGCCCATTGTCTCCTTTGTATCTTTATTTTATTCTGTTTTCTGAAAAAACCCCGAGACTAACTGTTAGTAATAGTTGTGTAGTAACCCCGCAAATCAATCATAAATAAAGAAGCATTACAAGATTATGTGAAGTCAATTTGTTCACCCAAAACTGTCAAGCACTCCATTGCTAGCACAACCATCCCCAAGACATTAATGTTGAATCCACGCACAAATATAACGCAAGACCTACTGGAGTCAGCAGATCACAAATGCAAGGCAATAAAATGAGATGAAGACCCATCAACCATGTACGATATGTACAATAACTCAATTATAATGTCTTTTCAATAGTGACTTACACAGTTGCCTACATACACATACACCATACAAACTAGCAGAACAATGTACAAACAAGCACTTGGCCTGATACCTCCATTGTCAAACTATTCTCTCTAATTCTTTTGCATACTCAAGCATATGTTGGATCATTTTATACGCTGGAATTTCCAGCTTTGTTTCCTTGTCTGTCTCTGGCTCAAAGTGGTAGTAGTTGTCTGCCTTTAGCAACCATCCTCGCTAAATAAGAGAGGAAAATGCAACCTCTGTAAGCTCTCTTAGTGACAGGAAATTACCTTTTCAGTCACTCATCAGGGCTTAACACGAAGACGCGCTATAAAAGGAGCGGTACCTTAGGTACCTGCGAATCCTTTGTCAATCAACTGTCAATGCATACGGAGCTCTGTGAAAATTTGTGCAATAAAAGACCTTGTGAGCGGTAGGAAATCATTCAGAAGACAACAAAAATCGGTAAATTATGTCTTCCATGCATTTACTGAACATTTAGCAACACTTTAAGTCACACTTCCCACCATATCGGTGTTTCTTTTATTGTGATAGTTGGTCACCATTTTGTTTTGTTAGCTCACTCGAGCTGAAACAGGGGGAGGAGCCATCCCTTTTATAGCGTGCCTTTGTGTTTAAGTCTTGAAGCAGCCATTACATTGAAATCATCACCCGTGACAGTGAAATACATAGCTAACGTGTGATGACACCAATCAACATCTTCACCCATAACATGGAGTGAACTCGGCTGTAACAGGTGTTACGCGTTAGGGCCCTTAATGACAGCCCTGCTCATAGTGGACAAATA
>BLFK01001130.1:2321916-2324417 GCA_014634185.1 Astreopora myriophthalma
TGAATCAGAGCCATCTGCAGAGAAACAGGTCTCACATCAATCAACTGTGGTATTAAGTCCTACTGTCAATGTAAGTGACAATAACAGCACAAAAGAGCTAAAAAAAAGAGCTATAAAATGCTTGTGCGTTCCAACTGATGAAGCAAGAGAGGTTAAAAATTATTAATAGAGGGTACCATCATGACTTTGATTTTAGAATTTCATGACGTCAAGTGAAAACGCTCTATAAAAATTCGAATTCTACATTTTGCAATTAAAATACATGTAAATATGAGCCATGGTACAGCTGAGCTCTCTACTTGCATTAGTGCGTTCCGCAAAATGGAAGTAGTTCTTGCTACAAGATCTTGCTCTTGCTCAGACATATCGAGCATAAAAAGGCACACACTCTGCACAAGCAAAATGACTCACATGATGTTGAATTCCCATCAATTTTATAGGTCTAAGAGTACAAGCCACTGACCTGATTGACACTCACCGAGTATGATATAGCAGCACACAGTGTGACATCTCTAACATTCGGTACAATGTAATACGGTTTACAACATAGCATCACCGGGTACAATATAGCAGTATCGGGGGTGATGTAATGGTCTCACCGATACGATATAACCACACATGGCTCATGATATAGCATCACCAGAAATGATATAGCAGCATCGGGGGCGGTGTAATACAAATGGCCCCACCGATATGATATAACTGCGTGCTGCTCACAATATAGCATCACTGGGTACGATATAGCAGCATCGGGGATGATAATGGTACAGCGGGTATGTCACAACGGGTATGATATAATACCCCACGCAGTATGATCAAATGACATTTTTGTCCAGTATGCCCCTCCATACCAAATGTCAATGACATTTTCAGATGCAGTACTAAATCTTTGTGTTATCTTACAACAAACACCTTTATCATACAGCTGTATGTCATACAATTTGGAAACCCATGCTCTTGCATAGGAAGTACCACATTCAAGAACTAATCATCCCAAGTACTCTTTTCCCCCGTAAAATAAAGGAATGGAACACTCTACGTCAGAATACTGTTAAACTCCATTAGACAAACCCTTGTAATCTATAATTGTGTTCCTTGTTTTAAGCCTCATTCACATCACTAATTACTATTTTTTTAGCTTTGATTTGTATTTATTTTATTAGCCATATTTGTTATTTAAACCCCTTTGAAGAATCGTTCTAATTGAAGGAGGTAGGGTGTCAGGGAAAACAAGTTCTTCTGCATAATCTCCATGAATTCCACCCTGGCTTACACACAACCAACGACAAGGGAGGAAAAGAGAGAGAGAGAGAGCCTGGGAACTAGATTGGCTTAACACATGGCTGTCAAAAACAAATGTGCTTGACTTGTCATGCTAATGGAATATCTATGAAGAAACATAAGCAAATGAATTACCTTTTTAATTTTTGGTGAAAGACACTCTAGTTTCCTTTTCAACATTTCCTGTTTTTCAGTACTTTTGAGTCCAGCCACACAAAATATAAAATAATTTAAAACATGCCGGGTCTAACGTTAACTACGGTAAATTTTGATGAAGTGTAAGGAAAATAAGCCTGTAAGCTTGAATTGAGAAAACAGTAAGCTAAAACAATTGCCATGTGGGACAATAAACGTAAATTAAGTCTTAAGCAGGGAAGCTGGGCAGGGAAGAATACCAACGAACTACGACTATTTTCACTTACTTTCATCCCAGAAAGAAGCTTTCCGACTTTATCTAGGTCATCTGGTTTTCTGTCCCATTCCTTTATCAACGTTTGATAAAGCGAGACAACTTCTTTCAAGCCAGCTTGGGAAGCCATCTTTGATTTTTGCACAGTCACAGTAAGTGCGGGGATTTCGTCCAGCGGTATAGATTAGTAGTACGTGAGAGACTGGATCTTACCCCTTTGCGGCGCGCCTGGCATATTTTAGCAAATTTTCCCTTTCCTCAGATGTGCTCGCGCTAAGAAGTGGATTCTTTTGTATCTCAGAATGGAAGGTGATATACAGGATGCATTAGAAGATCTTGGGTGAGTTTTGAGTTGTTTCCAAGTAATATGCTACTGCGTTTTTGCTTAATTGTAAAATATGGCGGTAATGGTAAACTTTTGTTCTACGTCCGGGACCCGGAGTTGGGCTATTCTTTTTTTCCTGCAAAACATGTACATTGTTAAGCTAAAACTTACTGACCTAGACGGCCTCGGATAGTCGACCTTTGTATTAAGTATATTGAATTTCGAGACCGTCCAATGATTGTGATAATGTAAACTGACAGTTTTTCTGCATGATTTTGGTACTGTTTTTGAAGTTTCAGTGGTGCCCTTTTGCAAGAGGGAGCATTAACAGCCGCCGTGCAAGGTGAAAAGCTCAAATCGGAGTTCATGGCCTTGTGTGTCTGGCTTGCAGAACACTTGAAGAGTCTTTGCAACATACAAGAAAATGTTTCAGGTAATGAATTGAAAACAGTGAAAGCTTATTCATGGAAAAATATTGACCCCCCC
>BLFK01001130.1:2333265-2358240 GCA_014634185.1 Astreopora myriophthalma
GCACTGAGGTGACAGAACATATCAGTTGAATGCTAATTTCATACAATTACCCTGGGTCCAGGAGCAATTTTTTTCCAAGGTCCGAGATAGAATCAGGGAAGAAGAAGAAGAAGAAGGGGAGTGGGGAGATATAGACAACTCAGTTTGACTAATATACCATGAAACTATGTTTCTATTTATTTGAAAAATCATGTCAGCAATACTTTGTTATCTTTCATAACGTTAAGCTTATAAGACCCCTAAAAGGCCACCCAATGCAGCCCCTCTGGATCCACACCTGACCACTATGGCCCACTATGTGATAACCTTGGACAAACCTTAAAAGAGTCCAAAGTATATGCTAATAAATTCATTTTGAAATGCAACTTAACTTATACAGAACATTTAGTTAAATTTGATCTTTTTCCCCTTGAGTTCTGGGGGAGATTTTAGATTTTTGTTTTTTCTTCAAATGCCTCAGGGGAAATATCGACTTCAGCGTTCATAGGCTACATTTAAATAGTTTAAGTACAACATGAGAAGTTAACACAGCTGAGGCTGTACTTTCTAAGGAATTTTCATTTTTTAAATTGTACTGTAGATTTATGGAATTGCCTACCAGTAACCACTCAAACTATTGAACAATTATCCTCCTTTGGCAAAAAGTTTATTCTCCTTTAGCAGAAAGGTTAATGAATTTTATATTTCTAAAATGAATGTGAATAAGGACAAATTTCTATAGATTTTTATATCTTAAGGGATTTTAAATATTCCAGTCTTTGAAAAAATAGCCTTTTGGCAAACGAATATAGCTTTATATCTAATTGGTTACGTTCTTCAACGCGACTGAGACTTTGAGCATCAAGGCTGATTGCCCCTGCTCTGGTGTCTTCAGGACTCACCTGTTCGAAACGTCGAAGAAACTTCATCCCGAATGTCTTCTCAAACAAGTATTGACTCTCTCTTTGATACTCTACAAGGGCAAAATAAGCCATATTTTCGAGATTTCGCATCGCACTTTCCAATAAGATCTCCTCCCTGCGCTCACGTGGCAGTGCACTCAAATTATAGCAACCTACAAGCTCTAAATCGGCGAGCATTCGAGTTTGTCGATTAAAGCCCAGATTTGACCAACAACCTAGAAACTCTGGAAGCGTTACATTGGTCCAATTGTCTCCTTTAAAACAGAATGGTAGCTCCTCTTTCGTTGGCAATCTTCCATTGCACTTATGCAACGAACCTTTCCAAGTTGCACCGCGTTGGTAACAACGAAATTCGCTCACACAACGTGACACAGGCTCACGTAAAATTGTTATGTAAAGATATCTCCGAGATTGTCTCTTCCCTTCATGCCTATTGAAATACCCTGGAACACAGGCTTTTAATTCTGTCCAATCAGCGTGCAATCCACATGGCCAACCCACAGAATACCGAGAAAACAGCCACGTTTTAGTATCCGAGTTTGGTCTATTGCATAGGCACTGCTTCCTCTTGCGAAAACACCGGCATGGATACTCGATGTTTAGGTCTCGTACCAGGTGTTTACCAAACTTTGTTCCCCCTGTCTTTTGCATATGTAGAAAGACGAGTATATCATCTCCTTTAATGTGGAAGGGATACACCTTGACTCTCGCGTGATGATTAGAATCAACTGTTTTCGTTGCCTTTCGTATGAATTGTATTACGTGTCGGCAGCTTGTTTGGGAACAGGCGTACATCAGCACGATCGCTACAACCACGGACGTTGCAGTGATGACAATGAAGTAAATCTTTAACTTTTCATGTAAACTTATCGCCATCTTACGTAATATGCCTCGAAAAGCAAGACAGAAGTCAAAATCTGATCACGAATAATAACATACATCTCGAGAGACACCTTCCGATCACATTCTGTTCGATACAAGAGTAGAGAGGGACCTGGGGAGGGGGTTTGACGTCTTTCGGTCCCTTGTCCCTTATAAAGATTGCGTGACGAGCTAAAAGAATGTGTGCGTAGGAAGTTATGCCTCAACCTCGTTCCCAGGGTCCTTTCTCGAGGAAGGAAGAGAGAGGACCCTGGGAACGAGGTTGGTTATGCCTCCCCTGGCCTATCGGCAGCTTTTATAGGTGTTTTGCGAGCAATTTCTGGCATCACAGTTGTGAAATGTGCAACTACTGGTGGACGAACAAAGAAAGCTGATGAGAGATCCATTGTTTAATCCGTATTTCCAGTCGAACAAAAAAATGCGACAACAAAAAGGGTCAGTACGCAGCTATTACAGCAGCCCACGCGATTGGCTCAGAAAACAATAGAAGTATTCAAAGAAACAACGGAAACAATTAACCCTAACCCTAAAAACAAAAGAGCTGCGTCCTAAACAGATCCAATTAAATCTGAGGTTGTAAACAGCTGCGTGGTATCTCAAAAAAAAAAAAAAAAAAAGGTTTTCCCACCGGAGTTTGTTAATTGAAATATGATTTCAATTAAAAAAATCCAGCGCGAAATTTGGTGTTCGATCGGAAATTTTAAGACCTAAACCCAGAGCACCCTTTGCGAAGAGAGACGTCAGACGGATGGTGGTCGTTTCGTATTCTTGAGCAGTGGTTTCGTTCAAATTTCCTAGCAAATCGTCTCTACGAGAATAAGTACGTTGAGCAGTACAAATGCGAACGTGGTAGGGTCAAAGTTTCAAAGGGGAAAAGCATCACGTACGTCGCTGAAAAATTCCCTAATAACAACCGTCTGGAATACGTGTGTGTAGTGCTGTCTTCCATCCTTTCACGACCAATAAAGTACGAGTATCCCCCAGGAGTCGAACATTCCTCTCCTTCTTGTTTCTTGCTGGTTCTGCTACAGTACTTCCTCCGTAATCCAAGCAAAGCAACTTCCTCCGGTTGAATTTTTTCCTTTCTCGACCACATGCAATTTCATGGCATACAGATTAGGCAGTGGCCATCTTTCGCTCACTTCTCCTGGCAAGTGAGCACCAAATTTCCCTACCCCCTTACTTCAGTCTGTTGTCTGTATACGGGGGTTATACCCTCACCTTTGCTAGGATTACGGTTGGCTTTTCACAGGTTACCATGGTGAATTTCAAGAAACGGCCGCGCCCTTCGCGGCTTGGCCAAAATTTATCCCATACGGATGGTTCAATTATTTGTCCCAGCAAACGGAGCTCACCCAATGCAACACTATGCACAGTAGTTAGCTTTCAGATGAGCATGAACCATAAACAGAACTGCAATCAACTTTACTTTCAGAACACTCATAACCACACGTGGAACTCTACTAACGCAACAGTTTTTTTTTTTCTGTAGACACGACACAAATAGAAACCACATGATCTCAACACCTCGCTGTCTCCGTTTTCCAGGGCAACAGGGATTGATGGGTAGCAGTTGAGAGAGAAACATGGTCAAGGATGTACTGTACATTTTGTCTATATTCGCCATTCTCTCCATCAAGAATTCTTAAGAATACTTCTCCTGGACAACTCAGGTAAGGTTTCAATGTTTTATCCGTTCCATTCCATTCGCTTGTGCATTGCTTGAGAAATATTCGAGTTCATTTATTCTATGAACATCGTTTTTTTGGCGTTTTTTTCTTTTGGCATTGTGTTCACAACGTAGACGTCAACAAAGTGATAGGTACAAAAAGTACACCAAAAAGAAAGACTCGCCAGGCATGGTGATGGCAGTAGCCACTTGCTTGTTGTTACAGTTTTTTTCCCATTAAAACAAAAAAAATGTATAACTAGCAGATATTAACCATCTGACATTCAACAGATACATGCATTTTTAAGTGACTGTAAATAGTTGGGAGAGGTGTCATTCCACCCTTCAACTACCAACAGCGACTTTACAGATTTTACTCTGGGTAACGCCTGACGATTTTACTCATCACTGAGGTATCCCTTGGGCACGAAAGGGTTAACACCCTCTCCATCTGCCCCAAAATGTCCCCATTAACCCTTTAACTAACACCAGATGATTTCACTTGTCACTGGCATACCCCTTGGGCAGAAAAGGGTTAACAAAAATCAAATACAGGCAAAAATTACAGCAAAACAAGCAAAAAGCTAGAGACTGAATGTTTTCCCCTGCATATCAATATTATCACGATTCTATTTCTGGCAAAGGCCATAAGTGCAACCTACAAACACACAAGATACCACAAAACAATATCATACCAAAAATCATTTAATGAGGATACCGCAAATACAATGCAAAGACAAAATGAACCATCAATGATAAAAATATCACAACAAACAACCAAACTTCACATTCCCTACTCAGGCAGCAACAGGCCTACAGTCTGGACCACAGCACTGCCATGTTAATTTCTGAAAGAAACCAAATTGCACAACACCACCACAGTAACATCTCCCTCTCTCCCTCCCCTCCCCAAACATTTTCTTTTGTCAGAGCTGTAATGGAGTAATTTGATTTGGTATGGTATAGGTTTTGAATTGCTGCCAAACAACTGGGGTCACCGGCTTCTTGTAGAGCTGATTTCATTTCAAGAACAGATGGATAGAAGACTGAACTCCAAGGATAAAACATTTTTCACTGCAACTCAAAAGAAATGCATCCCTTTCTCAGCCTTGTTGACTGCTTGCAAAGATTCAAAGATGACTAACATGAATTGGATAGTATCACTGATAAGATGAAAACTATCCCAATCATATGATGCAACACAATCGTAAGAACCAATGCTGAACAGCATAAGAGAACAACAGCAGACCATACTTAGCTGTCACTGAGCAGCAGGTGTTGCGAGAGTAATGGATACTCCACTTGCCATCCACCTCCACTCAGCTTGAAACAAAAAGCAACATGATTAGACAAATCAATGCCGTGAGAATTTGTAACTTACAAGCACCCTTGGAAAGAAACCTTGTAAGTTACCCAAGACAGTATGCAGCTAACACGCATCATTGTCAATTATGCTGGTTTACTCAATACAACATTGTAACAAGGAATCTCCGCAATTTAAGCATATTTGGTTTCCCCAAGCAAATCATGATCAATTAAATGACTGAAATGACAAATCCCACAGAACTTCAGATCACAGCTGATTTTTTTATTGTAATATTGACTGACATAAACTCAATGGCAGAACAGTTATTTACGTAACAAGACAAGCATTACGCCTCAAGCATCAAACACACTTTTACCTTGTTCAAAGATAATTGTCAGCTATGCTGGACAACAGTCTTCCTATGTCAGTTATGTGGTGTGCAAGGATCCGCTGGTATCACCGATCATGTACCAAGTGTCACCACACCACAACACCTAGAATTTGTGGGGGTGGAAAACTGAACATTTTAGTCCACCAGTCACCTCCTTCCACATTACCAACAGTATCCACTTTTAAAAAAGTACAACAAATAAAAGTGAACTTTCTTAACACTGCAAGCATTAAATTATTGCAGGCATTGGCAATCAGTTCTGTGGTTTAACATTTTCCTTGATCCAGCCTGAGGTACCAAAATTAAAAAAATCCCTCCAATGATATACCAACTTTCAACAACTTGAAGATTTAAAAGTATTGCAAGCTTTAACCTGCAATAATTCTATGCCATATAGGAAATTTTTAATTTCATACTTGACATTTTTTCTTCAGAAACTAATATTCCAATCCTACACCTCAACAGTTTGCTTACAAAACAACTAAAGAAATAATTGACTTAACATTTTTACATTTCTTATCACCTGTCACAAAAAAGCAGATTGGAGAGTTCACATCCTTACTTGGTAACCAACTTCAAGGCAGCTCCCACACAATCTTCTCAAATCAAGATGAATAAAACATCACATACAAAACCTGCCAGGTCATCAACTAAAAATGACTCAAAGCAATTTTTGGATAACATTACACTTGAATAACCACATTTTTCCCACAACTAAGTTAATTTGCAAATTCTTCAAAAGAACCAAGCAAGCAAGTCTAAATCTCTCAACATATCATAACAAGATCTCGTGTTTCATACGAACCCCATTGTATGTCCCCAGCTTGAATAAGTCATTGCTTCCCTTTACAATTCCAATTAAGACAACCTACTAATAATCTCTACTGTAGACGATTTTAAATCTTTTAACCTTAAGTTTTCCTCTGCCAGTGACCTGTTTTCTTTCTGCAAAGCTTCGAGCTGACGAAGCAAATTTTCCTCCTTCGTTGATTTCTGCTTGCGTAGAAATGAATTTTCACTCCGTGAAGAGTCCTCGTGTTCTCCGTGTATAAAATCCTTCCGTAGTTGTTGACACCGCTTCTGAAGAATGTCCTCTTTTCCTTCTAGCTCACGATATTTACTAACCAGTTCGCTTTTCGACAGAGCAAGTAAACTCTCCTCTTGAATACGATTGTACGTGGCTTCGTAGTCTCTTTGAAAGAAATCTAAGTCAAAATCCAGTTCCTCGAACTCACGAACAAGATCTTCCTCTGTCGAATCGAAAGCCAAGTCTCTTTCCGAGAAAGGTGTTCCTTGAATGGATCCCGGAGAACTCGTGCAATGGCTGGCTGGCGAAGAAGAGGGCGAATGGATGACATAAAAGGGTTCCGTCAACTCTTTGTCCGCCATGATGAACTGCGTCGTATTTTCTGGGGCGGCCGTTTTCGTCTTCCGCTGTTTCACAGGAACCCCGCTTTCATTTGTTCTTTCGATGTCAAATAGAGAACAGAACTTTCGTTTCTTCAACCGCCGCACTTTTTTCCTTTTCTGTGCCTTCACGATTACGTTTTCTCCGTCCATGTTCTTCTTGTCTGAAATGTGCATTGCATAAATCTGTCGACAAGTTTTCAGACACATGGAAATTATCGTTTCGGGAACAACTGATAAACAGCAAGTTATCTTTCGACTAAAAGATCAAAAGAAAACCAAACTCTTTAGCTGTTTGGGTTGTTTTAAAGCTGAATTTTTCGTAGTACAAAGATGAATAGACCTTCCCCACCGAACTGTGCCTTGCGTTTGACCAACGTCGCTGAAACGAGCCGACTTTAGACCCATGTTACCATAACAACATTGATGACTTCACTACAGTTTTTCCCATATTTGGAGATCACGTGTTTTGCGCAGGATCTCTTCGCGCCAATTTGTAGACCGCAATGGTTTCTGGGCTTGAACGTTTCCACAGCGTAGCAATTCGCACCAAGAACGTATTCTAAAAAAAATTAAAGTGTAATGTTTGTCTATTGTATCCTGCACACTACTTCATACTCGTACATCGTCGGTGTGGAGTGTTGTGTGCAAGATTTTTAAAGTACGGCAGCCGCCCACCGCTGACCGCCTCTACTTCTTGCTTGAGTCCGCGATCTCTCTTTGCGCCAAAACCCTGGGGTTCGTTTCTCGAAAGCCTCGAAACTTTTCGGGCGTATTTGGGATGACATAATTCCTTCCGTATCTTGAAATGGAAGACGTTTTAAGCCACAAAAATTTGAAATTGGGACATTTAACATAAGCACGCCCGAACCGAGTTGTTCGAAGCCAGGTAAGTTCGACCATCATTGTCCGCGGCGGTTGGCGCCGATGACGTAAAGTGCAAGTCAAGGATAAGGGGAGCCATGTAGCAGCTCTCGCATCGTCCCGCATCATTGGTTCGTCACCCTTCGAAACAACAGCAACACTAACAACAGAAACAATGCATCTAACCCCCAGAATAATAGCTGCTGCTACGAGAGCTGCTATACCACTGAACAAGGGGAGGGGCTGGATAGAGCTGTAAAATCACTGACTGAGTTTTTTGCTCAAATTTTATTTTTCACGTTTCACGGAGGTTGTTTGCAATGCCTGAAGCATTCGGGAGGGTCAAGTTTCCTCCTAAGGGAGGGTTTTTTCCTGACAGGCAGCAGGCAACAAGTTATATTTTAGTTGTAAAGAGAACTGAAGCTAACCGACTACTCTTTGTCAATAAAAAAGGGGCTGTTGTTCCTTCAAGGTTAAGTATTAACCTTAAGTATTAACCTTTCGAGGTTAAGTATTAAGGTTAAGTTTTGTAAATAGTGTACTTTCTGTATTCGATTGTTGCATTTGTTTCTAGTTATATATTTATCAAATTTAGAGGCATACTTATGTAAATAGCCCACTAATATTGTTATATTTTAATGTAACATAAGATATGTAATTTTATCTTTTGAATAATAAAGACACATTATAATTATAATAATAATAATAATAATAATAATAATAATAATAATAATTATTATTATTATTATTATTATTATCAACCGTCCCTATTTACCAGTGAACAGTTGTTTAATTGTATTTATGTCCAGGGGGAAAAAGGGAAAACCTGGACTCTGGTACCAAAATCAAGCTTAAGAAACTCTGCTCCAAAACGATGCCAATAGAATTAAAGCCTACCACTATAGGTACTGTAAGAGCTATGATTTCATAAAGAATTTATGAGGTATCAAAGCTTTGAAAGCTTGACCCGGTCCGATTGCGGCAAAAGTTGAACGTTAAAATTACCTCTGCGCATTCAAGGTAATATGTTTCGTGAATTCGATAAAGGAAGTGAATTTATTTCCTCTCGTTTATAGGCTTGAACCGAAACAACATATTCAAGATTGAATGAAATGATTATGAAGTGCGGGCTATAAATCAACTGACGAAATGATCCTCACACTCAAGATTATATTCAAGATTATTGAACGCATCCTAATCTCTGGTTCGCAGTTGGGGACAATATTGCACTTTGACAAATTGTAAACACCAAATTTCGGTTACTGGAGGTTACAAACTACTGCGAGTTACATGAAAACTTTTCTTTTCCATTTGCCCGCAAGGCTACAGTTCTGCCTAATATCATCCAGTTCTATGCAAACGAGGATCACGCCAAGGGGATTAAGGTAAAAAGATACAGTTAGGAGCTGTGTACATGGAAGCAGGAAGATTCTATAAAGCTAAACAATTTGTGAAAGTGAAAATGTGAAAATGTTTATGTTCTTTGGAGACAGCGACCAGTGAGTCTCCCCTCATTCCACATTCCAAACGCCAACAACTTTACCAAGATGGAATCGATTGAATCAATGGTCATCTCTCTCTGCCGGCATTGTTAATAAGCGCGTGGCAGTTTCTGAGGACGCTTATGGCACAAGGTAGAGCCACTCGAGTGATTGCAGAATACCCTGGTCACCCTGGTGAACACTTCTGGTCACTCTATTGTCTTCTTGCAAGGGCATCGTTTGAAGAACGAGACGGATAACAATGTTCACGCTATTCACATGCAAGTATATGGCAAATAAGGATATTCGACAGTAATCTGTTGCTATGTAAGTCAATTTATCACTGTTGTTTCGCACTTGGCGTGCAGCTTTTTAGGTCTATTAAGGCCTTACCATGGAATTGCTTGTCATATTGACAACTCAGTAAATTAGATAGCCTTGCTTTGTCCTACTTGTTGTGATCCCTCGCTGCTCTTCTTTATTGCGTGGACCAAATAGCCGATTGGAAACATCGACAGTAAAAGATACAGCTCGTTATAAAGGCAGGAAATTCGGCACATATGCCCCGACCGGGTGCTACCCTCGCTTTCGGTGATAAACAAGAATATCTCTGCGACTGCTGATCCGTATACGAGAAAAAGGGCAACCGCGCAGCTAGAACATACTTGAGAGAGTCGACTTCTTGTCGACGCATACGCTGAATTTGAAGCTTTCACGCGCTCCCATTTGCGGTACCCAATCAAAATCGACGCGAAGATTATCAATGACGTCGGGACCAGAAAATTTGCGAAGTAAGTTTGTAAAATGGCCTTGTCGTCTTTCTCTTGGAAACTGATACTCAGCAGGTTTTCAAAGCAGTTGTTGGTTCCGCATACCTCATATCTGCGTCCAAAGAAAGCGCACAGGCCAGTGGAAATCAACGCTAAAGCGGTGATAAACAGGATTGAATTGAGTTGTACCTGTGCGCTTCGGCCAAGTAATACTGCAAACTCAACAGCTGCGAGGAAATAAACCGACTGAAATGAAAAATTTGTTGACAGCACAACCCAGAAATGGCGTTTAGAAACCTCCAACCCGGCATGGCTGATTATGTTGCACACGTTCAAAAGTAGGTGAAACGAAACAAGCTTGTTGAGGTGTCTCGATATACCGCTATTCCAAGACTTGTACAGTCGATAATAGAGATAACAACAGATCCCAATGCCACAAGCGTGGAATAAAAGCATGACATGCGCCATTGTCTCCACCATGAAACAGCCGGTTTTCAGAAGAATGCTTCTTTATACACAAGCGCAAATAATTTATGCAAATGAGAGCCTTGCACACCTGAGGTAGTCTATACATGTACTTGAAGAGGAAATCAGCTCTTTTCACGTTTCTTTGGGTACTTGACATTTAGCATATTAAGTCGAGTTTGGTGTCAAAATAAGGTAAAATTAAAACCTCGTTTTTTGTTTTCTCTTCAGGCTAATTCAGGGACTTTTTGCAAGCTTCCTAACGTTTAAGAAAGCTGAGTCGATGACATTAAAATAGCGCTGATTTTCCGCTCGTGCGTTCAAGCAGATCGGCAAAAAAGGTCACGAATTTGCATTTCATAACCCACTGTTGCAATATCCATGCAGAAGACTCCGTCATGTTTTGCGCTTTTCGCTTGTTGCGTAGGATGAGCTCGTATTATGATCGGGTAGATTCTAGAATACACCTTCACCTATTAGCATTTGAATAGTGTTTATTGCTATCTGTAACTCGTTCGCTCCCGAGTGGCAAAATTTCAGAATACCCGGCCACTTAAATATGCGTCTTCAAATACTGCTCCCGCAGTCGTCAACACATCATTCGACTACGGGATTGCCGGACTGCGGGAGCAGTCGTTTTATTAGCCTTGCACGAAATGATTACTTGGTCAGTGTATTCCTCGTTCTTTTTATCTTTCGGGAGAGCGGGACCGCGGGAGCAGTAGTTTTTAGTACTGCTCTTAAGTGGCCGGGTATTCTGAATTTTCGGCTCATCTCCGGTGTAATATCCACAGCTGACGTAAAACAATGAAAACAAAACATCCGTAACAATGATCCCTAACCCTAACAAAAGTCTTTAAACAAAGAAACGAATAAATTATATTACACGGGGGATGAGCCGAATTTTCGTTCTTAAAGAGAAGGCAAAATGCAAATAAGTGAAGGGGTATTCTGAAATTGCTCGTTAAGATCAGACCAATCACGAAGAACTATAACTCGCTCAAAAACGAGCTCGTGCTGCGCGGCGCTGCGCGAATTCACGATGCGCAAGGCATTTTGGGTGAACGGAATAAGGAGGAAAGAAAACAGTGACGCTGCTCCCCAGATCTCCCTCTTTTTTCGGTTGCTATGTCGCTGGGAGAACAAAGCAATAGGCCATTTCCGAATTGCTGTTTGCCTCTGTTTCAAAGCGAGTCTTGGTGCTAAACAATTCAAATGATAATGAGTTTGATTTGCATGAAAATGCAAAACTCGTTTGCATTTGAATGGTTGTGCACGGGGACTCGTTTTGGAACTGAGGCAAACAGCAATTCGGAAATGGTCTATTTCCACGTGTTCGAAAACTTGTCGCCAAAACTGATTTCCATACACAACAACAAGAACAGGGAGGGCGTTAACGTAATCGTGAAGCCACAGAAAAGGAAAAAAAACGGCGACTACAAACAACAGTTTTGGGTGCGCTTTACTCTTTACATATTTAGCAGAACAGCCATACTCTTTACAGTTAAATTCGGTAAGAATCGGAAAGTCTTCAGAAACCGGATCAATGAAACACCTGATCTCGACAACTCACTCATTGATTAGTTGTGGTTAGCGCTTACCGCCGGTGAAATTCAACAAGTCATCGGGTGGAATATGTATCTAAGACAATGAAAAAATAAACTGGTTTGACAAATCGTGAATCATGAAAAAAAAAAAAACCCTAAACAACACAAAAATTAAATTTCAACCACAACACATACATTCTGTTACCAGTTTGCTATCACGATTTGTGACAATGACCGAGGACTCCTCCTTTTAGCACAAGCCAAATTGCTCTGGAAACAGCGGAACAAAGTGCCATAAACTTGAAGCAGTGGCAACATGGGCGCTTTACAACCCTATTTGTTAAGCTGTGTAAAGGCCCGTTTGCATTGACGCGATTTTTGTGGCGCAACTCGATGCAACATTTGTCGCGATTTTAGTGCAATTTGTCGCCGCGATACACCGCGATTTGAGATACACTGTCGCAGTTTAATAGAACCGAAAAATCGCAACAAAGTTGCATCAACTTTCGGGCAAGTTCGAGACCCCTGTGATACCGCGGCGACAAATCGCACCTAGTTTACACGTGCGATTTTGAAGTTGCAACTTTAGCGCGATACAAATTAAGACCATCAATGCTTTATTATAGAGTCGAGTTTTCTGGCAATTTATTGAGGTTGTGTCAAAACCTAAAAAAGACAACTGCATTTCTAAATCATTCGACTAAAACGACTCCACATATTTTTGTAACAACCAACAGATAACTGCTCCAGTTAACGTCACAGAAAACCTCACAAAGTCGAATTTCTAAGGGATGACTGAAACGTTAAGAGAAATTGCTTCAGCATGTTACAAGCCGAAAACGATCAGTGTTCTGCGGCGTGATGAGTTGTCGGAAGAAACGGGTCAGAATCCATACCGAGCCTCAAACGAAAAGAAACGAAGTTTCTACAGCAATTTTGTCACCTGAATTCGCTTTTGTTCGTGCAACATCGGCACCATCGTCGCAAATCTTCGGGTGACGACCGGCACGAGAGTAAAGCTTCGAAATGCGAGTAAACGGCAGACGTTTTCATTGACCAAGAGCAGTTCGTTGAGCTTTTCCTAGTCAGACACAACTGGAATTCTGCTAGAATTTCTCAGCGAATCTGTAGGATTCCTGCTTCGTACAGTTTTTGAATTCTGCTTCGGATTTCTGGATTTTTAAGGTGCCTGCGAAGAAATAGCATAGAGAACACTGTTAAATTTCATCGATATCTGAAAAAAGCGAATCAACAGCAGACAACGCGAGTTTCTAAAACAAATGGTTGGGCGGTGTCCCGGGAGTAATGGACTAAAATTTGGCGTAAACTGGCGTGCGTTTCTCAAAGGACCCGAAACTTTTAGGGCCTATTTCATGCGCCATAATTCCTTCTTTATCTAAAAACCAGAAGCATTAAGCCATTCCTTTTCCTAACTTGAAAACATGTCAGAAGGACCAGCTTTGTCAGTAGAACAAGCGAATCGGAGTTTTAGACTTTTTCGGGACTTTCGAGAAACAGTTTTAGAAGATAACTGACAGGGGTCCAGACCGGCTAACTAATTAGCTCACTGGCCCTGTTCCTTGTATTAACTGGTTTGACTGCCGGCACAGCGGGCAACAACGCGATTCTAAAAAGCCTGACGGGTTCTGTTTACCCAGGGTAGAGGGATATTTCCTTCGCGGCACAACTTGCTACGAGTAACGAGAGCAAACCACTCGTGGAAGTGTCGCGTTTTCATGGCTACCTTGGTACGAGGGGCAGAACCTCTTGCATCCTGGGTAGCTTATATTCTGTTTACGAACACAGCGAGGGGAGAGCTTTGAAAAACCGGCTTCGAGCGACTTCGTATGCTCCTCGTTTCTAAACTTAAATTTTCAACTTATCTTTCAACACAGTCCGCGATGAGAAGTTACTCGTCTACCGAAGTTACTCGTCTTTCGACTCGCTTTTGCCATTCATCTTAAATAATTTACTATTAGGTTTCTTTACGTCGTTCCAGTGCTTCACAAGTCTGTGGATTGTGCGGGCCACACCTAGTCTGAGGCACGGAGAGTTAACCCTCAGACAGAATCATTGAAAACTCCACTTTCTTACTGACAGCCAAAACTTACTCTTGAGCAGCTTTGGGGTCCTCTTGCATTTGATCGAGTATAATTTTCATGGCTGGGTCAGTAAGTATTTCCTAACCAAATAAAAAGAAGGACATACGTGAAGACAGTTGTAAGTTACGAACATGCAAGTTTACCGTTGTTAGATCTGATGAAACAAATACACAGTTATGATAGCAAAATTATTCTGTCAACAACAATAAAAAGGGAAGGTGAAAGGAGCTTTCCAGTTGGAGAGGTTAGTTTCTTTATCGATGCCTTCCAAACAAAACTGCTTTCAGATAATGATGATGATGAAGAGAGGAACCTTCATGCTTTTGAAGATACATTTGTTTAAAAAAAAAAAAACGTGCTCCCCCACCCCGCACAATATCCAATTGGCTTTTAGCGCCATATCGTTTTCTTGACAACCTTGTCGCAGTTTCAGACAACTGCTATTTCAACATTATCGTTCCACCTGGCCCTATGCACTTTACACACTTCCAAGCACTAGCGAAGACCAACTAACTTTCCTCTGCACTTTTAAGCCTATCTTCCCTCCTGAGGAACACTTTTCAATCAGAGGCGCTTATCATTCAGTTTTGTAGTCACTAGATAACCATCGAATTTCATTGCACCTGTATTTCGGGATCAGCATTGGCTCGTCTCCTGATCTCTTCAGGGTCTGTTGGCTGCTCAGCAAATGATTGATGGCAAGCTTTCAATCCCTCTTGAGCTTCCTGGAAACATAGGCAAGAAAACATTGTGTTGAGAAATTGCCACTCGCTACGGAAATGCCATCGTTGATAAGTACATGCACAAACACGCCGAAAGACGACGGTGCTAGGAGCGGGAAAAGATGCAAACGCCTGCCAAGCGCAGGAAAACATGCAAAAAACTCAGTGGTGCCTAGAGCGGAAGTCACGCAAGAGGTGCGGCCAATCCGGCGGGAAAATAAGCCAACGCTTTGTCAAGCGCCGAAAACACAGGGCAAGAGAAATATACACAGCCTTGCAAAGGACTCGTAACTTGCAAGCAGAGTCAAGCCTGGGATAGACATACACCAAATGTCGGCCAAAGGAAAAACAACAAAGCGTCAATGCCACGTGGGGTGAAATATACAACCGTGCAAAGAACTGGAATTAAGACCTTTCCTTTTGGCGGCATTTAGGGCCAAAGCAAAGGAATCAGTAAACTGTCAGTGCTCAATTCTGTTCTTTCACTTTTACCTTGTTGTTCGGATCAAGTTCAAGAGCTTTCTGGTAAGTCTTCTGTGCATCTGAGAACTTCTTTAGAGCATACAAAACGCCCCCTTTTCTCGTGTAGCCTTTGACTGCCGAATAAATCAAAGGTGAGAATTACACCGCGTGCTTTCACAGTCAACTCTGGGTTTGCGAACACGGTGCTTTTTAGGGGCATATCAGGATCGTAAAGTTCAGTTAGGGAGTTATCGCGATCGTTTCTCAAAACTGAGTCTGGCGAGTTTTTCTTTCCCGAAAACCACTGGCAGAACCAAGCTGGTTGTTTAGCAACTTTTCAAGGTAAGCAATGTTATCGCAAGATTTCCTGCCTACAAACGTCCTTATTCTTAACATACAGGGGTAATTATGGCACCCAAAATAGACCCCAAAAGTTCCGCAGGGATCCAGGGGAGAGGCCCGCCCCATTCCCCCCTTAATTTTGGACCAAGTCTTTTAGTTATGATAAAATCGAGAAAAACGTCAAGAGCCACGAAAGGGCAAATATTTTTTTATTTTATTTTTTTGAGGGCACCCCCTCCCACCTCTAAGTTCCCCACCCTTAAGTCCGTGCCCGCCACTGGACTGCACCGGGTTGTTCGAAATACGATTAATGTTCATCTGGGTTAAATACCAGGGCAACTTTGAGGATTTGATCACACTTAACTTCCCCCGACCAGAGGTAACGTAAATTACTTCGAAACTACTACTTCTTCTACTAACCAAACGTAGGATCCAATTGGATACAGGTGTCGCAGTCCTGAAATGCAAAAGTAAGCAATTTTTAAGGTCCGATATATTTTCTAGTGATTGTTGAGCGAGCGAAACAGAAGAACGCGCGCGAAAACTAGTTCCTCCGCGCGTCACCAACCTTCGTTCCCAGGGCCTTTCCCTTTGCTTTGGGGTGGGAAAGCTCCCGGGAACGAGGTTAGCACGTCGTGTCTCCTAACGGACAACGAAGAGGCTAAATCGCGCGCATTTTCCGGCGCTTAGTGCCAGCTTCAAGTATTTCGTTCACACTCTGCGCGAGAATTTACTTGTGACTTACCGACAGAGCTAAATTAAATGCAGCTAGCTTTTGATAACAGGCCGCACGGTTACTGTACAATTTAGCGTTGTTTGGATCCCGATTTATGGCTTCCTTGTAACACTTGAGGGCCTCTGGGAAGTCTCCTGTACAAATAAACAAACAGCAATAATTTTGCAGATTTCACCTCCATTTCGTCAAGCGGATGAGGACAAAATTATGTAATGTGATATGTGATGATGTAACCCCCTGGTTGCCATACCTTCTCGCCTTCCCACTTCCGTCTTTTTGCCGAGTTTGTTTCACTGCCGTGATTTCATTTTTCTACCCCTTTCAGCTCCCTGAAAACTCCAGCTTGCCGCCATTCCCCCTCCCGTCTCTCTTATTTTCTCTTCCCTCTATTCCTACCGTCCCCCCCCTCTCTCTCTCCAAGACTCCATGTCACATTCAGAGAAGCTAACCAAATCTTACACCCGAATCACGGCTAATCACGCTTGTTTGGTCGCACTTTTTTCAGTGACAAACCCAGTGCTACTGAAAATTAGAACATTTCTTTTCCTGGAATTCTCTGAGAACTGCAAAGCCAACGAACCTACCTTTCTTGAAAAGAGCATTTCCTTTTTTCTTTTCTTCCTCCGCTTTTTCTGGATCGATATATGCCAACCTCTCTTGTTCTTTCAGGGCCTTCTCTGCCTGTAATACAACAACGAACGTATTCGATTTAGTGCTAGAGCACTGACTGAGGACCCTACAAATCGAATCAGAAGTTGCTTTTTGAGGGGAACGGAAAACTGCAGTACCCGGAAGAAACCTCTCGGAGCAGAGTAGAGACCCATCAAACTCAGTCGTTGAAAGACTTGAAACAATCGCAAGGTGATTTAAGTAATGAGAACTTGCTCGTTGCTAAAGTTCCCTATTCTCGAAACAAATTCTTGGTGGAGCAGCTGTTGGACAATAATTATCATTCATTAGTAGGAAAGCATTTCTTTGTCTAAGAAACTTAAACCAATTCCACATCTCCACAGTGCTCCTGCGAAAAAAAAACGAAAGCCAGCATCACCTAAAAGAACAAGCTACCGCAAAACAAAATCACACCTGCTGCACTTTCTTCAGCACTTCCGGTGTCCTGTATTCGACTAGAGATCTATTGTATGCATCAATGGCTTCAGAAAGCTTTCCCTGCTTGTTATAAGCATTTCCAATCCTGCCATAAGCTCTACAAAGAATACAAAATATGAATTGTTACGATATTTAAGCTAATTTAAGCTCTTTGGTAAGGAAGAGAGATAAATGAATTCAACAAAAACATTGCCACTGGAAAATAAACTACAGACTGTGGCATAAATTATACCTACTTTGCAATCATCTTAAAGCCTCCACCATGTTCCCTTGCTACAGAAATTGCTTCCTCGCATTCTTTTATGCATTCATCAAACTTGGCTTGTTCAAAATACACCGCTGAAAACAAGCATAGTTCATGATGAATCCTGTCCTGGGTGCAAGAGGAATTTCTTTCCATTGTCCCTGACAGAGAGAGAATGCCGAGCTGGCAAGCAAGCAAAGCACGCCCTTAGCGCTTCGCTCCCTCACCATTTCAGCATTCCCTCTCAGACCTTGGGTAAAAAGTATGCTGGTTTCCGTTACATGAAGACAAACAGGACAGTTCACATCGCCCCCCCCCCTCCCCGTTTGACAATTCTGAGAAACCTTATACTTTCCACGTACTTCTCAAACTCATTAATAATTCATGAGCCCAAACCAAAAGAAATCGCTACCAAGAAGGAAGTTTGGATATGTGATCTTAATTAGAATACAATTTCCGGCCTCGTTTTTCAACTCCCTTCTCGGCATTTGGATATTCAATGAAACACTCTTTTTTGTGTTTGATCAAGAGACAATAATGGGACAGAGAAGGAGTCTTATGGCACTGGCCGACATACGTAAATTTCCCTTAAGTTATTTATGGACACCGGCAGTCGGTTACCAGAGAAATCCGCAATTAACTCAAATTCTGACTTAAATTCTGACTTCTGAATTAAATTCTGACTTAATTAAATCGTAGAATTGTTTAACAGTGCAGATTGATACCTATTGCAGCGGAAATGTGGCAAAAGACCAAAAGACTGAAATTCACATATCCCAAAAGCTAAACTGGGAGTTTCCCTCTCTGTCCAATTGTCCTCTCTTGGTCTGGTATCTTACATAAAGAACACTTGTGTAGAGACACCATATGTAAGAAATTTTTTGCCCAAGAACCAACATGACTTGGTGAAAAAGGCAGCTTTGACCTCTCGGCCTTCTTGTTTAATTCAAGCAAACAAGGCGCAAGGTGCTCATGAGACAATCTGAAATACTCAAAATGTCTGCTCCGGCACTGACCTGCTCTGTTGGTAAGGAAGTTGGCATTTGTGGGATCAAGTTCAATAGCTTTTCCATAGTGCTCCAGAGCAGTTTCAAAATCCTTCTTTTTGTAGGCAGCATTTCCCAGCTCCTTCTCTTCTAGAGACTACAAATGAAATATAGCTACAATCGAGAAACCTAAACATGCTTGATGACGTTTTCAGTGTTCAATTTTATTACACTTTCAACTTAGGCTGTCAGAGGACCAATAACTAACATCTATGCTAACATCAACCAACCAGATCACTCTGTTCCTGGTCCAATAGTTTTTGAGTCTTGGACCAGGCATTGTAGCAAATGATTCAAAGTTATATGTTCATTTGTTAAACGCCAGTCAACTGATGATGCAGGCATTGTTATGGCCAACACATTTTGGTTTGTTTGCTAAAACAAAACTAATAAATACAGATTGTAGGTCTTCAGTCCAAATTGGGCCCTCTTTATCCTGTATGTTTCCCTGCATAATGTCATATAGCATTTCTCTGAGACAGCCAGGGGTCTGAGTTTTTGACTGAGTTTTCGAGACATCTGTACAGTCCCTGCACATGGTTAATAAGATAGATGTCAGGGTGTTCATTAGGCATCGGAGATCAGAGGATTCTCCGGCTACTAAGTGGAATTCTCCAGCTAAATTTGGCCTGGAACACTCTCCAAGTTAATTTCTCCTATATTCTCCTATTACTTAATACTATCCTCCTGCTACTTCAATTCATAATGAAAACCCTGAGATGTATATCAGACTTAGCCTGCAAGCCAGCTTTCCAGGCATAGGAAGGTGCATGGAAAACATGGTCAGATCCTGCAAAAAAAAAAAGGGGGGGGGGGGGGGGGGCTCAAAAAAGTAGAATGTCAACATCTGAATTTTGTCAAGTGAAGCTATGATCCTGGCAGCTATGAACTTCAACAGGGTTTGAACCTGTGACCTCGCAATGCCAGTGCGATGCTCTAACAAATTTCAAATTGACCTAGGTACGAAATTAACCATGGCATCAGCACTTGTCACTTGCAAAGCAAACTTTAGATACCAGAGTTTGTTTGCATGGGACCTCATTTTGAAAGCCTCCTGATTGGCTACAATTTGACAACTGACAGCGTCATTTTGTGAGGACAGTACACTAATTTCTTAGCATCTGTACGGGCTTATCTATTGCTCTGCCTGCTTTGCAGCCCCTGGGGGATTTGCTTGCAGGCTTCATCAGATCAAGCAAGACACATTCATTACTGTACCTGTTTAACAGCAAGATCCTCCTCTGGTTCTGGTTCAGCTTTGGGCGTGTCTGTCTCCATGGGTTCAGCTGACGGCTTCTCCTCTTGACGCGGTGGTCGAGGAGGTTCTGTAACATTATTGGTGGTAAGACCAGGTTAGGAATAAGACAAGCTTCGGTCAGAACAATACTTTAAAAAAAAACTCTGAGTACAGCTGTACTTGCCTTCAGTGTCTTGTGCATCAATTCCAAGCAACATTGCCACTGTTTGCATAATCCTAGGATCCTGAAGATGACTGATAAAAATGTTTATTTAAAAAAAAAATAACTATACAAATTTTATGAAATTAGGAGTCTGATTTAGTGGACTGTGTGTTACAAGCTAATAGGGTCCTTTTTTAATCAAGTTGGTAGTGCACACTCTACATGGCTAAAATAAGCTGTCAACCCAGAGCTGTCATCAGGTTTGAAAGTAGAGCTTATGAACCTACTCTAAATCAGCTGTCAACTGTCTTGAAAGTGCATTATCAAACCACAGGTCTAGCCGAAATTGGAAGTGTTTAATGACTTAACCACGAATGAATATTCATAACACCCGCATCAACGCTACACTAAAACACCTTTCTTAAAATCTGCCAGCAGATGGGCACTCCAAGAGAGAAAAGAGACAAAGCCAAGTAGTTCAAGTGACAAGTCCACATTTAATGAGATGAATTAAACTTACGTTCCAAGCAACTGAGGATTATGCCTCAGAGCTTCAATTGTTTCCCTGTAGTCCTCATGCTCCAAGAATTCTTTGGTTTTAGGGTTCGTAGCGAGACGCACATACAAGTCAGGCGAGGCAAATGGGTTTGTCAGTGGGCTATTACCTGTTGACAGAGTAAGATTGTTAATTAATGACTGGCTGCATTTCTAGTATCATTGTGAGCATATTTGGCAAGGAATAATTGACATTATTCTATTGACGGCAAGTCCTTATTGAAAGGAAAATGTAAAGTGCAAAACATTTATGCGACATTAGTTTTCTAAAAGGCATTCAAGAATTGGGAGGGATGTTGTATGCCATGCGCAGTACCCCAAGAGCCAAAGGGGCAATGAGGTTTTCAGAGAGGGGAGAGGGGAGGATGGGTATAGAGGCACAAGGATTTGGGGGGCATCTTGGGCTTCTCCCAAGAACACTGTTAAAAATTAATGTTTTATCAAGTGGCATTTCCGCCTCATGATTACAAGTCCAGTGTCCTAACAACTCGACCATGCTTAATCGTGCCTGACTTATTCCACAAGGTCTTCAATGTTATCACAAATCCTTTACTATATTTCAAAGCCAGATCTCACAAAGTACTTAAGATTAGCAAGGAGACCTGACATCATATCAGGAGAGATCAAATTTCAGTTTGTAGAAAAACTACTAACGTGCAGCTTGAGCCTTTGCTTCCTCCAAACCACTTTTCAGCTGTTCATTGGTAGGATCCAGCTGGAGACCTCGGGTGTAAGCTTTTTCTGCCTCACCATAGCGCCCAAGAAATGATAGCGCTGCTCCAAGCCGTGAATACCCCTTCAGTAAGAGAAAACATAACTAACTTAAGTTTGTTCGTCAGCCACTTCAACTGAAGGGCCCTGGGAAAAGCCATTTCAGGTGCACTGAAACTGATTTCTAAAAGATTCTGTACATAGAAAAAAAAGTACAAAGTGAATTCCAAATTGCTTTTTTGTTTTGTTTTGTTGTTTTTTTCCCTTTGTTTTGGGACCATACTTGGCAAGATTTCCTCACAGCTACCGACATTAAGTATACACACACAATCCTAGCAAAACTCTATTCATGGTCATTCTTTTTGCAAGAGGCTTAGTAGGAATGTGCACGTATAATTAATGTAGGAAGATGTGCAGAAATCTTTTCCTGTACTCAAAATGCCATTAGCATTGCCATAGCAACATCAATTATGTAGTGTTCAAGAAAGAGATGGGTCTTGGATCAAATACCCGATAAAGCTGAACAGCTGACACCACAAATCAAGTGTCAGACTTCAGAAAATGTCTAGCGACCCACTTGCATTGACCCCAGCTTGACCCCTTCAGATTTCCAGTGGGAACCCTGCCTCAAAAACTTATCTGGAACACTGATCGTGAATGATATCTCTGTAACAAATTGAAACACTGTCATCAGCTTTATCTAGGGGTGAGATTTGATAGTGACCCGCTGAGTCCGACTTTAATGTTTTGATCCCAACTGCACTTCATAGCAAAAGCAAAAAACTGTCATAAGCCACCATTAAGCTTAATGGTGCAATATTTTATTCTAACCTTCCCCCAATCCGGTTTCAACTCAACGCATTTCCTGGCATCAGCTAGTGCTTGTTCGTACTTCTTATCCTTTGCATATGCCGCCGATCGATTGCTGTAAAAGACATGCTCTGACGGGTTCAAGGAGATTGCCTCTGTGTAGCACTCGATCGCCTTTGCGAAATCTCCAGCCTGGAGGAAAGTATTGCCTTTGTTCTTGAATTCAGCTGCCTGCATTACAAAAAGAGGATATATTTTTTCCACAACGTTCCATAAAACTACACCATTCTGGAAGAAACTAGCTAGACAATTCTGAAAAAAACTACTTATAACGTACCTTGACGGCATCCGCCATCTTGGGATCGTTCTAGCAAATCACACGTGGTGCGGAGCATGCGTGTTTGAGGTGGTGTTTCAAAATCCTTTAGGGGAGCCCTGACAGCACTAAGAACTGGTATAAATTTGTTCCCAAGATGACCCGGAGTCCTATTTGTTCTTTTCATGTATCATGATGTATGGCCGGCCAGTCTTGATAGTCATTCTTTCCGACTTCAATGAGTGAACAAGCTGGCACCATTTCTTTTTTTATTGCTTCATTTAAGTCAACTGCACACATCATTCAAGCCCAGAAACACCTAGCCATGGCTACTGGCTCCCGGCTTCTTCCATGTCGTACGAACGTTTAATCGCGGCAAATTCAATGGAAGTCGAAAAAAAAAAACTAAAAAAAAAAAAACCCTTCACAATACGTACTAAGGGGCGGACCATTAGAAATCACGGGAGGGGGGGGGAGGTGACAATTCCCCAAAAAAGATTCCTGCAAAGGAAAATTGCAAAAAAAAAAAGAAGAAGAAAAAAAAATTCCTGCTAGTAAACTGAACCAAAGTATGATATCAAAACACAACGTCAAGTAGTTTTAACGTACATATCAAGGATATAACCTGCTCTTCTATCAATTGAACAAATTTTGCATGTATTGATGTTTTTAGAAGTGACAATCCAACAGATTACATTTGATGTCCTCCTCGTTTAAGGAGAACCATATTTCAAATGTAGAAGAAATTTAAAATAATTTTACTATAACAAACCTTCAACAATATTTCTTTTGAAACCATAACAATATTAAACAAGTTAGGAACCAAAGTCACTCACAAACCAATTATATCTTGTTTGGATGTTGCAAGAAATTCTTTATATCTGATTTTTCTCCAGTTGGGTTTCTTAACGTTCTTACGTTTATTTAAACGATTTCTTTGTATACACTCTTCCACAAGCTTCGAGCGTTGAATGTAATGTCTCACATTTTCAAGTCCCAATTCAGTAAGAGGAAGACACCCATTTTGTGTTTTGCACTAAATGATGGGAGAAGACACTTTTAAATCCGATGGTCCCATGCTCCAGCCCTGTCTTGACCACTGGCTGGCGTTTTTCTGGGTAGTCCATGATTCAATGGCTCTACTGCGCGTGTAACTAACCAACTGGTCTGCCTCCTGCCCTTTGCATGGGACTCCTAAATCTGTTATGTTCATTTGTATAATTTGTTTCATTGGCCCTGAAAGGCCCCCATCGGTAGTGGTCAATTTAAGCATTTGTTTTGGAGCGGTTGTCAATTGACAGTCGTAAACCAAAAACTGTCATAACAGAGCCAATCACGTGTTCTGAAGGACATACATACCCTTCAGCCAATCACAAAATGAAGTCATTCACTTCTCCAATATTAAAATTCAAGTAATATGTTAAATATATATTAAATAATAATTAACCAAATAAAATAATCTTACTATATGAATGCAACTGTACTTTAAACTTTCAACAACTTTTTATCTTCCACCCAGAAAACAACACCGAATATACGTGCAGTCGAACCTCTCCTTACGGCCGGACACCTCTCTAATACGGACACCTGTCTATAACGGACATTCCCCTTTGTCCCGAAAAAATTCTCACCCGTTTTCTAAAAAAAGAAACCTCTATAATACGGACCCTCTCTGATAAGGCCAACGGACACTAAATCTCGGCCCCAGAGAGCGAGAGAGCGAAGTCATATAAACTTAACCTCTTTATTACGGACACTCTGGTGATCCGGCGTTGACATATAGTTGACATATAGTATGCACGAGTTTGTGATTACGCAAGCATCAACGTCTTATTCACTGATCTTCAACTGCAGTTTTGGAAATTGTACTTTTATTAGTACCTTTTTAGGTGAAGCGTTATACGTGGTTCTTTTGGTTTCAAATAACTGATTCGTATAAAGTATGTACTTTACGGACAGCTGGATTCTCTGTTAGGTCTAAACATTCTTCATTCTCAATCGACTAAACTGCATTTTCAACACCGGAATAAACTCAACTAAAGGAAAACGTAATGTGGACGTTCTACATCTCCATAGCGATTTTACATGTTGCTGTTCTTTCACAACAACCTTTTTGAACAGATGCTTATGGGAATATAACAGCTAAAAAAGAAACAGTTGTAACCAACCAATGTCCGGGAGAGTCCCTGAAGGCACCAAACATTTTCTAACTTTTAACACTAGTTCATTAGGAGCTATTGCTCGTTAGTTCTTTTGTCCATCCCCTGTCCAACCAGACACGTTAATGTCATTGTATACACGAAATTGTTGTCCTCGTTTGTTGGCGCGGAATTCAAACAATAAAACAAAACAAACTATGTCTGGAAAAGCGACAGCGTGTTAAAGTTTTACCGGAAAATGCGTGGTTCCTTTTGCTGTTTTGTCATGCTTTGCAAATGCGCATGCGCCAACTCCGTGTATTACAAATGAGTACCAAAAAATATCCTTACCATATGGAAGACATGACAACTATAGTCGCAAATATATATCGCTCCAAATCATAGTATAAAGCAGAAGGAGTTGAGCTGCGAGTACGTAAGGGATCTGTCACGTATGGTCTAGGGGCCGACATTTCTCTCCCTCACTGCCTATCGGGGATAGGTATCAGAAAGTGGCAAGTATAAGCGATCCGCGGGCCGAAATCTCGGGGAGACTCGTCATGGTACACCGCTCCGGCTTAAATGTCCAGAGGTACCGCT
>BLFK01001130.1:2360539-2363039 GCA_014634185.1 Astreopora myriophthalma
CCAAGACATGAAATTGCGTCTTCGTCACACGCAATAGCTCGTGAAACGCCGCGGAATCCTCGACTGAAATTTCGCGAAGAAGTTGATGGTAAAATCCGCGTTCTTCTCGCCTTGCCAGCCACGGACGGATCCACGTTGATCTTTTCTTTTTCTCTTTCTTCGTTTTCTTTTCGTCGTCAAATAAAAGAATGAAAATAGCTGATAATATCATGTCCTCCTCCAAAAGGGCGTCCGCCATGTTTGTTTATACTGCCCAGGGCTCTGGATTCTCGATTTGCGCGACCTTCAATTTATTCCGTAAATTTGTCACCAAGTGTAGCCACCCTTGCGCGCAGGCGACGCGACAAAATTTGAAAAAAATCGCATCACCGGCGCGAGCAAAAAATCGCTCGTGTAGCCGCGGCTTAAAGCGATGGAAGCATGTACAGTAAATTCTCTACTTTTCGCCCAAAATTTGACAAGTGTCCCGAAGTCTTTTGACCCGGATTGTAGTTAACGGAGACTTGTAGCGGGCAGTACTTTTTAAGCAGCTTTTCCTATTTGCATTTAAGTACTTAAGATAAGAAGACGTAATATATAAGTAGCTCGAACTAGAAGCCCGCAGAGCCAGTTCCCGTCAAAAGTCCCGACAACTCTTCGGGCCCGAAAAGGCATTTGGGAAATTCCAATTCGCTTTTTCTCGAAGGCTTGTTTCTTCATGTTCTCAAGTTAGAAAAGAAAAAAATAGGAATGGCATGGTTTCATTATGAAGCGTTTTCGTTTTTAAAGATACAGAGGGAATTGTGGCACCCGAAATAGTAGTCCCGAAACGTTTCGGGTTTTAGGGCGCAACTTTATCGTCTTTAAGGTTAGGATACATTGATTTGTTCAAAGCTATTAAAGTTCTAGATTTGAAAAAGCATTCGTATTAGCCCAAAATGCACTAAGAGAGCTAAACTTGTAAAACCTTGGCTTTAACTTTTAATTTCGGATTACAGTTAGTAGGCTTTCGAACAACTGAGCCCTGAAAGGTCACCTAATAACAATGACAGTATCTTGTGAATGACAGATGTCAATGAAATCTTCAGATTTCAGACAAGAGGCTCTGGAACAGCACAACGCGTTGCGAGCCATTCACAGTGCACCTCCCATGTCTCTGAACCAACGATTAAGCAGGGGCGCCAGCCAATACGCACGGACACTATTCCAAAAATTTCAGGAAAGTGGCGAACTCAAGCATTCCCCGAGAAATTCTCGCCCTGGTGTGGGGGAAAATCTAGCTTCGGGATGTACAACTGCACGTGGAATTGACGGAAGGACTGTTCAAGATGCAATAAAATCATGGTAAGCGAGACTGTTTCATCAACGCCTGACGCAAGAGTTAAGACGTTCATCGGCTCTTTAATGGCTTGCAACAAAGGATAGCATATCCTCTTCTAGGCAGCTGTAAGAACCAAGACATTTAACGTATGGTATTAAATTAGGGAAAGGTGAGGAAAATTGGAACACAGCTTCCCTCCATTTACACCACCCAAGGTTTTAGATAATGGCTGGTCCATTACTGTATATATCGAAAGGCGCAGTAATCGACTTATGTTTAAAGAGCTCCTCTGCTTTATTTGTTCGTAGGTATGACGAGGTTTGCCAGTACAACTTCAACCGTCATGCCTATCAGAAAGGCTTGGGTCACTTCTCCCAGTTGGTGTGGAAAGCTTCAACCGAGCTCGGTATAGGAAAGTACACAGGAAGAGTCAACGGCTGGACCTGTACCTACATTGTCGCCCGCTACAAGGATTCTGGCAACGTGGACAGTCGGCAGTATTTCCGCGAAAATGTCGCACGAGGGAATTTCAGACGTTCATACTGCAATTCTGTGGGAGATAAGTCCCTGGGTGATGACGAATTTGTCGACGCTCCATAATTCTCAGCTGAACGAGATCAAGCGATTTTCCTGATGTCAGCGTTTGGCGAAGTCTTGTTGTTGTCAGTAGCGATCCGAGTTGAATAAATGATTGTTAAGTTGTATCTCTCTGGTTGTTTCTTGATCATATTTTCCCTGAAGCAAAGTGCTAGTTGAACTACTGCACGGCCAAGCTGCCACTCCGCACTGAACTGAAGACACCAAACTGACGTAACAAAAACAATTGTTCAGTTTCTTACGCTGATTGGTTGACGATGATCACTCGCTGCTGGCGAGCCTCGAATTCAAGATGGCCGCCATATCGGTATTTAAGAAAGAGAAAACATTTTCCCTGTTTCTATCGAGTTATAGAAACACGAGTGGAGGTTTGGGAGAACGAGAAATGCTGTGGGAACACGAGCCGCAGGCGAGTGTTTTCACAGCTTTTTCGAGTTCCCCCAAACTTTCACGAGTAGCAAGTAAATTCCCAATGATGCACGCTGATGACGTCAGCAAACAAATGCCTCGCGGAAAAAAAAACCCGCGAGTGACTTAAGCAGTTTGTATTTATACAAAACTAGGGAGAACTTCCGCAAAAAGTTAAACTGAACACGGCAACAA
>BLFK01001130.1:2368039-2473920 GCA_014634185.1 Astreopora myriophthalma
ACAAGCATAAGCGCTAAAATCAGCGGTGGTTTGTATTTCGTGGGCCCTTACTGCGCCTGCGTATGCCTCGTTTTCTTGTGCTTGTTTCACGTGTGGGAACGTCGTAGAGATATGCTTATGCTTATCGCACAAGTGGGAACAAGGCTTAAAAGACTCAGTAAATGGCGTGTTGCAAACTGAAAACTACGTGTTCGAAAATCTTCCGCGACTTTTGCCGCTTACGCAAAACCCTAGGACACCGGGCTAGTCGGGCAAAAGCTGGGAGAATTTATAGTATTTCCTCATTTCAGATACTCTTCGAAAAGACGGCAAGATTGGCGTGCTGAACGCTGAAAGACTAAAAACTGAGACAGGGAAAGAGAAAACTATTACAGGATATGCTTATACAACCGATCCCAAACAACCAGGAAAACTGACTCTTCATTTAGAAGGAGTACCATTCAACAGTCCATGTAAGTATACACTGAAAAAGACGGACGGTTTATATCTAAGGAAACTAGTTAGTTTCCATAAATCCAAGGAGGTCCAAGGAGCTGGACAGGGAGATGAGCATTTTTGGAGCTAGATCTGATGATATATTGAGGATGCAAAAAGCTACCTTGTCTAGTTCGTTTAAGATCACACGATCATTCAAAATAACTGCCGCTTGACAGAATCATATTCCTAATTAGTTGCATACTTTAAGTTGGTTGCAAAGTGAGGCATTGAAAGAGACATGTAAACAAACCGAAACTTTTAAGTTGCACATAGACGTTTTATATATCATCCGTTTTTTTCCTTTTGCTTTGCTATTGGATGATATATTTTACGTATTACTGTAATATATTGATGCAGTTTTAATTAATGTAGACTTTATAGTCCCGTAAAGCCGATAGGTTATGTCACACCCTGTCTAGTCTATTTGCTTAGCATTGAGCCCCTCCCAGGGGTATCGGGAAACAAGGGAACATGACTAATTTAAACTGGGGAACAGGGTAACAAAGACAAAATATCTAAGGGAACAAGGAAACACAAACCATTTTAGGAATAAAAAAGCTGGGAAAAAGTTCGGAATTACTTTCGAGAACAAGGGAACACAAGCAAAGTTTTAAAGGGAAGAAGGGAACAAGGATCCCCCCCCCCACCGGGAGAGGCTCAGCATTCAAACGTTTATACTGCACCATAATAATGATAATGATACTAGTAATAATAATTTGTGAATTTTTATAGCGCATTTGCCATGACTGAGGGCCTCCAAGGGGGGGGGGGGGGGTCCTTGTTCCCTTTAAAAAAATTATTTGTGACCCCGTGATCCCAAAATTAATTCCGAACTTGTTCCCAGCTTTCTGATCCCTAAAAAGGTTTATATTCCTTTGTTCCCTGCGATATTCTGTCTGTTGCCCTGTTCCCCAGTTCAAATTAGCCATGTTCCCTCGTTCCCCAAAACCCCTGGCAGACGCTCAAGACTAAATTATCAAATGCGCTTCATGATCAAAGCAACGACCGCTCACTTGTTCGTTTTTCTCAATAGACTGGATCGTGAAGCTGGGTCCTCAATCGTTTGGGGAGCAGAATCAGTATCAGTATGCTGTCGTGACTACTGGTAATGGACAAGCCATGTTGTACGTGCTTGCAAGAGATGTGGGCTTCTTTAAAAGCCAGTACGATGAGGAAGTGAAAAGCTGGCTTGCAAAGAATGGCTTCAATCACATCTACAATAAACCTGTACCCATTGTGCAGAACGACAAATGTCTCTACCCAGAAATGAGGACCTCGCCTTATCGTTCGCTTGTGGAATTCCTAAGCCAGGAGTTGCAGCTGTAAATGCAAATTTTAGATGCTATTGTTATACAGCGAACAATGATCTGACAAGAGCCAGTCGAAAGGGAAAATTATGGAAAGACCGGTCGGAATTGCAAGCCGGCTTTGGTGAAAATGAGATGAACAATTTGATTATTCAACAATTAAAGGCAATGTCAGGTTATAAGATAAAAGGCTTTTTACGATGAATTATCAAATAAAGTATCATGGGGCCCATTTCGTGCTCGAAAGTTCCGAAAGGCAATGCAGCAGTCCGCTCTTTCCAAAGAACTGGCCTTTGAACACGTTTTCAAAGCAAGAAGGGTCACAAGGTTATTGCAAGATTACAAGCTTAAAATCGTCTTCGTTCCAGATACGTAGGAAATAATAGCTCCTGAAATAGACCCGAAAAGTTTTAGGGCTTTCGATAAACGGAGCCCTGCAACAACTACAGTTGCCTTCAATGGTTGTAAAAATTTCGTCCCTCTAGTCCGTTTTGCAGATCTCCCGAGCAAAACGTTGCACTTGATCTTTAGTGAAGGAAGCCTTCTTGAGGTTGAACATAATTTGGTGGGTGTTAGTAGGCTTACTGGACATCTCATCCAATTCGGCTTTATTCACTCGATCCGACATTCCCGCAGTGAAAAACTTGACATTGCGTGCTTTCAATCTGCTGGTTAATTCCTTTGTAATTTCAACCCCGCGGGAGCTGTAGCCATCGGTTACCACCACTACCACTCTCTTCATGTCTGTCATTAGCGGGAGAGATGATATTAACGTTAGAAAAAGTGATCGCTTGTGGGACTTAAGGTATCAATTCCAAACCGAATTCGACCCACCTTGATCTGAGGACCTTGCCCCATTTGCTTTGTTGAAGGTTTCACCCAGGAGTTTTTCAAGAGCGAGATCAATTCTTGTGAAAGATCCCTCGTAAGGGAGACCATCTATAGCTTTCAAGACGGATTCTTTCGAAGCTTCGTCGTTCAAATCCTTTCCAGTGTGAACGTACTGGCTAAATGACATCGCGGCCACATTGGTTCTGCCCTTTGCTATGTCAAAGTATTTGACAAGATCAGATGCAAATTTCTTGGATGTGGCAAATTCATGTTCCGTTACACTGGCTGAGCTGTCCAGCATTATCACAAGATCGATCTTCCTGTGGCATCGGAATTCTGCGCCTAACGGGAAATCATAGCGCGATATAGAAGGGTCATTTAGCATCCGATTCAAACAATCGAGGGACCAAGGGTCGATGGAAATAGTTGAAATTTGAAAAGCTGTTTTTGATTTCTCACAGAGATAACGAAGAATTTATGATGGTAAGTTCCTTTCTCCAAAAAATTCTATTGGTATAGAGTGTAGCAATTCAATTGACATATAGTGTACTCAGTGTGCACCAGGCATTTCCCAGATTAGATTAAATGTGACTTACTTGCAAGTAAAGGAGGCAAACCAAGTACGACAAGAAATTTAAATACCCAGGTCATCTGAAACTAAAATGGAAGAAATGTCACGTTCAGTTAAGCGCACACCAAGGTAAACATCAGTTTTGACAAACGTGAAATAGTGAAAATACGCGAGGCCGTTCAGTGATCGAGAGATGAATAACACCTCCTACCATGTTTGAAACGTCGAGATCGTCATAAATTACAAAGGAAATAAAGAAGTGCCTTCGCCTTAAGGCCACCGGATAATAAATTCATGAGAACCGGTAAGTCATCAAAGTGGGAGGACTTTCAGTCATCAGAGCCATTTCGAGTGTCATAAAACCATACAATGCAATTAGAGAACCAATCACGGTCTAAAAGAAATACACCCTGTTTACCAGTAAATCAGACTGATACAAAGGAAGTGAAGGAAGCCGGCGCCAAGGGCGGGAAAACGAGAATGAATGAGTCGGGATTGGTTTTAGATTTCCATCTGATTGGCTGAAAAGTTCGCGAAAGTTTTTTTATCCAATCGTGTAGCAAAGCAAAACTAAAAACAAAGCTACTGCGTTGTCGCTATACAGTCGACTCCCGATAAATCGAACCCTCGCTAACTCGAACCCAAATCGATTTCCCGTGGATTTCGTTCATACATTTACTGTAATTTTACCCTCGGTAACTCGAACCCTCGATAACTCGAACCTCCCGCTAACTCGAAGTAATTTCCATTTCCCTTCAGGTCATTTTCTATATAATTTCACTCTCGATTACTCGAACCACGATTCTTTTAAGACCAACATTAAGAACATTTCAAGAATAGTCGATGGAGACAGGTTAGTTGAGAAACGTCAGGGCCTATTAACCGACTATTTTTCAAAAACTGAGTAATTCCATGAACTCTGTCACAGTATCCTGACGTTGAACGTATTACCTGGTTTTTCCCCGATGTTTTGTATTTTTTTTTTTATTGTTACGTTACGTTCTGCTTGCACAATATATGTGCCAAGAAACATCTGATTACGTATTCCATTACAACCAATTATAATTAGATTTACAGTAGAGCGATTTTCAATTGAGTGTGGTAAAACCAAAACCAATTAAATTAAAAACCAATTACTCAGCCAAACAAACGCAGACCCAAAACCAAACCAAAACCAAAACCAAAGTGATTATCTAATTACTTTCGACACTCAATTGAAAACCGCTCTATTTAAAAATGCACTACGTTGTAAGAATAAAAGTGCACGTGCCCGGGTGCATGTGGTCACGGTTTTCCACTTACTTTAGGGTCATTTGTTCTCAACTCCCGATAACTCGAACCTTTTTCGATTTCCCTTGAAGGTTCGAGTTATCGGGAGTCGACTGTACTTTCGATACTTAATTGAAAACTGCTCTAACTGCTGCACTTGAAACATGAAAGCAATCATCGCTTCATTAGGTACAGAAATGCGGGTACCTGCCCAAGCCCCAAGAAATGTGCCCGGCCATATTTTGACACTAACAAGACGCGCCCCGTAGGCGTTTACAGGGTTACCCGAAGAGGGATCGATACGAAAAAGCTGAACGCAATGGTCACCGATTTAGAAAGCATCAGGTTTAACTTAAGGTTGATAATTATGATGCTCTACCTGCAAAAACTAGACAAAACAATCACATCTTAACTCAACTTGATTTCGTCGGTGTCTTTGAAGTCGATGACAATAAATCCGTAACCAATTCAACTGATTCGATACGATATAGGATACCATACTTAATTTAACGTCATACTCCGCTTAGTTTAACAGCTAATTTACAGTCGGTAAGCCCACAAGTAAAAAGCAGTTCAATTTATATGTAGCGATATGGAAAAAAAAACCCTACAGTAAAATTTAGTATTGACGAAACAAAAGATGAAACGGTGACCTGTGACCTGTTTTCGACCCGCCGAGAAAATAACGAAAATAACATAGTACATGAGAGCCTATATCGAAATGTGAAGAAAAACTAAAAGTGATTTTTGATCGTAGTAGCACTTTAAAGTGCTGCTATGATGAAAAAATCACTTCTCGTTTTGCTTCACATTTCGAAAATACTTGTGTCGAATGCTCAGCAGGTGATTTTTTTTGCAGTAATTTCGAGAGGAAGACTGTTTATTTTAACTGCATTTTTTGATTTCTTAGCTGTGGAAATTCTCTTTTTTCTTTAGATTCTTTTGTGTGCAGAGCATTGCAATATGGAGTCCGGTGGTCATTGGGCGTGCAAATTTGTACCAGGGATTTGTACGCACTTTTAGCGTCCGAGGAGAAAACCGATTCGCCATAAAAACGTCATCGTCACTAATCCAAAGCAGTACAAAGCCGTGAACAGACGGACAGAACACGCTTTCAGCCTCAAAGCAAAAGATTGAAACCGATAGCTTGCATAGTGAGCATATTTCGGCGTGGAAGCAGTGGAGATGAGTCAAAGGACTCATCCTCCGTGTAAAAACCCGTGAAACTCACTGATGATATAACACAAAGAATAGAGCTATTACTTAACCCTGTGCTAACGAAACAAAGAATAAGGTTTCCGCAGCTCAGTTCCGTTCTACCTATGCTTTAATTTCGATCGATTATTTATTTGGCAGTGTAGTCATTGTGCCTTCCTTATTGTACGCATTTTTGGGGGTACGCATTGAAGGAGAGAAAGCTGACGCATGCGCATTTGTTAAGAATGATAGGATGGCTTAAACAACGCAGCCTCCTTGAAAAGGGTTCGAAACTTCCAGAGATTCACAGACGGGTGGTTCGAAGACGAAAGTTTTTTTTTTTTAAATTTGTTTGCAGCTACTGCTCCTGAGAAGCGTAAACTTAACAAAGAAAGAACCATTTGACCGGGGCCATTTGTAAACTATCTTTGATACAACAGTATGATCCTCAGTTTTGCTATTATGCTCGACCAATGCACTTCCTTTCCACACAACGCAATTTGCTTTCGAAACCACAGCAAGACGAATTCCGATAAAATTTGCGGTAGTAGACATTCGTGCTTTGCTGGCCCATTTTATTTATTTGTAGACGTTCTTCCTGCAACTGCATTTTTGAAAGCATGAAAACTGACGTAAACTCTATTCTCACCGTAACTCTTTATGAGCAGTGAAAACACCAAGGAACCGTGAAATTTGGACACAGAACGAATAGCTCCGCGTCGGGATTTTAAAATGACGAATAACATATACATATAATTTGGGAAAACCCAAGAAAGAACATAAACAAAGGGATGGAGTGAGGGAGTTAAATTAAATCAAGTTGATAAATGATGTTATGTGGAAGACTATGATTTCTTTGACCAAGTCGGGCCAATAGCTTTCAGTCATCTGACGAAATAAGCAATGCAATGAACTGTGGGATAATATCTACACAACCAATAGAGCCCAGGCTGCCGCCCCCAATTCCTCCTCACTGCTGCTGATCATTTAGTCTCCTTCGCAGCCGTCTTTCGGGTTGCGTGACATCCCGAAAGACGGCTGCGAAGGAGACTACTGATCATTGGGAATGGGTATACTCTTGTTCATGAAAACCATAACAGACCCAAAGAAACAAAAAACAAGACAAACAAACAACAAAGAAAGGAAATATGAACGTTTTTCGCCTCTCAAACGACCCAAATTGGTTTATACAGATAGCACCTCAAGATGAAGCATCAGTGGAAACCGTGATGAGGTTGACCACGTCTCCAGTTGTTTGCGACACCTTGTCCTTTTACCCGTTATCTGTACCAACTCTTGGCGCCAAACCCGCTGTTCCTGCAAGGAGCGTGTTCTTGGCCGCTGCGTCTTGCCACTCTTGCCTAATTTTCACACTTGCGCATGCGCAATATACCCCAATTTTAAATTTCAGGCCAATCATATGTTGTCATAGCGGAGAGCATGACTCGGGCTCCTCGCCCAAGTAATAACGACAACGACAACATCATGCTACATTAATTGACGACATCGCTGTTCCTTGAGATACACTACACGTATTGGGGAAGGCAATAAGGAAGAGGTGGAGAAGGATAAGGACCTCTGGAAGGAACTTGGCCAGTTATGGGATGTGAAAGTGTCTGGCCCCAACTGGTGTTGGTGACTTGGCAACGTTTTTGGATAGGATTGGGGTGATGGTGAACTTCGAGTTGTTGCTAAAAGCTGCATTACTTGGGACAGCTTGAATTCTAAGAAAACTTCAAGCCCTGAGGCTGTAGGGCACAGCATGTCCTCAATTGATGAAAAACCAGATAATACCAATACTGCTACTACTACTACTACTACTACTAATAATAATAACAAAATAGGAATAGTAACGGTAATGACAATCACCATAATAATAATGATAATCATAATAATAATAATAATGACATCGCTGATGACTACATCAGTTTTATGGAAGCCTGTTGAGCAAACAAGATTCAGCACGCGTTTAAATGCAAGTCAGATTTTCAGCGTTGTTCACTGACATACTTATCGAAAAGGGATTCATTACATGATCAGCCAAGCTGCTGAACAAAAAAAAAGTATGACCAGTAAATGAAAAGTTGATTAGCAAAAATGGTTGAGGATTCCAGAAACCAAAGACAGTTTCATCTGAAAGATTATGGCGCCATTGTATGATTAGTTCACGAATTTTAACAAATCCGTGTCTGCGAAATCTTTGGGCGTTTTGTGTCAAACTTTTCGATAAACAGTCTCTAGGGTTCATGACAATTAACTTTTAATTTTTGCAACAAAATAAAAAGACAAACAGACGACAACTGAAAACACTTGTAAAAACTAGCTAACCCTGTCTCACTCCAGTAATTCTACACACCTTTGGCTCTCACGGCTGGTACAGAAAGAAGAGAAACGAATTGCAGTGCGCACATGTTACAAATTTCTTATTACAAAGTTTAAACTACAGAAGGAGAGTTCCTATATGAGTCCTTTTTGGAAAAAAACTCCAACCAGTTCAAGTAATCCTTTTAATTTTGTGCAAATGTCAACACTCCTTCCCATAGTTTCGCCTTTGCCTGTGAGCTTTTCCCATTGAACTGTTTGCTGTCCAACTAGTGTTACAGTGATGTACAATTCATTTTTCACTGGCCATAATGGTAAGCAAATGCCCAAAACTTTACCCAGTCTGTGGCTAACAGACCTTATTCGTTTCTCAAAGAGGGACAAGAACGAGCATAGAATGGAGGCTTGAGCAGACCTTGCATTGGCCTCCATTCCATGCTTGTTGAAATCTAACTATGAGAATACAAATGTAGTCTGTTGGTAAATAAGCAGCTGTGAAAGCCAGAGGGTGTGTGTGAGAGAGAGCCAAGGAATCAGCTTATGATAAGTATTAGTGTCAGCACGTGGATGATACGGACAATACTAACACAATAGGAAACGACTTAATCTACACCCTCTACTACAGCTGGACCAGAGGTCATTTAGGAGCAGCAGTTGAACGGTCCGCTGCTGCCCACATTTAAATTAAATAATTCCTATGAGTATTTACATGAACTTGTACACGTTTTGGTCCACCAGTTAATTTTCAAACTTGTAGAAATAATGTTATTTTCCCCCGTTATTGTACGTACTGCGAAGCAAGTAAAAACCACAGGCCACCAGGGAGGACTCAACAATCCTGGTGTGCCTGTGGCAAACGTTGAGTGCAATATAAACAAAATTCTCCACTGGTCAAATGACTGGACTGAAATAAAAATCCAATGCGTTCGTTCCCGAATGGCCCACGAAGTTGAAAGAAACCCAAAGCACCCTTGTGCCCATACTTTGCACTGCTTCAAAGGAAATAGGATAAATGGCGTGACTCGTCTTTCCTTTGATGCTGATCACCTTATTGCTTCTCGGTGCTGTTAAGCCCCCCCCTATTACAACTTCAACTCGTTCGCAACCTTTGAAGCAATATTCTTGAAGTTGATTGAGGTGCCGGCAATGCGCTTGAAGCGAACACCATTGAGCGAGAGGCGTGGCAATTTGCACACCTCCATTTCCCACTGCACATGGTTTGCCTCCGAAGGGTTGCCATGGCAGCAGAACAGCAGGAAATTCTCCCGCTGTTCATAATCACAGTCATTTGATTCCAAGACTTTCTTTATCTCCTCCATCATCTCTTGTGGATCCATCGAACTCGTTGTCTTCATGCTCCATGTGAATCGAAGGGAACGTGGTTTGTCGCCCAGAGTTGTATCATTCATAGATCTGCAATTCAAACAAAAGTTTTTATTACAAAAAGAGACAAACTCCTACCAATCAGATATAAAGCTAGACCAAAATATATGTCAGTGACAAACAAATGCTGGTCCTCTAAATTGTCTGCAAAAATATGATCTTGATAGGTTGTATAGTTTGTGCCTACTTCAAGGAATTTTCAGTGACTTTCAACCACAGAAGTTCAATATTTCAAGGAGACCTACACCACTTTCACGAAACTAGCTAAAATTTTCTCCCTGTGCACAAGTCGTAACTTGTTTATTAACTTTGTAGTCAAACAAAACTCTGGAACGGTAACACAACCAGTTCCAAGGTTTCCCCAGTACCAACAAAATGGAGTTTTCAAGCCCTAAATGCCATACAGTTCCAGTTCAATTTCAAGGTTTCCCATCAATTTTCAAAATTGCAGTTGGTCCCTATAAACAACATTGGTTTGCAAACAATTTTCCCAAATTTATACCAAACTTACTGTACAATTCAGAAAAACGTGAAAATTTGATACATTTCAGGAATGTTGATTGTTGAGTGACCAATCGCTAGCAAGCTGGTGACATACGAGAAAACATCAAAACCGCAAACTTATTACTGTTGGTGTTTGTGCTTCAGATTTCTCACTCTGATTGGCCCTTTCCTTTCAATACCATAATATTCCATCAATATTTCTAGTGTTCAGAGCTTTGCAAGTTTCACAGTAAATGAACAAAACCAAACATACAATGAATCTAATATGTCTCCAAAAACGCAAAGGAGACAATTCAAGATTACATTCTTTGAAATGAGGATGATTGATAATGGCTGCACAAAATTTCCATTAATTTGGTACAACGAAGACAGACACACCCTTGCAATTACTACCAGAAACATGCAGACAATACATTAAGCAATACAGTCATGATAAAAATAGTTTACCCCTAGATGTTGCTACAGTCTGGGACACAACTCCTTGAGACAGCACACAATACACAGATTTGGTACCCTTGGGCTTCTCTCCCTTCCCTCTCAATGTTGTTTCTTGCAATTTCCTTCACAAATCCTGTGAACCAACATTGTGGGAGGGCAGGGGAGCGAGATGTGTCTCAGCCTTTTTGTTGCAGACTGTAGCTTTCAAAAATCAAGACTATGAACAGTGAGCAAGTCAAATTTTTGGAATAGTATGATGCTGTTCCAAGTTACAAGATACAACTGGCCACTTCTTCAAATTGTAGCTCAATTGATGAAGAAATATCAGTCTGAACTACTTCACATTTTCCTAAGAAATAAACTTTGCACCTCAGTCACATGCAGTGACCGAATGCCCCCAAACCAATGTCAGGCAAATCTGACCCACTTTTACACAGTGACAACAGCACTAGACCTCTTGAAAGCAGATATCACCTGGCAATCGCTGACTGATTTAACTGTCTATGCAACTCATACTAGAGCGTGATTAATACAATATCCACTGAAGACAAATAAAGCGTAAACGCAATTGAACCAATCCACAACCAGGTTCATTTCACCAAGCCATTAAGCTTTCACAATGCAGGAAGACTGGCAGTAGCAGTTGACTTGTCAATCAACTAACCCGTGTAACCCACTGCTAGCATTGATATTGCTATAAATTCAACCACATCAAACAACTGGGACACTAGTGGCTGACTGGTCCAACTGCGCACACGCAGAAATTCCCAACACCTGCCTTTTTCTGTGTTTTTTGAATGAGAGCCTAGCAAACGTTCCTCGTAGGGATTTACGCCTGGGGCTCGAACGGGCCTTTGGGTCCGGATACACAGACTTTACCCCTGAAGCGCTACCTCCTCGGGCCCTTGAATGCAACAAGACAGCTTGTCAGACAGACCCCTCGCCATGTAAGCCACAATGAATTGTATCACTGACTCAATAAAACCCTCGGCAATATGCCGTGACTTCATTACATTGTGCTCAAATTAAAAACACTGGTGGATGGCTTCTGGGTGCAGCGAAAACAAGCCATATAAAACAGGGAGGGGGTTAAGCCCACGCACAACTGAAACCTGAGCAAGATGGAAAACCTTTCACCATTGAAAAATAAACTCAAAACATAAGTTTTTGTAAGAGCCAAAAGTCTTTCAATTTTGCTAGTATTCTTAAGTCTCCTTCTTTAGAAGGAGAACATATTAGCCAAATGCAGAAGTTCCATATTTACTTGTTCCCAAGAAAGAATAGACACAAGTCTTCCCAAATGCAAAGGTAGCGAATGTACTGGGCACCAAATTTCCTCCATCAACAGCTGATGACAAAAATATGTGGACTAATCTGTTGTAACAGCACTAGAAGTTAAGCCCAATGGGGAAAAAAAAAAAGAAAAGAAAAGGGGGGCAGAGGAAGCAAACAAACAAACAAACAATGAGTGCTGGAAGTTGTGTGTGCAAGTGCCAAGATAAGGATGAGTGTAAATGAGGAATCAGGGGATACACAATAAACATAATAAACATGGAGTGGACTAGGACGTGAGGAATGCATGCCACATGAAGACTACATACTATCATTAATGTGAATGTTAGGTATTATTAGTCCATTATTCCCTTCCCCAGAGCAACCCATATGATCTACAAATACAACTCGTATTGCACTTTGATTAACAAAACAATTAGTCCACATCAGTTTGAAGACTAACTCCTTCACTCCCAGAGTCCACTCTATGCCAATTAGTTAATTTGACTACACCGTATGCATGAAATCACCAGGCATGACCATTTAAATGAAAGCTACTGAGTAGTCCTTGTGGTGTATGGTGCTGCACAAGGGGGTTCTATGTTTTTTTTTGAGCCTGTGGATGAAATACACAGGTGTGAACAATCAAAGAAAACCTTATTGACAGTATGTTGTTGTAGTGCTGTTACTTAAGCCTCTGTCAATGAAATTCTGAAATGTAACAAATCAAACGAAAGCAGTGACATTCCTTTGGTGTTGTGTGTAATGCTATATGGGAGAATCCTGAATGATCATTCAAATCACACTGTTCAGTTCAGTTAATTTTATTGAACTGAACTGAACTGAACAATGTCAGCTGTACTTGACAACGATACGGTTATAATTTAGTTGATGAAATGTACAATTAAACTTTTCCCAATGTTTTTTTTTTCCTTTCATGCTTGTGCCTCAAGGGAGTGAAAGGGTTGGGTCAGCTATTGAGACTGCATAAGCAGTAAGAAAAGCATCAACCTTCAAACAAAACGCCAATTAACTTACGACACAATTTACTGATTATGAGTGATTAGGACTACACAACCACAGAACGATAGTTAATACTGTAAGGAAAAAAAAAACACAATGCAAAGAAGTCACGGTTGGAAAATCCTTGGGATTGCACATGTGAGGAGTGCATTCCGACAATTTAATGCGAGGAGTCTGGCTGATGCTTGCCGAGGTGCACTGTTCCATCCAGGAGCCAACCCAGAGAAGACTGAAACCACATGACGTCACTTCAGGGACGCTGAGGAACAAAATGACCTTCTGTACTCGAGGGGTGCTTACCATTTGCACACACAATCAGGATGGAAATTTTGGGCAAAAATATTAAACGATGCAGCTTGCTCTAGCAAAAAATGAATAACAGACATAGCTTTATCAACTGGACAGCCAAAAAAGAATTTAAAAAGAAAGGCATGCATTTAGCAGATGGCCCATGATTTCCGAAACGTTCCAAATGGAATTTGTGCATACCATTTGAGTTTCCAACCAGAATTTCTGGATTTTCCATGTAAATGGTAAGGACCCTAGACAAAACCAGAATTGTCTCATTCTCCATAGCACCGGAAAGAGTGCAAGCTACTAGCATTGAGAAACACTTTGTAACGTCATGCAGTAAAAGCCCTTCTCCAAGTATCAAGCTTAGTGAGAGATAATTGACATTACAAATACATTACACTAATTGACATGCATTTAATTCAGAAAGCACATAACAGTTTATATACACCTAAAGTAATTACATTAACTTTTCTTGTCTGTTTAGCCAACCAGGTAGGCCCCATTTACTTTAGCTTACTACTAAATACTAAGCTATTTTACTTCTTGCATTTAGGTTTAAATACAAATAAAATACAAGTTCAGATTTTCAAAATGGCAGATGCATCTGTAGAGTTCACTTTTATCTTAAAGTGATATTATATACAAATTGAACTCTCAGTGAGTGGTGAGACTTCTGGCACTTCCAAAACTTTTAACTGCAGTCTTTAAGATTAGTGAACTGTATCAAACTATGAAAGTAGCTAGACTTTTAAAGGGTCCCTGAACATTAATTTAGTTTGATGCACACCTGAGCTGGCAGGACTATCAACGTTTTCAAACAGTTGACAAAAACCTGCCACGAGCAAATGAAAACTCTTGCTAAGGACCAACTGGGTACCAAAGAATGCACAATGTGCAAAAATGTTAACATATATCGCTCTCAAAGATGGTGCACAAGAAATGAATTTAAGAGATGACTTTTGCCGAGGTTAAATCTTGACAGATTACCTTGCCTTTACCAGTATATCTTACAATTTAGGAAGATTTTATTCACTTATCCTGGCTAGGAACAGCACAGCTTTTGGTTCTAATTTTCCAGCAAGGACGCTGATGCCTCTTCATTTACTGGGGACAAGGTGATGACAAATTTTCACTGGTATATGTAGATGATACCAGTTTGTGTTTTAAAGAGTTCATGCATTGAAATCTGCCAAACTAAATTGCAAGTCCTCTCAGCTTCGCCAAACTTTGTTGCATGGTAAGTAAACTTTCAGAAAGATTATCAAGAGAGGTTTGCGTACGGACAGATGCATTTAATTAATTAAACAGCACACTTATGTGTCCTAAAGAGAGGGTAACGTTTGCATGTACGAACAATGTGGACATACTGTAAAATCTGACATGTTTTAAAAGATTCCTGATTCAGCATAATTTCACTGTCTCATTGTATACCAATCTAAAACTCATAAACAAACCCTTCATCCCTGATAACATGAATAATAATTTCCCAAGCAGGAAGTCCATAACAATACAAATAGAAACTTCTCCTGCTACTCCTGTCACCCTCTTTCACAGAATGCTTCAACTTTGATATACACATCACTGGTATGTAAAATGCTTTGCTAAAAGGAAGCTCCTTGTAAATCACAGATGGTTCCAGTCTCCTGAAAATTGGCGGTTATTTTTTATTTATGTATTTATTTTCTCGGTTTGCCTTTCTGGTCCCAGTTGCTCATAACCTGAACAACTTTACCCAGGTTTAGCCATAAGTCACTTGCAAACAATTTCGAAAATTTAATCATGTAAAAAGAACTATTACAAAGTACACATGCTCTGCTTATCCCTTTCCTACCCTTGGGCAGAAAGGCTTAACCAAGAGCAGGGATGTTCCTAACCCTTGGCAAATATATTTTAAGAGCGGATAGTGACTTATCCAAGCTTTGGAGAACCAGGGCACAGACACTAAAACTATCCAGGATTGACTGAGAACTCACTACTAGCAAAGCAGTCTGTTCAAAGCTGTGCAAAGCAATTGCTATGGGCAGATGTGTGCATCCAAAATCAAAGATTAGAACTATTTCCATCCAACTGGCAATAAACTACACATGCAATGCTGAAAGCAAACCAATCATAAGTACTAAATAACCAGTTATTATTTGCAAATTAAGAAGATAATTTTATTGCTGGGTTATTTGTCAATATTTGTCTGCAATAATGAATTTGAGTAATTAATAGGCCTAGACACTGTCAACACAATCCCCAAGACAGCAACAGCTACTTATGTACTTAAAACATCTGTTAACAGTGTCTCTAATCACACAGCATAAATTCACACAAAGTAATGTTCAACTGACCCTTGAGCACTTCCTCCCATGCTTCCACGAGACACTTCCCTTGGTTCCCTTGGAGAAATGGCCTGTTCCATTGGTCTAACGAGAAATACACTTTGTCAGCAGTTGTTAATGGAAAGTAAAAGCATGGTAGTAAACTAACTTGGTTTCATACATTTCAACAAACACAGCTGCTTAACAAGACTTACAGACAGTTGCACAGGCATGAGCTCTATGGAATCACATAACCTGCAATTCTCTGCACACTTGCTCTCATAGTAGGCAATTAACACATTACATCTCCTTCATAACTCTATGAAATTTCTCTCAACTTTTAAGATCTAATGTCTGTGTCAAGTTCCTTCAATTAATTGTTGTGTCAGGACATCACTTAGTGTCGAACTTTGGCTAGGTAATGCTTTACTTATGAAGTTTCCTGATACAATAGTTGATACATGTAGTAAGGATTTTTCGCAGGAGTTTAAAAATTAGAACCACCTCAGCCATGTGAAACAGGCAACTGTATTCTGAGAATCTAATCAGACAAAATAATGAGAAACTAACAGTCTTGGGATTTCTAGTAGCAGAATCACTGCCACAGATACATTATTTTGGGAAAAAAATCGAGAGGTATGGAACTCAACTCGCGTAAGTAATGAAAGTGTGGCAGATACAGATATTAATGTGCATTGTAATATTTTCATTTAAGCGATTAATGTGCGAGAACTGCCATAATGTCTTAGATATAAAAAATAATAACACTCACTGCATCATATTTGTAATACCAAGCTTGAGAAAGAAGGGCCATGCAATTCAAAGTACTGCTCCATAAAAAGACTTTACAATTTTAACTTAACTTCATGTTAAAACAGTACTTCATTTTATTTTCCTTTATTTTAAAATCTTGAGCAAATGTAACTTACAAACTATAAGAAAGCAAATAAGTTTGTTATTCAGACCTAAGGAAAAAATAAGCCATGAAAAAATGCGATAATCATAATGAACTTTATTTAAGTGTCCATTGATTTAGCATTAGGGTACTAATTGCAGCCACTAGAAATTAAATTAAATCAAACCAAATCATTGCACTCAATATTAAATCAAAGTTTAATATTATTGTCAGAACTGACCGTGGTGCCTGAGGGCCTGACCTTGATGTCACAGTGGGATCCAATTGCCTACTAAGAAGTCAAATGGTGTTAACATTCTTGCCCATAAAATGGGCACTGTCTCTGACATTATACTTTAACTCTTTGAGACCTTTAAGATCATAGCAATCTTTTACTTTGTTTAGAAGGCATCATGTCTCCAGGGCCGAGTTGTTCAAAGCAAGGTCAGTACTAATCCGGGTTAAATACCATCACAACCAATGAGATTTAACCAGACTTAAACCCTGCTTCGAACAACCCAGCACAGATGTTTACACTTTTCAAGGCAAGTTATCTATGATCTGATTTTAGAACTGCAAATGCTTTTACTTTTTGCAGTCGCACACATCAAAGAAAAAGTACTAAGGACAAGTTCAGGTTGGTCTAACAGCAGAAGGTATAGACACATAATACAACTTTCCCATGCTTACTAAAATGCTTTCAGTCCCACAAACAGGGTCCATACTCTTGAGCTTTGCAAATTCCATGACCTTTTCTAGTTTTCCATGACCTAAGGTTTTAGCTATTACAATTGTCAAAACTATTCCCGTTTTTATGATTTAACTCTCCTTTATAATCCTTGCTTCAACATCTGCAATAATTTATCTACCATACAAATCTATAATTTTCCACAACTTTCCATAGCCAACAATTAAATTCCTCGACTTCCAGAGGTCTGTTTCTCAAAAGTGCTGCAAGGTTTACAAGGCGAAAAGCAATTTGTAAAACTGTGATCCCCTTTCAATGAAAGTCTGTTCTTTTAACATGCTTTCAAGAATGTCAAAGTTTTGTGGCTTCAGATGTTCTCTGCTTCAAGATACAGAGGGAATTATGGCACCCTAAAAGATGCCTGAAAAGTTCCGGGGCTTTCCAGGAATGGGGCCCAGGCCTGGAAAACAAAGTTCTTAAATTCTATGACTTTCCAAGTTTCCCCTTACCCCAAACAAACCCTGCCAACAAGAGACCGTGTAAGCCAATCGGGATTTAAATATACCAAAAATCAAAGGGCTCAGACAAGCTCTTGCTAACCTCTTGCTAAATCTTGATGTCAATTTGCTAAAGAGAGATGACCTTCCAGCAACCCCAGGGCTAGTGGGATCAGTGGACCTGTCAGGTCCATTCTGGGTTCGAGGGCGTGTTTGGCCACTGTGGAACGTACTCCGTGCTGTCATGTTTCTGGTTCCTAATCTTGAGGGAGGAGGTTGAGTATCAGGGTTGGGGTTTGGTCTCCTGAAACATGAGATCAAATGGTTGCTATGAGTGAAGTCATGAATACATATGTGTATACAACGGAATGAATTTAAATGTAATGCCATTGATGGAACAATCCAGCATAGATCAAGCAATAACAAAAATACTCGCATTCGGCAGCATCTACGACACAGCAAAAAGAGGACATACACATACTACAACAGAACTGGCCAACAAACAATGTGTGTATGTGTATAACATATTTTCGTCCCTATGCTATAACAAAGGCATGAACTTGCAGTATGTATGAGTGTGTGTTTGGGGTGCCGCAATTTAATATCAATTGGCCCTTGCTCTAGATTGTCTTAAAGAGCACCTCACCCCAAAATATTTTCTTTCACACAAGTGAAACTTCAGGACCATGATACACAATATTATAGTTTGTCTTTTCTCCTTGAGATTTCCCTTTTACTGGGCCACACGAGTTAAAAAAAAAGGTCAACAAAACACACTGTCATTTGGTCCATGAGCAAGCTATATAGTTGGAACCATGGGTCTATTCTTCATTTGATTTCACAAACTGCTTTGCATTACAGTTTTGAATGGATTTTTGCACTGCAAAGCAGTTTGTGACATCAAATGAGGTCTGTTTTGGTTCAAATGACTGCCAGTTTTGCTAAGCTTTACAGCATATTAAAAATGGAACTGTGAGAAAACAGAGGCAAAATGTTTTTATGGTCTTGAACTTTAACTTTTGGAAAAGAAAATACTTTGCGGTTTGGTGCACTTTAACAGTCCAGAGAATTATGCTATCAGGTCTCATAGATTGTCTGGCCTATCAGTCAATGGAGTAACCGAACATTTCAAGTTGAAATATTCTAAGGCTACAAATCACTCACCCAGTTCTATGTCTATTTTCCTGGTGAATAGCGACTGGAGGAAGGGATCTACGTGTGGGTGAAAGCCGGTTACCAAGATCAGGCGGAGGTTGCTTAGAAGAGGGTCTGCCAGCCCCAACACTACTGCCGCTAGGACCTGGTTCAGTCACACTAACACAAGGCAGAGAAAATGCAGATGCAAGTTGAGCAATACAAAGAGTTTTCAAGGAGCAAAGCAGCAAAAGAGCAGAGTTCAAAGGGTGAAACAACAGAAGTTACACATAGGCTACACTGTACAGAAACAAACAAGACATAACCATGATGTCTTCAGAGTTAGAAAGCACTAATGGTGTCACATGGACACAAAGGGCAGCATTTGCTAGCAGATTGCTACTTGCAAGTGAAGTCCTCTCTTTAATTGGACAAAACCTATCTTGGAAGCACCTACCGCAACTCTTAATGGACAAGGATTTAAAGAACTTCATGCAGACGTAGAAGCAGCAAAGTTTGAAATGGCTCTGATCTCTCATCCATTTTGTTCCAAATATCTTGAACTTACCTCTCTCCTTTACCATTAGTTTGATTTGATGGTGTCTGAGATGCACTGTTCCTGTCTTCAGCTCGTTTTTCTCCGTATACATAAGTGTTCCGCCTGATTATTCCTGGAGGCATACTGTTTTGCTATAGAGGTAAATTTTAAGCCAAGTCAGTTGTATGAAATGCATGACACAAAACCTGATTTAGTATCATGATCTCTTTTCTACCACTTGTTATGACCAGTAGATGAACAAGTTGCTGTAAAATGCTATTCTGTGACTTGAGAAAAACTCTTACTGTCGGTCAAAACAGATCTGTCAGGAAGAAGTTGAATAACATTTAAGCATAACTTCAAGGAGCCAGATGCTTAACACATGGTTAATGTTATGATGCCCTGGTAAAACAAACAAACAAACAAACAAAAGAACGGCAAGCATGCTACATAGCACTTCCAAGGTGCTTGAAATATGGCGCTGGCTTTCAGTAAACATTAAGCTAACATCTCCAGTTGGTTGAATAACGAGAGATAAGATGACCAACCCTTTGAGTCTTCCCTCTTCTACTCCTGTCTGCGGCTCTTTCAGGTATTTCTGACTTGTTAGGATTGGAGGCTCGACCAATGGATGAGGGTACTCTCTCATCATCAGGAATAGCATTCCTTATCACACCAGGCTTGTCTCGGTCACCACGGACAATGGGCTTTGCTTGACTTGATGCTGATCCACCCGCTTCTGTCGCAGCCCTGTTCCAAAAGTTACCACTTAAGTATAACTTCCCTCCCGATGCCACAAGGGTAAGGTAACTGATGACTTAGTGGTACAGTACTGTTTATAATTATTGCTGCCAAGGGAGACCTTGAGTTGCTGCTTCCCCTCAGACATTTTTTTACTTCATAGAGTCAACAACACAAGAAATTGCTCGGCAAACCATTTCCAGATGGAGTCCTTACTAACCAGTGACTTCGGCAATCAATTCATTTCCACCAATCAGAATTTTCCACAGTCCTCTTGAAACAAATATTCAAAATTCTGAGAGACCCATGCCAGCCCAGACTCTTTTGCCTTTTCTTCTGCCCCCCCCCCCCAAAAAAAAACCCGACCCCCCAAAAAAACAAAGCTTTCTGACAGGTTAAGTTATATTAAGACCAAGAAAATTAAGATGTAAGTGGCCAACACCGTTAATCATAATTATCAGCTTCTCACTGCACTCACCACCTTACAAAGCAATGCACATAATGAATTAAGAGGTTCAATGAAATAAGGTAGTTTAAGTTAGGATGCATTTGATGGATGATACTTCTGAATATGACGCTGTGTGAATTACAAGTATCAAGTCTTGCAATTATCAGCACTAGCTTAGTAAGAGTTAGTAAACACGATAGAGCAATAATGCCAGTAGTAAAGCCAACTCCTTTCAAAAGAAAATGAAACCAAACAAAGACAAAAACAATTCAACAAAACAAAATAAGCACCAAAAATGGTGCAACCTAGTGCAATGCTTGCCTTGTTATAGCACTTGTTTTATTTGGTGTGCGACCCTCTGAATACCTTCTGGGTAGTTCCCTTTCTCCTCTCTCCCGTCTCGCACTTGCGCGGCTTGGACGGATTGGAGCCGGGACACCAGTCGGCATCGATGTACTCGGTCTTGGTGCACTAGTGTTCTCCATAAGGGGATCACTAGAGCCATTCAGCTGTCAATGACAACAAATTTTCAGTTTGGCCCCTTTTTGCTTGGCAGAATACATGTAACTGAAAAACAATTGCATTTTTCACCAAAGACGTAATCTCACCGTTAATTTTTGTCTTTTCTCGTCCAAGAGGAGGTATGTGGCCATGACCTCATCATATCTGTTGTTTGTCAGTGCTTCCTGGATCTCATCTCTAGAAAATCCCATTTGAAGCATTATTTCTAAGAGAGAAAAAAAAAACAACAACAACAGAAATTTGGAAGTTCTTGCAATTTCTGAGCACCGATTACCCTCAAAACAACAAAGTTCTTGCCACTCAGCTGGAGGCTGACCAAAACGGAACCCATCCTTACCTATTCTTCTTTCATCTTTAAAATCGGGTGTAGGTTCACAATATGGTTTAAGATCCTGATTATCATAGCCTAAATTCATCCATTTGTCTGACATAATTTGCTATGGAGGAAACAAAGGAACAACAGAATTGAAAGCAAGTCACCATAGCAGCTGGTGGATGTGCAGCTGCACCTGCACATGCAGTGGTGCACTCTAAATCAGACACTGTCACCCTTCAGGGTTCGTAGTCTTTTCAAGCTTTTCAAATTCCATGACCTTTTCCATGACTTTTTCCAGTTTTCCATGACCTAAAGTTTAGCTGCCACTTTTGAAAATTGCCAAAATCATCCTTGTTTTCGCGTATTCAGTTTCTGACATGGTTGCTTGTATTTTATTTTGTCCCTGCTTCGACATCTGCAATAATTTGCATACCACACATACTATAATTTTCCATGACTTTCCAATGACCAACAATTAAATTCCATGACTTTCTAGGCCCGGAAAATGAAATACTTAAATTCCATGACTTTCCAGGTTTTCCATGACCTGTATGAACCCTGCCCTTTCCCTAAATCAGTTCTCTTTACTAAAATAGACATTTTACACTTAAATTGAGACTAACACCTTTGCATTACACTAAAAAATTTTAGTGCAGTCAACTGACAACAAATCAGTTTATTGTGGAGAAATAAAGGTATACATACCTCTAGTCTAGATCGTTTTGTAGGATTTAGCACTAAAAATCTCTTTAAAAGATTCTCACAGTCTTTGGATCAAAAGAGAAAGGTTACATTAATATCACAGACAAGTTTAATGAGGTTAAATATATTTATTTAACTTAGTTAACGACGAGGAGCGTTGCCCATTTATTGGCGTGGCGTTTAGCGTGGCATTAGCATTTATTAGCATTTTTTGGTGGCGTTTAGCGTGGCGTTTGTTTTTGTGTTGCTAGGGTTTGCGTTACTGTAATAGGCCTGGGGCAGAACTGTTTCCTGTCCCCTCAGGTCAGCGGTTTATTGTTGCAATTGTTGCGTGCACCTTTACATGTGGTCGTGGTTTTGCTGTGTGCACAGTGGGCGTCTTCAGTTTGTGGAGTTTTAGTGTTTGTTTTTTTTCCATTGTTTTATTATGATTATTATTGAATATTATTATTATTATTATTATTATTATTATTATTATTATTATTATTATCATTATTATTTCCACTGAGCTCCTGGCTCTGTGTGAGGGGTGCTTGGGTTGGGGCTGGGTTTGGCGGGCGGGGCTCGTGGCTGGGTTGCGGGTAGGGCAGGCTTTTGGGATGTTCTTGCTACCTGGGTTTGGGGTCGGCAGCTCCAGCCCCAGGGTTCCTGGGCACCCAACCTCCATGTGCGACTCAGGCGTTAACCTTAATTAGCCCCCCCCCCTCCCCCAGCAATATAACAACTCACTCAAACACTAATGCTCCCACAGTAAAATTTAAGGCAAAAGGATCACAGTGATGGATAAAGTGTCTCCCATGTTTGACCAAATCCTTGTTCCCAGTACTATCCAAACAAATGAAGAATAATTCAGAGAACATAAGTATTCAATCTTACCTGTCGACATATAAAAAGGTATCCTATATTTTCCTCTCAGGACTCTTTCTCTTAATTCCTAGAATGGAAAGTTCCACAGACAGATAACATCAATCAACGATGTTACACTTGAACTTGGAAATAAGTTCCGAAAAAAGCCACTTCTTACTTTTAAATTTTGTCCATCAAACGGCAGTGATCCACTGACTAAAGTGTATAAAATTACACCTAAACTCCAGACATCGACCTCTGGCCCATCATACTTCTTTCCTTGGAACAGCTCGGGTGCAGCATAAGGGGGACTTCCACAGAATGTGTCAAGTTTGTTACCAGGAGTGAATTCATTACTAAAACCAAAATCTGCTATTTTAATGTTCATGTCTCCATCTAAAAGTAAATTCTCAGCCTGAAAAAGACAGAAGAATTGATGTCAAGCCTTGATATTTATAGCTGTCTACAACAAAGAACAAAGGAGACAATAGATAGCGCAAGTGGGATCACTGATAACCATGCCTATATAACAGGTGAATGTAGATGTGAGTGATGCCAATCATTGGAGACCATATCACTTTGTGCCAAAATTTACTTCAGTCTTACTTAAAACTTGAGCAGAAAACACAGTCTTGGAGATATTTACATGTAAATATCAACCATGAAAAGAAAAGCAAGCAAACATCACTTTAAACTAAAGAACAGTAATACACCAGAACCCCATTGTTACAGCATAAACATATTAGGAAATTTTCAGCGACACCAACAGCGATTACTTTTTACATCTTTCTAAAAAGGACTCTTACAGATAAGGGTAATGGGCCAACTAGCCAGCAGGAAAAAAACTGCCTAGCCTCTCGAGAGTGCCATTCACTGTATTCACGCTGAATACTTAACAAGACTCTAGGTGAAAAGCAATTTCCTGCCTATTCAAGATCTCAGTGAAGCCACTGAAAAACAATTTCGCAGGTATCTTTCTAACTTTTAGTGATGTACCTTGAGATCTCGATGAATTACATGTTTTTGATGGCAGTACTGGACAGCAGAGACAATCTGCAACAAAAAATGTAGAGGTCATCACGACATACTGTAGAACAGTTCTTGCACAGAAATGACACATGCCAATCACTGGTAAAATACTGCTGAAATGTGACAAAAGTAGGGTTGAAAGGTCACCTGTCTAAATTTTGCTCTTGCTTCCTTTTCCTTCATTCTTCCATGTGCTACGAGGTAGTCAAACACTTCACCTACCACACAGATAAAAAACCTGTAGTTTACGGACCAGAGCATTAAGTATTAAATACACTCAGAATTTAATCAGACCATGGCACCACAAAAGGATCTTTAGCACTGCATAAATAACAACAAACATTTGAAAGTATACCCGTTTCTCCCTTCCTCAACAACAACAATTTTATTTCTTATGATTTCATTTGATTGTTTCCCTTGAGTCCCCAATTAGTACTTCTGAACTAGATCACTTGCCACTTTAAGTGTCTTAACATCATCATTACTAGTACTGCATGTGCTTCACAGCATGCATAAGTGAATGCCATCCACTGATGCAAACCTCAGGCAAATCAACTTACGTACCTCCACTAGCATACTCCATCACAAGATACAGGGTCTTGTCAGTTTCAATGACCTCATATAACTTCACTGTTGAGGGAAAAAAAAAGAACATCCTTTATAAATCTTAACTCTTTTCCAACAACCTCAGTACTGACACAAGCTTCATTGTAGCCAAGTAAAGGAAACAAGAAAGTTGTAAATTATTTCTACCCTCCAGACTTTGCTTTTGTATGCAAGTTAAGTGGACAGGGCATAAGCTTAATAAGATATACAGCAAGACACCCACGTCTACAATATCACTAAGAAAGCCTTGTGAGGGGTCGATTTTTCTGAACTTTTAATTTCCTGTCAGTGGTGTAAACAAGACTACCAGATTCAAAGTCTGGGTGGGAGATTCCATTTTCCCAAGAAAATGGGAAACTTCAGCACTTGCTCTGGAAACTAGATGGGTGTGAGAACATTGTCAAATCACTTTCTGGGACATCATAACAGGTTTTCAAAGGAAAATAATTTGTTATTTACCAATGTTGGGATGATCGAGAAACTTCATTATCCTGACTTCCCGAAACAACTGAAATGACAAATTACCACAATCAGAATGATATTGTATGGTTACATACAACAATTAAAACTGAGTAAATAATGTTCCAAGCATTTACAGCAAAGTTCCAAGTGAATGAAGCTAAACATGATGTTTAATAATGAGACAGCAAGAGTAGTACTTCTAGCAATTTTATTTCAGTTCATTGTTTTTTGGACCCAGTTTCATCAGTTTTATCTCTATGCAGCTCTGCCAGTAGGGAAGATATCTGTTTACATTTTCTTTTGATCTTCAAATCTGCCAAATCACCGAAAAAAAGAACTCTCTGTTTCAGCAGCCAACAAGGCTCTGGTCAGCACATTAATATCAATGGGTGATGTCCAAGATATCTTTGCTATAGTCCTTCTGTTACCTTGAACATTTTTTTTTTCAATGTAAGCCATGTGACAATACTTAGGAGATTTGATCTTCGTCTAACTTAATGACAAGAGTTGATGCGAGCACGAATATTTCCAGTTTTGAAGTAACACTGGAAAACAAATTTACTGGTAAGTAAGATCTATAAAAAATATTTATAGTATGTTTTGCTCTGTGCAAGTTACAAAAGAGCCAACAAAAATTGCACCTTTTGAGGCAGGGAGGGACACTAACAGAACACACCCAAGGCACCCTTTGCAAGATGTTTTGGAAAAAAAAAATACAAACAGAATTAACTTAGCTTTGGGAACTCTTGAGAAATGCACAGTTGGATATCACTGCCAGTAATCAAGATTTCCCCTCAATATTTAATGGGAGGATTATTGGGGAAAAAACTAAAGATAAAATATTGATAAAGTGTAAACAGAGAAACACCATTACCAAGCTTGCTTTCAACTATTAAAACCAAAGTACAGTTGGGGAAATAATATGACAAGTGACAAATCTATAAGCAATGACAAAGTTTCAAGTCTAGACACACATTTATCCTACCAGATGGGCACATAATACCACTGTCACTTGGTAACATTATGATCATTCAATGCACTGCAGTCAGACACAGGCTTCAAAATAGCAGCCGGCTGCCAGGGACAGCCGGCAGTTTGGTCAAACTTGCCGGCGATTTTTCAAGGAAGCAATAGAAAATTACATCTATTGATCAGCGAAATCAACGTCACTTGGGAAAAAACGCCTACAAATTCAGGCTAAAAGCTCTGATTTTATTTTGAACCCTGAGACATGCATGTGACTTGTGAAATATCATGGCACAAGTGGCTTGTTGCAGACAGCACCTTCATTACTGATAGCACATTTGAATTAAGTGAGCCTGTAACCCACTGAAAATTCCACCCACAGCAATGAACCAAGAAATCAATTGGCAAATAAGTGACCCACCCAGATTTTAAGCATGAGGTAATTTTCTGCATGACCTTGGCTTGATCATAGAGAAGGTGTTAGACAGATAAGACGCTGATTATCAGTCTCAGAATTAAATTACCACAGAACATCCCTCTAGCAAGGCGACGACGTTATTCATTAACCAAATTTATGGCTGCAGGCTCATTAACGATATTTGACAAAACCAGTTAAGCTGAACTTCAAGCAACAGATACCACATCAACTGGCTGTAAGGGTGTATATATATCCTCACAAACATGTAAGAATTCATTCTTTCTACACTGTAAGTGGATTGACAATCGCCCAAAGAAATAAAGAAGTACCATCGTGTGCATAACAAACAGATCAAGATGAACACACTTGGAAATAATCTAGCTTGATATTTTATCAAGGATGCGTTACAATGTACATCAAATAAGATACCCAAGCTAAATTTTAACATTCAAATTTCCTTTCCCTTCAGTAAAGCAACCAAAGCAAGTACAAATTGTGAGATACTCAACCTCAAGAACATTAATAGTGGGTGCTTGGAAATGAGGAAAGTTTTAAGGTAAACGCCTCGATGCACTCAATTGCAATATTGATTATCAAAAGCAATGGTTCAGCAAGGCCCCATAAAGGGAGGATGATCGTCTATCATCAATGCTTCACTGCCCTGCTGATCAGGTCAAATATGCAAGAATGGATAATAATAAGGATTATTATAATGGTAGTAATTGGCGGGAATGGGGTGAGGGTTAGAGTAGGAATGTCATTGTAGCAATACTTGTAGGATTCCTACGAATTCTACAATTTCAATTATGTTTTTAAATTATTATACTTTCACAGCAATACACAACATTTGGCTCCTGTAACGCTTATACCTTTCAGACATTTGTGATTCTCCCTTTATCGAAACCCCAGCAAAAAGTCAGTTGCAAATAAAACCTGTGTCAGCGAACGTTGATTTCAACAGTTTCAAGTAATCAAGTTGTGTTTTTGTTTGTGGCATTTCAAGTATATAATTTGTATATAAATCGCAATGTATGTAACCATAATGTTATGAATAACCCAAGACTGCAGTAAGGAGCAAGCAGAGAGCAGCAAAACCCTTGTTCAAAGCAATTCCACAGAGGAATTTACACTTGGAGGCCCAACCAGACTTAATAAAAACAACATACAGGTATGCAAGATATTCATTTCCCGTCAGATGGATAGCAAAACTAAGCACAGCTTTGCCAAGTGTAACAACATGAACAGTGCTGCATATTGCTCTTACATAACTATAATATCTTGAGCAACATAATTATACACTTTTCACCATATTCCAGTACTTTTAGTCACATTATTATTATTAACACATCTGGTTTCCATACAGGTAACCTGAGGCACAAGATTTTTCAAGGCCACTTGTATTCTTTCAAGATTTGAGGCTGGTATCAAGTAAAATGGCTGGACCTTCATGATCAATCAAAAATGCAAAATCCCCTCCATCATATGACTTTCCATCAACCCCCTTTTGTACATCATTGTTTGACACAAAGTACAGAACTGTGCAAGGCGTTAAGCCTAAAATAACAGCCATCTACATAAGAGAGAGTCCTAAGGATACATTAAGATAATTTCTATGGTGTATATAGAGATATTTACATGAACATGTACAAGTTCCTAAATTATATACTCAGAAAAATAATCATTCATTTTCCACGACTTTCTGCACAAAATGCGATCAATAATAGCATTGGATTAATCCCCAGGTGTCCCACAGAATGAACTCTAAACCTTAGATTTTATTCTTTGGTTTCTATCTCCACCAAAACATATAAAACCGTTACACGACTTAAAAATCATGATCCAAAGAAGGCGTTCTCCTCAGAGCTTTTGTAAAGAATAAAATTTCAACACCAATATTCTGTTTCCAATTGAATGTGCAGCAAGGGAGAATAAAATGTAAACAGCAGACTGCTGTAGTTCTCAGTTCCTTTGCATCCTTGCCTGTGGAGAATACCCTTAATTTCAGCGTTTTAACACTTCTCTAATAACATCACAATGGTCAGTTCCTCGAACGTCACGCATACAAAACTATTCGTTTTCGGATTGATTTTCCCAGATAGGAATATTGTTTTTATCCCGAGTGGTAAACAATGAAATCTGTGATAAATCGCTGGTCAACCACGTAGTTTGTACAAGAACTGTCACAACCGAAGAGAATGGTCATTTATGAACCCAACTCACTGCAAATGCCGGTAACACTAGCGAAATTAAGCGGGTTGATTTGAAAATGTACCACGCGAATAGCTTCAAACTGTCAACATTTCGCGACTGAATTTACGACCCTAAGCAATCTTAACAAAACACGTGCGAGAACCACTATCGAGCACTTTATTAATAAAACACAACATGAACCATTCCAATCGAGACCTCTTTCTTGCATCGTAACGAATATTGAAAATGACAACGTAAAATTCAAAACTTTTGCGAGTGCAATTAGCCGATTTTCAGCGACCAATATTTCCACGTAGGAATATTTCTGTGAGGAAATTTCGTCCACAAAAATAAAGTAAAGGAAATTTCCACAAGCTACATGGACCTCAAGGTATCCTTCAGAAAAGCGATACATTATTTCTTATCACTGGTCAATGTCGTTCCACCTCTACAAAAAGTGTAACCCGATTGAAAAGTATAACGAAAAATATTACTACTAGGTGCCCTAATCTAATCCTAGCAGTAAGAGTTTTATTACCGGGCCTGACAATATATCAGGGAATAACTTCAGTTTGGAATACAGCAATTTTTTTTTCGTGTCACCAGCGATCGCACATAGAAAGAATCAACAACGCACGCCAACAAAGCGCTTGAGAGTTTGTACCCAAAACTAAGAAGTTTTTCACAACTTTGAATAGCTCAGGCTGTGAAATCAAAACTTTTCACGTCGAATTTGAAGAACACGGATTTTGGTGCGGCCCTCAAAACAATCCGAAGGCACCTTACAATGCTTTCGAATACGTAATTGCATGCAACAAGCTTGAAAGCATAGTCCGTGGGGACACCGTGAGAACACGCTTTACACTTGAAGTATTTTCTCAAAACATAGCCCATAAATCACACTGACCTTTTGCAAGCTGCTTGGGTTTAGCTGAGTCTTGTCAATAATCTTGATGGCCACCTTTTTGAACGTAAAAACATATCAAACGATTAGGTGTTTAGTTGGTCCGTGTTTAATTATTACAATACATCCCTCCGAGTGAGCAAATAAGACAGCCGGAGGACCTACGAATAAGGAAAATCTATAAGCAAATTCGCCACTGTAAACAGGGGATGACAAGGGTTATTTACCTCTTTTCCCGTTGGCACATGTTTCGCTAGTTTTACTTTAGCGAAATTTCCCTTTCCAATGGTTTTTATCAAACGATATTTGCCTATGTGGACTTCCTCCGGGTTCGAGGAAGATGAGCGATTTCTAGCAGTTCTAGAACTCGCCGATGACGAACTGTGGCCATCAGGGACCTAGAGAAAAATCAAAATTACCGTAAGTAAAGGATTTTAAGACAGTCAACTATCCACTGCTCGAGGACATTGCTAAAGGTTTCTGGTGAAAGCGAAGTCTACCGAGAAAATGTCACCGAGTCGCAGACCTGATCGGGAGTTGGCCCAAGACAAGGCCGTTGATAAGTTAGTTTTCTTTTCGGGAAAAAACGCCGGTTACAACTCTTCCAATAACCTTGGACAGGCCAACAAATGCTTTTTCTAGTAGTCTGGAGTAAAACTAAATTCCTGGACTGTGTAAAAAAGCCGTAAACCACGGCAGACCTGGCGCGAAAAGTGGAAAATCAGTAGTCTTGTTTAAATACGGCGTCTCGTCGAACAAAGCTAAAATCTTCCTCATTCACCTTCGATGTGCGGACCCTCGGTCGATCTTGGCCACTATGTTCCATGGGCAAATGGTGCTGTTAGCCCGCCCGAAGCCGTTTTGCCGACTGGCTGATTTTTAAATCCGTTTTTCCAGCCGAAATTTTCCTCCAAACACCACAGAAATCAGATGTTAGTGTCGAGTTCAAACATGGAGGCCGGGAAATTCTGAACTGCCACGGCCTCTGCGCACTGCTCGAAGCCGGTCCAGACTCCCCAACACGCCCCTCGGTCAAGCATCACTGCGCGAGACGAGAGTGCCCTAGGGTCAGAACGCGCCGATCAATGAGAGATTTGTGCACGTACGCCTGGCGGAAAAAGCCGGTGTTTGAAAAAGAAGGGTGAACGGATGCAGGCGGGAAAAGAACAATCTGGAAAGCACTTGAGCTCCGTTTCCCGACCATGCACGCTCCTTTTCCTTGGGAGAAATATTGAATTTCTGTCAACGGTCGAAAAGTTATGTCAAGGTCGAACGTAGTTGAGTAAAGGCTTATGTCACAGACGTTAAAACGAGGTGTTATGCAAGAGGAAGAGAATCGATAGCAAATTAAATGACAATCAAATTTTTAAACTTAAGGTTTCGTATACAATTCAGTTGGATGGATATAAAGCAAAAAAATCATGTGTTTACCACGAAAGACATGCGCTGATTGCGCGATATACTTTGAAGAATCAACATATTTGTTGACACACTTTATGGGCCAATGTCCGTTAAATTAGTGTATAGATAATGGTATAATCTAAATACCAGAGACAATTCAAACTTGCGTGCTGAATCGGTAGCCAGCATTGTTTTGGCTTTATTTTGCAGAGGTCTTAAAAATAGCTGAAAGATGTCTTCAATGCTTGATGCAAACATTCGAAGCCGGAAAAGTTTGCATATTAAGAAAGGCACTTGGGAACTCTCCACTGGCCAGCTTTCCTCCTTGTGGGGGCACAAGGAGTGTTTGGACTACGCACGCAGATAGGTTTTGTCGTGGGCACTTTAAACTATGTCAGTTATTTCTGGAGGCAGTTTAAAACCTGAACCAACTCGTCAAATTTGGATAAAAGTTACAACCTATGACACCGAGGCGGGGTTTAGTGCAGACTAATCAGGGGTAAATACCATGACAACTTAATTCGGCCCAGGGAAGTACGTTTTTCTAGCAGTACATCTTTGTAACTAATCTAGATATAGGCTGGTAATGCGCTATAAATCTAATCGCAATGAAAGACGTTTCGATGTCATTTTTAGCACTCATGTAGATTTTCAGTCTCCCTTTTCTCTAAAGATTCGTCGAGTGCGATGTCAGTCGAGCGCACATCAAGAGACTATGAGGTCTCTTGCGCACATCTAACAGTCGAGTATAGACGAGGGGAGATCCGCCGACCGGCTAACACGTGAAGACTACAAACAGTCTAGCTTTGGTTTGGGTATTGGGAATAGACTATGAAAATTTAATCGGCTTGCGAATGATGAAAATTCTTATTTGAGTCCACCACTAGATGACTAAAAGCCAGTCTACTGATAAATATCTGAAAACACATTACACATAATGACTGCCATTGTTTACATAAAGTGAAACGTCTTTATTTTGTGGCCGAATTGATTATAAAAATGTGCATATGTTTCTTATCATAATACCGGTTAAGCGATGACTGTAATTTCTAGAAAAATGCAATTCAATTTTTTTCTTCCGAAATCCTGCAAAGCATAAAAGTCCTTTTCCCTTCCGTTGCCCACGGAAACTGAATTTTTGAGTCGTGCGACTTTGAAACCAAGTTGGAAAGGTAGCACAAGGGTTATATTGCACGATATTCGACTGATTATCATAAGAGAGGCACCAAGAAAGATGATAACAAGGGTTTTTGCGCGATAGCATTCTATGAGCACTGAGTCTTAATGGCCAATTATTTTGTTTGCAATCAGAAATGACATCTTGACACTTAACGCTAATTGATTTGTTACAGTTAAGGTTACTTGCAAGCTTAGAGGAACCAAGGTCAATTATTTACACCAAGGACATTTTTTGTTCACACTGCAAACATCTCAGAATGCTTTTTACAACGACTAGTATGGATAATGTTTAAAACATTGGTCAATATGTTTAGAAATCACTCATTTAGCCTCTCAACTTCATACGAAACCGTGTGAAATTCTGAAGATAAAAGTTGGAATGTGTTACAACATCTCACTTGAAGGCACGCGACGAGATTAGGCTTACAAGAGCCAAAGAGACCGGAGGGGCCCCTTGTGCCAGCAAAATTTGATGTATGCCGCGTATTTGTTTGGCCGGGAGTAATGCTTTTATTGTCCCATCTCGCAAGGGAATGGGACAATCATTTTACATCCTCGGGTAAGATCAATTTAAAAAATCGACCTTATAAAATAGAAAAAAGAAAAAACTATTAGCCTTTTCAGTGGCTTTTAAATCAAACAGTTAATAGTTTTCTTCGGAATCCTGTTTTTCAAGAAGCGGACCGGATGATCGTGCTGGTGCACGTTAAATGAAACTATCGATCTAGAAAGCAAAATCTGTAAAAGCAGAGACCGATACAAGGTAGTTAGTACACTGGCAATCTGGAACAATGCATGCATCTACGTTGTATCGGTGCTTTTATACATCCTGTTTTTAGCCCCGGTTCATTTGTAGATTTCACATAAATCGGGTCTAGTGCGGCATATTGTCGCTTAAAAACCAATGTTTCCGGAAAAGTGAACTAATAAATCGGAAAGCATTAAAACGTAAATTTCCAATTGCTGGAATATCAAAACATCCTTCATAGCTCTATACAAATTTCCCAAAAAGTCATAAAATAGGAAATCACGCCTTGACGGTGGTCTTGCGGTTCAAGGATAATTGATCAATTATTTCCGGAATTGTTGCAGTTAATGTTGCTTTGCTTGCTTTCTCGTGGTTTGGCGAACCTGATGTACATCTCTGCCACATACCAGAAAACAAATCTAAAATCCTCTAATTTGGCTAATTAGTGTCGGCCATTAACTCAGGGCCTTTTTGACATTCTGAGTTCTTAGTATTCTATCTCTCCATAAGGTGTGTTTGTGTTTTATGCTAATTCTTTCAATAGCCCGTCAAACGCCCCATGTTTGAATCAGAAACACTTTCCTGATGCATTTATTTTAGTTAAGAAATGTGTTAAGTAAAACTACTGAAAAAAGTTTGCCACAAAGCTACCTATATTTGACTTAAATGATTTTCGAGTTAAGGTTTGGACATCTAAAATGGACCTTTTGGCTGTTTTATTTGATCTTTTTTTTTCCTAAAACTAGGGAAATACGATGACCAACCATATAGCACTGACCAATCATATAGCAATGTTATTAAGATAATTAGCCAATCTAAGAACGCGGAAACATCATACAAGCGCGGAAATAAATACAAACTGGAGAAAAACGTGCAAACAGAGGTCTTCAACATCAGATCACCGCTAAATGACTATTCTACAGTTTTTTTGCTCACTAAAACGAAGGCACACACAAAAACCGCCAATAATTACGCCCTTCAATCACTGAAAAGCAGTCTAAAGCTGAATTGGCGACGACTTTCCAGAAAATTCGTTGTCCCTCTTTACACTTTGTGTGACAAACTTCTCCCTAAATTTCTAAATACTATAACCTTTAGGATAATTTTGTCGTTAAGGCGGAAACAATATGTCACTGCATGTGATGAGTAAATTTTCTTGTTTTAATTATAAAATGTTTATTTTGTCTATTTTCATCCCATACCAGGGGCAAACAAACCATAAGAACTAACATTGCCGCTGGCGCCAAACGTCTGCGACTGAAAGAGAAGCAGCTGTTGGGGAAAACATAATGACCATTACAACCAGCTCCTCAAATTTAAACACTAAAGGAAGATATCGAATATTGCTGATTATAAAACGTTTCAAGGTAATTTTGTAAAGTTTGTAAAGGAAGTGTCCAAGAATAAAAAAATTGTCGCGTTCGCGCGGTTGCTGCAGTAGCAATAATAATAAGTTTGATTAAGTATATTTATATGTTTTTTTTTATTCAGAATATCTTAAATGCTCCTAATGATTCCTTTACCAGACTGCTTCTAGGCGCCGGAAGTTTGCAGCATCAGCTTGAAAGATGCCCCCCCCCCCCCACCCTCCAATCAGAACAAGGCCAAGGACAGCGTTATCCTTCTCCTGTGTCTACCAGCAGAAGTGCTCCTAAAGTTTAAAACTCCGACCCCACGAGTTGCAGAAAGAGCTTTGTTCGCGTAGCCTAAAAAACAGTCTCTACAGTACATTAAGCCGGGACTCAAGTGAGAGGCAGAAGTGCGTCCCCATTGATGAGTGCGCCCCTTGGCACCTTCCCTTGGATAAGAACCACGTAGAGGTCCTGAATACTAGCAAACACCATCCCCCTCACAAATGAGTCCAAGCAAAAATGCTGCACGAAGTCGTAAAATTATCCCGGCTCGAGAGTGTAGTGTATTTTGCATACGCACTGTTGATAGCCTGATGAAACTAAAAATGCCACATTTATCGACGAAGTATTCTACCTCGGTGTCAGATCATACTAATCAGCTTATTTTTCGCGCCGTGACGATTTCTTTCCGTTTCTTTCTTTTACGATTTCATCGTGTTATCTTTGTTACCTCTTTTCTTCTTGTTTTCTTTTGCTGAATATTCCAAGACAAGGGTAACAGCCGGATAAGATACTTTAAACAGGTGAAAACCCGCTGAATTGTGCAAAATTGGGATTTTTGCAACGTAAATTTGGCCTTTTAATAATAATGATAATAATAAATGATTATCATTATTATTATTAGTGATAATAAAAACAACATTTATGGAGCTAAATATTGTGACTAATTCATCAGCAATCTATCCGCGTGAATCTATCCATATATTAGGGAGCTTAAAGCAACGACGACGTCGACGACAACGAGAACGCCACAAAACAAAAGGTTTAATGAGCAATAACAATGGCTCTGTACGCTCTGCACGTGCGTTTCTCGGCTAAACAACGACGTGAGATGCCCAAATCCGAAGTTTTGTGCAGGACACGAGCGCACGACGATGAATTTCCATTCGTTGTCTTAACTTTCATGACGTTCATACCAATTCTGTTGCTGAACAGTTAGTAATTATTTTACACACGGAAAGAGTTAAGATAAGCGCGAAGTGATTACAATAACGCGAATTTATGTTTTCAGATGACGTTGTCGTACCCGTCGTCGTCGTCTGTGTTTAAGCTCCCTATTATCATAAGCTGTCTGGTCAACTAAACTATCGCTTGGCAACTACATCATTTCCTGAAACAACAGGTCACCGAGTACAAGTCCGGTCGTCGGTAGCAGAAATACTTAGCACCATGAAAAGGCTTATGATCATTAGGGAATTCGCGGATTTGTCTCTTTTGTCCTGAAGCAAACGAATTTAGCGTTGATTAGCACCATTTGATGAGTGCAAAGTGATGCAATCGAGAAAACACGAACCCAATACAGCCGAAGACCAACGTGACTTTCTACCACGCACCAAAGGGCCAATGATTTTCCTGGATTTTGATGACAATAATGTTTTTTTTTGTCCATTAGTCAAAGTCAAAGCAAACTCCACCAATTTAGCATATATTAATAAGGAATTTGCGTGTGTGTTTGTCAACCCAGCTTGTGATACATCAAACTATTACAATCGATAATAAAGAACCAGTTGGCTTTGTCAAGCATGCCGCTAATAACGCATTCTATTGGGCCTATGTCACATTAGGTATACTCTGAATATCTTCCAACCGCGTTCTTTTGAGAACTATTCCGCATACAAGTTACTTTCGAAAGCCTAATTCTCCTGGCATTTTCTTAATCCTAAAAAGGGATAGGAATAAACAGAATATTCACTTAAGTATGTACTTTTAGCTTTTGGCCGTTATCACCTCGGACATAAAGAAGAATGCGTCTAAAAGCCCCACTTCGTGCTCTACCGACTGTCGTCCTAGTGACTGTCTATCGCACCTGTGTTAGCCCTGTACTTGAATATGCGTGTGAAGTAAGTGTGCATGCCATGTACGGCAGTCTTCAATTGCAGTTCTTACGCGATCAATTGAAAGCCATCAAGAAGAGCCTTGCAAGTCACTTATCCTCATCTAAACGTAATGCACGTTGCTAGATCTTCAATTTGAAAGCAAAACGAGATGCTTGTCTGTTTCGTACAAGCAAGATCCACAACTAACTACATGTACATGTATTGATTCATCAAGTTAATCGTGTTTGTTGTGCATTTGGCTTAATTTTAATGCGGTAATTGCTCAAACGTGACCTTCAAAGAACTGTTATTTCGGGAAAAGGGTGAAGCTCACAGATGACGTAAAACATAGAAAACAAAAGAGCTAAAACAATAATAATAATAATAATACTAACAAAACAAAGAAAAACTAGTTATGTTCCTCCAGCGATATGAACGGTGTGTGGCAAACAGGTTGTTAAGTCTTTGCTTCCCGTTTTACAAAGTTAGAAAACTGCGATGGAAAGCGGTGCACGAGTCAAGCGAAAAAATGCCGCTTTCTGCAGATATAAAAATAGACCGTGACAAACCGAATGAGTCACCAGTACTTTTAAAGTACGCTTCTCCGCGACGCAGGCTATAGACAGCACGCAATTCGCTTTGTTCCCTCGTCTTTTGTTCTTTGAATGACGCCCCATTGTTAATGCTCTTTTAGAAAAGATGGATCATCGGAATCGACAGCATGCATTAACATTTTACATTTTGCATTATCCGCCTCGGGTCGTTGCAGAAAGCCCCAAAGGTCTTATTATCCCCAAGGATCTAATATATTTTTAGAGAGTACTTTCTCACGATACCCTTCAATGTTAATTGAGCCTCTATGAAAAAGGAGAGAGCCTAGGCTTCTTTTTCGTGCCTGTAATTTTGAACTTATTCTATCATCTTTATAAACATGTAACGCTCGCTTGTGGACCTTGTCTAGATGTCATTTTTAAGGAGGCCAGTGCTTGACGTTCACTTCACATTGAAAAATTAAAGTTCTTGTTCTCCATAGGTGTGCGGTTGAGGAGAACTGATAAGTAAGCTTCAAACCCGCCTTAAGTTTGCAAAGAACCTTGCGTTTAGTTCTCACGCTCCTCCTATTTGCGTTATCGCTCCCTGTAGGCCATGAAGTTCACATGAATAAATTGACTCTTGACAAACGGGCAGAAGTGAATGCTGACAGGGACAGTGTATGTGTTTTGTTTTGTTTTCCTCGAGCAGTAGATTCCAAAATAGTTTGCTCCTACAACGAGAACAACATTCTATAGCTCGAAAAACTTTTCAGCTATGCCAGTAGGAAGAGGGCCGTGGAATATCGAAGCTCTGAGCGGAAGACGTTTAATAACAGATCCAAGCGTTCAAGCGCAAAATTAGTTGATGTTCGGAATGAAGCGCACTGAAAAGGAATACGATAGCCAGTAAGTATTCGGGTTTACAACCTCGTAGCAACATCCTTGAACGATTATCAAATCCATTTTCTTCAAATAGCTTTTATGCCGTTGCGAAAACTACAGTGAAAATGAACAGAGGTTTTTCAAAAGCCGCAAATTGACCGCGTCGTTGATTTACAAATACTGTGGTTCGATTCCCACTGAGAGAAACTTTTGTTCCGGGTGGATGCTCTTGCCCCATCAAGCATACACGTCTCCGCCCTGTATAACCGAGGGCGCTTTCCTTTTGTCAGAACTGGCCGGCCAGTTTGCAAAGAATATGCAACAATTTGAACAAACAGTTGAATGATGTCCCTCACATTCTTTTAGAGGAGTATGTATCATGCTCGAGAAGTGTGTTATTCAAGTTGAAGGTATGAAGATATGAACTCACTAAATTGACCTCGCTCCCAATGTGTGGCTTCATAGCTCAATTGGTAGAGCATCGCACCGGTATCGCGGAGGTCACGGGTTCGAATCCCGTTGAAGCCCTGATTTTTTCAGGCTTCTCCTTTCCAATTGCTTAAATTGGAAAATTAACTGCGATGATCATTCTTCACTTTCATCTACAACCGCAGTTCACATATGAAATATTTCATATATACTTCACGTCAAGTTGAAGGTGTTGTAGAGTTAGCCCATCCAAATGCCTGCTCTGGTCGGTCAGTTCTGTCAAATGGAAGGCGCCCTAAGTTCACCAGATACGGACGACATGTTTACTTCCGATGCTATACCAAAAAACCCAGACAGATTCCAGTCTGGGTCATATTTTTACTCGATTTACTTCCGCCAGTGGCTAAAGAGGGAGCGCGAGAAAATTAATATTTCTCTCTACAGATTCCGCCCCCTCGGAAGAGCCGACGATCACTAAATACGGCGCATGATTTCGCTTCAAAATTCAGCTGAGGGCGTTGCCAAGAACCACAGGAATTGTAGTTAGTGATGCTAGATGGGTAATTGGTGGCTCTTCGGCTACTTCTCTCTTTAAGATATGTCAAGGCATATAGTATTTTGTTCTTTTAATATGATAAAGAAGAGAGTTTTGTGAATTTGGATGTTAGGGCTTCAACCTGTACTGGCTTAGAACGATCGCTTTCGAACAATTTGAAACCGCTTAGATCATAAAGTGAAGTTTTAAAAGGGTACCCCCTGGTTTTGTTCGACCACAGCCTAACCATGTTTAATATCGTGTGGACGTGACTGGTTACTTCCCATTTATCAGGTTAGAGAAGCAATATCTCGGGGTCACAGGCCACTACAATCGGAAATCGGGTGACATGACGCGAGCCGGTCGAGTTCCATAATCCCACTATTGGCATTAAGACACTGGTATGCTAAATTAGCATTCCTTGATTTTTAGTATTCGATTACAAGGAATACCATTCATCCTGTTTTCGTGGGCCAAAAATGCTTTTGACCATATTCTTAGATAAAGCGCGTTGCCATCTGCAATATATTTAAAGGTATATTGCTCTCTAGCTTTGAAAACACATGTTTTCGTCCGTGCAGTAATTAATGGTTGCGCGCGAGCGCGCCAACGCAAGATGAAACAAAACCCCTTTATGCAGCATTCAAAAATTCAAAGACTGCGATTTACTTTATAAATTAAAGAGACCAAACATTCACTTAGTTTCAGGGAGGCTTTTAAATGGAGAGAACTCTCTTCTCTGCCATCTATCTTCAGCCAGATATTTAGCACACCAGGACCACCGCGCAAAAAAAGACGGTCATAGCCTGCTTTACAGCGAAAAAGAAACAGCGTAAAATAAACGTGTTTCAGTGGGCAAACCTACAGTTTAAAGCCATATACAAAACGCGTGAACTCACCATTTTTCTCCGATTTTCACTGTCGCTCGTCTTTGGCGTAACCTCCTTCAAAAAAGCCGATGAATTAATACAGACGACAACATAGGTTTCACACGCAGGTTGATTTTTCACGCATCGTGAACGGCGGAATAAGGGAGCTCTCTTTATGATGTCATCGATGATTTACTCACCCTGACTCGAGGCTCTTCGGCGTAGGTAGTGTACAAAGTTGCAATCATGATGTCAGACTTCTAATTTGACGAAGATGGGGCTTATTTTCATCGACCGGCGAAGGAAAATAGCTTTAAGAATAAAAGCAAAATTTCACATGCGCGTTGAAATTTGCGTGACACAATACCAAAGCGTTTTCAACCTGCTGTTAAGTGTACTCGATAATTGACGGAATGTCGGTTGGCAATGGCAACCGCTACAATAAACGTTCCGTTTTCTGCTGTAATCGGCGTAAAACCTTATAATCCTTTCCTTTCGTGTTGTCTTGAGTCCGGAATTGTACAGAAATACTTCTCATAAACAAGTCCCGTGACAAGAAAACTCTACGACATTTCTTAAGCCACTTTCAATAGTGCTCGCAGCGACAGGATAAAAAGTTTATTGTCATGTAATTATGGTATATTAAATGACAGTTAAAAATAAATTATCTTTTCGGTTTCACCAAATTAAATTGCATTACATTGCACCATGTTTTAACAATTCAAGCTTTTTAGAACACCTTCTATGGTCCAGCTCAAGAAACAGCAGAGCATATCGGTCGGAGCTACATAGAAGTTCTGCTCGGTAAAAAATTTCTTTCGATTATTTATTTATTTATATATTTATTTATTTATTTATTTATTGACTTATTTATTTTTGGTCACTACTGTTTGAATCTATTAAGAAAGATGTTTCCTTCTTCCTTTGTTTCTGATTCTCACACCAGTGATCTAATCGGTCTCTCGTATTTTGCGCCTAGAGCTTCACAAGAGGAGAAAAAAATTCAAAGAGGCAGACAGTGCTAATATTTCAAACAGCCGTGCAAGGAGAGAGGATTGGATAATTCGGCCCTTAATGGCATCATTTAAGCCAAATTTTTTCTTACGCAAACATACTGTATTTGAATCCAGGGTGCATCGAGGCTACAACACAGGCAGTGCAATACAATTTGGGATTCACGACTAGCTTGATGCAAAGGCCCAGTTATCATCCACGGCATGTTTCCACTCAAAAAGTCATTTCTTTTTGCAAGTGATATAGTATAATACTGAGAGATAAATTTCCTTAGGCCGGAGCTTATAGACTTTTAAAATTTAATCCGTGCGCAGTGTTTTTCTTAGAACTTAGAATGTTATTCCCGACCTCAGACTGCCAACGAACACTGACTTAGATCAACTTTATTTTGGAAATAGCAGAACACACAGAACTTTATTGTAAAATTCCCGTTGGTCTCGTTGGTACACATGTGGCCAGTCCGCCGGAATTAGCTTTTAAATTGTGGTGAGATTATAAGTTCCACTTTTGGCTCTGTGAAGACTGAAGATCCACTCGCTACTAGCCACTGATCTTAATCATTGCTTGCTCTTGTCCGCGCGGATTCTTTGACATTGACAATCGAAGAGTATCAGTCCTTGATTTAAACCAGGTGTCTCCAGGATATTAAAAACAGCTGCGATTTTGCCATTATGATGATTCACTTGAACAGGTTTTGAAAGCTAAAAGGGGGACCCACGGTATAAATCGACCATTGAAAACACGCCCAGCGGACAGGAATCAGACGATAGAGGTTTTATAATCGGCCGCGTTCATGTGTTTTTGTCGTTTTGTCAATATTTCAAACAGCAAGCCTTTTCCTGAGATTTACGATGCTAACTGAGAAGGGATTGTCTCGCATAAAAAGATAAATGCGTTATCAAGTTGGTAAGACCTGTGAACAATTCTGCTAATCTGGAAGTCACAGACGGTTACAAGTTCATCATGTTTGAGATTATACGTACTTCTCCTGTATCGACCCTAAAACTAAAGTAGTTATATTTAGTTACTTCCTTCACGATGTGCGATTGCGCGCTCATTATATTTACCGCACATTTGGCGATCAAGTAACATTTCAATGTTCCTGTCTCCGCAAATCCGTCACTTGTGCTATTTCTGGGAGCAGACTGGCCTAATTTGAACTTCCTAGACGCCTGATTGTTTATAAATTGAATTACCCGAGCCGGGCGGCGCGGCGATTTAATTCAAAACTAATAACTCCTTAATTTTATGACAGTTGTTTATATTATAGTCTGTCAAACTGAAACCAAACCAATTGTCTATCGTAGACGTATTTTATACATGCATTTTCCATAAAGTATTTCTTAATCATTAAAACATTTGTAAAATTTTAGATCTTAGTTGGCAGTCATTTTTGTCTTTAATTTAGTTTTACCCGGGCAGGCCAACCAATTTTTCCTTCTGAGTTGTCTTTCAAGTATATTGGATGTATGGGACCCGAAGTGTTGTGGTTAGTCACTTGTCTAACCGGGAACTAATTAGCCGACTGAGTCTTTGTCAATTCTTACAGCTGGTCACTAAACACCAGCGGCTTGAGAGACGAGCTTCGGAAGCCGGGGGGGGTGGGGGGAACTTGTCTTCTAGAAAGTATTCAAGCAAGATTTCTTGCCTTACGTTTTAGCTTTCAATTTTAAATCTTGCGATCATTACTTTGATTTGCGGCAAACGCTGTGAGATATACCTGAAATGTGAACTGTAAACTATCCTCTCCCAGCTTGTGCAGTACCATCTTCTGTTACTCATTTGAAGTAGAATTATTAGAACCTGGAACTTGCCTCTCTCTGAAACTGCTGTTCACTCGATTACTTTACTTAAAAGCCCCACCCTTCCTGTCATAAGGTCTTCGCAGGTGCCAGGGGCCGTTTCTCGGGCGTATCCATGGCCCCTCAGTCCCTAGACAAGGATGATGGGTTAAAGCATGAAGCGTTCTAATTGGTTTGTTTTTTCTGGTCTTGTGAGTACTTTAAAAGACCAGGGTTTTCACGAGAAACGGGCCTCAGGTTTCCGAACTTTCGAGAAACGTGCACCAAGTCGCCACTGCAAGTTTATGAACTAGACTGCCGCTCCTAGTATTAGTGTAAGCTATTTCTTTGGGCGGATTTACATCTAAGTCTCTAAGTTTGAGTTTAAGTCTCTAAGTTTGAGACAGAGTAGAGCTAACAGTAAGGCGCCCAGTCGAGCAAGCGAGACTGCGTCTCAAATGTACTGGCACCCTACATGGGCTCCTCACACCCATAATCGAAGGGGTGTATGCTTAAACAAGTGTTCTTTTGTCAAATAGCGACCCAGTTGCGCAAGGAAATAATAAGCGCTTCTAAATCTAAATCTAAATCCACAACGGGGGTGACCCATCACTGTGGATGATTCGTTTCTCGTTCTGCAATGAATTGTCGCAAGCGGCTCGCGAAAACTATGGCAGCGGGATGCAACGTACAAGGAGAAAAACTGTTTTGCGCTCTTTTAACTTATATTACTAAGTTTATGCAAACAGCCCTTCAATTGCAGCCCCAAAATATCATTTCTCCTGGGAAAATAAAGCAAGCCAATGTGAAACCGCGGCGCACTTCAGTTTTAAGGGTTACGCTTTGGCAATTCATTGAAGCCTTGAACCACAATTACAGTGAGGGAGGCGAATTGGCATATTTTATGTCTTTATGTTTATTCTCTGATATTCGCCAGCGCAAAGTGCGATTAGGTGGTATGATGGCGGGCAATCTGACATTTTCCCTTCTCGCTCGATGCCGAGTCCTAAAGGTCCAGCAAAGGTACACCAAGGAACTCAAAAGTAAGGTTTCTAATGAAGAGTATCAAAAGAACGTGGTCAGGGAGCAGAGCAAATAAAACAAGTCGTTGCCTGTCGTGGGGTGCCTGTATATTAAAGCAGCGACAACACTGATGGGTCGAGACAATGTCCGCAATCTGGCGATATTCTCTCTGTAATACGCTTGGCTGGTCATGGTGTGGTCGATTCTTAGTTCTTAGACAGGTGGTTTTCTTTAAGCCATTTTTCTCTAATTATCCTGGATTAGGTATAGTTTGTAGTCTCAGCGACAGATGGATATTGTGGTCTCCAGCTAATATAACGAATGTGGTAAAAGAAGTAAAAATACATCAATTTAAAACCAAATCTAAATCGCGTGACATAGGTATGCACCCCTGTGAGTAATTAAGAGAGACGGAAAGCCGCACTTTAGGGGGTGCTCCCATATAAAAGAAGGCGAAACTGGTGGAATGAAGCGTGACATGTTGTCAAGGCTTGATAGATATTTCAGCAATTTTTGGCATTAATTTTACTGATAACGGAGTTTTCTTCGCACGAAATTGTGCTGATATTTCCGGCTATCAGAGACAAATCTGGAAACGATTCAACATCCCACAAGGCTTTGCGAGACGTCTATCATGGCGGCAGGGCGCTTTTTTCGAATAACCAAAACATTGCAATTGTGGAAATCACTGCGGTATAGAGAGAAGCTGTTGAAGGAAGTTTCGTGAAAGAGACACGGAATCGACGATGAACAATGTGGAAAGGTTAGATGTCAATCCTAGAATCATAACCGCGCTCAAGAAAGGTATGTCAGGAGGGCATTTCTCGATGGAGCCAACAAATACGAAGCTGAGGCGAACATGTCCTGATAATTCAATCCACAACCAGTTGTAGAGTACGCTCAGTATAAACAAGATGATTTTGGGAAAGATTTCCGTACAGTTCCCTAAATTAATTATATATGCATATTCCTACTAACCCTCTTCCAAAAAGAACGAGCGTGAATAGAGTTTTGCTAGGAATATGAATGCATAATGAAGTAGGGACCTGTACGGAAATCTTGCCTGATTTTGTTGAGATTGACACTTTCTTGGGAAAGATTTCCGTACAGTTACCTACATTAATTATACAGGCACATTCCTACTAACCCTCTTCCAAAAAGAACGAGCGTGAACAGAGTTTTGCTAGGAATATGAAATTCAATGCATAATGAAGTAGGGACCTGTATGGAAATCTTGCACTTTCTTGTTATATATCACTCAACGAAGAAATAAAAAATGCGGTTTGATATACGTGATTGCATGTGCTCCGAAACTCCAGGGATGGGGTTAGCATCAAATAACATCGGGTGAGGTAGATTTGGTGACCCGTGGTCAGGGTTAGGGTTAGGGGTTTTGCGTGGATTGTCATCATTGCGGGTACAGAAAACTATTTCACCCCTGTGTTATCTTATGCTGACCATGGGGTGGACGGCCACAGGCAAACCAGGTCATCTGGCCACGGAGGAACTTGATAGCAGTACAGATTCTGCTGCTTTGCCCACAAAGTTCATGTTCTGATCCACACACTGCCCTTATGAACAATAGTTAGTAATGTGATTGGTTGTCTTAATTTAAAGCTTTGGCAGCAGCCTAAGAGATTCTGAGGGAGTGGCAGTATTGGAAATTTCTCTCGATCAATATCAAGAGTGCCCATCTCTCCCCCTTGCCCCCCCCCCTCCCGGCATTTGATTTTTAAGAAACGTTTTGGCCAAATTCCCCATGATGTTGCCAGTTATTATGGCTGAATACCCCATCGGGAAGGCCCTCACAAAGGGTCGAGTTGTGGTGTCAACACTTTTAGAGTCTCTTTGACACTGCTCCAAACTCTTAGAAAAGGCATTCTTTTCAGCAACAAAACACTTCACAGAATAGCGGGATGGCTCTTGAGCAAATTGCCCAAGGAATGAATTACGTAATCCTCCAGCTCGTTGCCCTTCTCGATAATCAAATGTGCGACCTGGCAGGCTTCGTCTTGCATCAAATTCGCCACCATATGGAGCAAAACTTGCATCAAATGCCTGGGGTTTGCCTGGGAGGGGGACGGGCACTCTTGGAATTGATTGAGACATTACCTGCTCATTTTTATTCCTCCTTTTCATTCCTTGGAAAGACCAATGGATCTGTGATGTTATATAATTATGCTTGATTTGGCTTCATTGAAATGCCACACAACCTGTTCCTTTGATACGTTTTGTTGACAGCAAGGCTAACAAATCAAGCCTCTATCCTGTGCATGTCAGCAGCAGACCTTGAAAGAACCACAAAACTTTCCCTCTTTGACATCTCTATTCTTCTAAAAGCCGTTTCGTATTCTCTCCCGTGCCCGGCCATGAAAACTGCCCTGTCACTTTACAACAGCACAATGCAAGGTCCTTATCGTTCACCAAGGAGGCAAAGATTGAGTTTAGGGTGCCAGATACTGGATACCTTTCTTTGTGGGGGCTTTCTCAAGCAGGGTATAACAGAGGTCGCAGGTGAGAGCTCATCTGGAAAGACACAGATCTGTCTGCAGCTATGCCTGACTGTTCAGTTGCCAGAGGAGAAAGGAGGGCTTGGGGGAGGTACATACAGTCAATTGTCAAGTTTTAATTTAGTTTCTGTAAATTAATTTTATCTTACAAGACTTGAAAACATTAAATGTCAAATTCCCCTTACGTATGTCATCTTAGACAACCTTAAGATCGTGCAAAGCGCGATTCATTTAAGGTTTTAATGTGAGTCTTGTTATCTCCCTTTTCTCTGGAGAAACACATTCTCTGGTTGAACCAGTTGCAACTAAGTGTACCACTTTAAGCTCGGAAACAGGACAAAATAATGCTAGTAAACCTGTGACACTGCACCCAATGGAGAGTAGTGAGACATTTAATTGTGGGTATCTTGTGGCAGGATGTCACTAGCATAGTTAGAGGGGACTATTTACAGTCCCAGATTATTTGATCCGGGGTATGCTGTGATCTGCATTGACTGTAGAGGTTACCCCTTTTAACTCTTAATAGTGACTATACAGTTTACCCAGGCTAATATCAGACAATTTTACTCATCGATGGGTGACAGTTTCGGGAGTGAGGGCTTAAGGGTCAGTTAGGGGTGCGGTGGTACTCGATCCTGGGTATGTTGTGATTTGCATTTCCATAGAGGCTAGGGGTCTAAGTAAACATTAGACTTAACCTAAACATTAAATTATGCATTACCTTATCATTATGTTCCAAACAGGGGCAGTTTATGTCTCAACAGAGGATGTCTTTCCTAGCAAGAGACTACATCAGCTCACACAGTATTTTGTAAAAAAACAGGCATCCCATTCAACTGCTAAATTCAACTTTGGTGACAATATATTTATTGAACATGCAGCTGATGTGGTAAGGTCTTTGAAGACAACATTTCATTTTTACAACATTGCGGTGTGTAAATGCAGTGTGCAAGTGTCCTTATGGTGCGACCTTGTTGCGTAAAATCAAAATCACTCAAGTGAACTATTGTTTTCCTTGACGTTTAGAGTGTGCCAAAGCAATAGCCCCATAGTTTGCAGCTTGAAGGGAAATCATTGTTATGATTTTGTAAAGGTTCATTGGATGTAGCATTTGACAAAAAAAAAAAGTCATAAGGAATACCAGGGGTTTAATTTAAGCATATAAATTGACCACTCCCCTTTAGGAGCTTTCAGGAACAAATGAACACAGCAGAATTAAGAATCCCAAACTGGCTGGAGGCAAACCTGTTCTCTTTACAAATGCAGTTCTTACAACTCAACAAGACTGCCTCTTTCAATGTTATTATAAACCATTATAAATAAATGAACACAGCAGAATTAAGAATCCCAAACTGGCTGGAGGCAAACCTGTTCTCTTTACAAATGCAGTTCTTACAACTCAACAACACTGCCTCTTTCAATGTTATTATAAACCATTATAAACAAATGAACACAGCAGAATTAAGAATCCCAAACTGGCTGGAGGCAAACCTGTTCTCTCTTTACAAATGCAGTTCTTACAACTCAACAACACTGCCTCTTTCAATGTTATGATGAATCGTTATAAACAAATGAACAACCACATCAAGTTATGTCATGATGATGGATCACTGATTTGATGAGTGCCTCGAATTTGTAAATAGTGATACAACACTGACGCAAATACTGTAAACTACTTATTTGACTTCAGCATTTGGTATTGATGTTGACCTATTATTTTTGTTGTACGAGTAATTTTGACAAAGAAAGTCAAATGAAAAGTTTATGTAAATTAGGAAAATTTTGTATCGGATATACAACCATTGATTAATAAAACGTTTTTTTTTGGGTGTTTTTTTCTTTGTGAATTATTAATGAATTAAATAAGTAACATTACAGCATATTTTGAACTTACACAGGATGACTTGAGAAATATCATCACTCATCGCTTACCTGTGCTGCTCAATAGAGGAACAATTAAGCTTGTAATAATTGATTCCATTGCTGCACTCTTCCGTGTGGAGTATTCCTTTGGTGAAACTTCCAAGCGAGCCAAGGTTCTCAGGTCATTTGGAGCACAGTTACACAAGCTGAGTCGTAGACATGAGATCCCTGTGGTGTGTGTAAACCAGGTTTGTGTGGTTTGTGAATATCATACCAGTCACTTAATGTCACAGCAATAATTGGGTCAGCCTTGTGCAACACTGATCCTCTGGAAATGAAGTCAATTGGATTCACTGTGTCATATTATTGAAATGTATTGTGCCTTTAGTCCTTTGCACCAATTGCCTTTGTGCCTTTAGCACTTTGATAATCTGTTTTTTGGCATTGCAGGTCTCGGATGTCATTCAAACTGAGACAAACAGGTTTGCTGCAATTTTAAGTCCCCTAAAACTAAGCGGCATTGACCCAAGTACCCCATCAGCCCTGTTGTTTGGAAGCCATTTAACCAGGGTATTAATTTCCCTCACTGAAAAAAGTGAGAATAGTAAGATAGAAGTTTGTTGGAAAGACCTTAAGGTAATTCCTCTGAAATTTAAGTGGCAATAGATTTTCGTCCAAACCTTGTCCACTGAATATTTATTACATGAGAACTTCAATTTTGAAATAAAAAAGGGGGGTGCCCATGCTCGTTAAGGAGCACTGGGGCATTGAAAATGCCCCATTTTGACATTATTTTATGCTTATTAGAAGAACGCATTCCCAGTAATAATTGTGAAATCTTGTGACCGAGACTCATGGCAATACGCATTAAACTACAGTCAATACATTGTGTCGGACAGAGATAAACATTTCAAGTTTGATTTAGACAGAAAGATGAATCTTTAATTAAAATTTGAACCAAATTTCTTGACATGGTTACCAAACGGTGAAATAGAAAAGACCACAGTGTATCTGCTATTTTCCATATTTATTCAATTTTCAGCAATAGAAATCAGATGAGTCTTTTCTCGCACAAAGCTTATGATAAGTTGATTGCCATGACTGGAAAAAAAAAGTGGGGTGCCCATGCTCGTTGGTGAGCCATAGCCATTTTTCAGCTGACAGAGCTCAATATCAAGGCAAATCCGCCATGTTTTCAATATGCGCATGCACGAGGGCGCACTAAATGACGCCATAAATTATGCGCAGAGAGGATGTGCAATGCAAATGTGAGGAATCACCTTAACTCATTTGTAAATAAACTTGAATCAATGTTCATGGTAACTCAGAATTAGCTTAATCTGTCTTTGAACTGCTCTGTCCCTTAGTTGAAATGAGGAAAACCTAATACTTTTTTTCTCATCAGAGAATTAAGTGGCCGTCACAAGGCTGTGATCCCTGCCCTGGGTTTGGCTTGGTCCAGTATGGTGACCATGCGTCTGATGTTATCCAGGGAAGAGCACATGATACAGCCTTGGAGTGATGAACCAGTTACCAAGGTAACAATACATAATAACACTTGGAGCGTTTGATGACATAGCAGAGTTAATTGAGTTGATTACAAATTAATTTTTACATTTGATACAAATATAATTGGTTGTCAACTTAAGCATATCACCATCCATAACAAAATCACTATCTTCATAAATTATGCAAAATACTTAAGCTTCATAAACTGAAGACAGTCAACAACAAGGATGTTTGCGATGTATCTGTCCGTTAAGTGTGCCACACACTATTTTGTGGTCAGTGGTCAACCCCAGCCAACTGTCTTGAAAATAGATTGAATAACTTTTCTTTTGTCCCACTCAATTATTAAAAGTGCATAGTAAATCCTTAATGAGAGTCTTGGATTGTTATTAACTTAAATTTTCTTCATTTTGTATTCAGGACACAAGCTCAGTGATCAAGAGATGTCTCAGGGTTGTTTTTGCACCTCACCTTCCAAGCTCCACTTGTTTGTTCTATGTTGACAGCACTGGCGTACATGGGTATCAGGAGGACTATGACAAATTGCCTGTGTGTAGTGGAGACTCAAGATTCTAATTTAGTAGAAGGGTTTATATTACAATTTTCAGTTGATTAAGGCACGATGGATGTTTGGTGATGAAGTTTTGCACATGATCAAGGGCAACATGGCAATTTGAACTTCGAAACTTTATCACCAAACTTCCTACGTGCCTTCCTTAACTGAAAATCATAGTAATACAGGAACTTTTATAAGGTATGATTGGTTGTGACTTACAGCCACAACTGTTAGTGCAGTTTGCGTGGTGCATGCTGCTGTATGATGGTGCATGAAGCACTTTTTTCAAAGTGCCACAGTTTTTTTTGTTCACAGTGCAGTCTTTTGAAAGTATTGAGAAAACAGCATTTTGCCTTGTTCCTTCATGATGTAATGTTACTGTTGCCTTTTCATGGCTCACAGTGTTGGTAAGAGAAGCAGAACCTCTGGCATCCAGGGTGGAGCGTTCTCCAAGAGATGCAGACCAAATGGCAGCAGATTGTATGCTAGATCTGTTGTGTTATTCAAGGCATTATCTGTGCTAAGCATATCCCATGCATAAAGTCAATACAAAAAGGAAGGAAGAAGGAGAGAATAGAGCACAGTTGTGATCCTAATTATTTTGGAATCCTTCAGAATTTTCACTTCTAAAATAAATTTATTCTGTTCTGTTTGAGTCATGTCTGTGGTATCAGAATGGAGAAACAATGCTTTTATTTGGGCGGAGGAGCCCAACTTATGGTTCTGGACAGGGCTATGACCATATATGGTTGGCCTCAAATTTGCAATTGGGGTCTAATGCACGTGCGTAACTCTGAAAATTACAACGGGCAAGACGAGGCATGCACATAAAAGTAAACCTGGAGATGAATGTGACAAAAGTGCGATGAAACGCAAAGGCAGGTACAAAAGTTGGACTGGATCAACTCCGAACACTCCACTCAGATCGATGTAAAACTCAATCCTAATTCTAACCCTAACCTTAGACTTAACATGAGCAAATCTTACCATATTTGCTAATGAAAACCGTTTTTTATGTCAGTCTGAGTCGAGTGATCCATGTTGATCCAGTCTAACTTTTGTACCTGCCCTTTAACGTTACCATTTAACATGAAATGAGTAAAAGGATGACCACAATTAAAGAGAGCAAAAGTCCATGAAAACGAGGTGTAATAGCCCTATAATGAAGTTTTTTCAAACGTTTAAAGCCCCCAGTTTAATTTACACCAAGAAAAGAATCTCTAGGAGTGTTGAAGGCAAAGTTTTGGCCATAAATGCAAAGGCAGTGAAATTGACTATTTTCAGCCATTTTGCTGGGGTTAACCTTACCATTTAGCCTCAAATGAGCAAAAAGATGACAGAGCCATACATAGCTGCACTTGACTGTACACAGCTGTACTGGGCTATATACATGGCTACACTGGGATACACACAGCTAAACACATCTACACAGGGATTAATACTGGGCTTTACCGAACTTTAAAGGGACACACAGGGCCGTACAGGGCTACAGTCTTAGACACAGCTAAACAGTGCTGTATGTGGCTATACACAAGTAGTACTGGGCTCTACACTCTTAAGCAAAGCTATACATTGCTTGAAATCCTATACTAAGTTAACTGGAACTGAGCTTTGGGAACAAAAGGGATCTGTCACATATGGTCTAGGGGCAGACATTTCTCCCTCACTGCTGCGTCGGGAGTAGACAGGCTATCATGGATGGGTATCTGAAAGCAGCGAGAACTGGGGGTTGGTATAAATGATCCGTAGGCTGAAATCTCAGGGAGAGTTGTCATGGTACACCGCTCATGTAGTTGTTAAATATTTGGCAATATACATTCTTTCCGACTTTCAGTGAATCGAATTACTGTCTATACGTTGCAAGGAAAACAATGGAACGACACTGCAGTCTGTAACAGTGTCTAATTTTACAGTAATGAAGAAGCTCTCTGTACACCACAGTTACAGCCATAGGAAAAAGTGTAAATTTGTTTCTGTCTTGTACTTAAGAATGACTTTTATTGAATGTTAAGTTAACAAAATTAATTTGATCCTTATCTTAAATTTTTCATCAGCCCTTTAAGCAGGGCTAGAGAATAAAATGGACTTGTAAGCATACTTGATACAAGATCCAAACATTTTTGTAATTCTTGATACTGCCATTGAAAAATATCAACAGGATCATTAATGGGAATTGAGGAACAGCTTATATTTTTCACTTTTTGGTTTAATATTGTGAACTAAACTTATACATGTTTTCTTCTGTAAAAAGAAAAATTATTAAAAACTTCATCGTTGACCAGCCTTTTTGTCATGACTGCACAACAAGGCCATAATATTCCAAGCATACCAAGTGCTCTCGATTTAACCAAATTTGTCATTTCACTTTGTCCTGTCCCTTACAAGCAATGCTGTGTGTTGTCCTCCGGCTGAGATCCCTAACACCTCATGCATCTCCGACTGCAAGTTCTTGCCTTCCATTTTTGTTGGTAAGAATTCGTCTTCATCCTCTCCTGTTCCCAATTGCAGGCAGCTTCCAAAACCCCAAGAGTAAAGATCTCCATTGCGTGACACTGCAAAGCTGACACCTTCACCGCAAGCAATCTCTTGAATGGGAGTACTCTCAAGCGCGGTAACCTGAACTGGCAGTGACGTCTCTTTTGCATCCTCACCTAAACCGAGCCTACCATACTCTGCCCTTCCCATCGCATACACTTTCCCTGCTGCATCAAGTACAATCGTATGATGCTGGCCACTGGCAATCCGTACACATTGATCGCTCAAAGACATCAGTGATTCCACTTTGAATGGAGCATACAATGTCTCAACATCCCCAGTTCCCAGTTGCCCATAGTTGTTCAAGCCCCAAGCGAACACTGACCCATCTTGTGCAACTGCAAAGGTGGAATAACTACCACAGAAAATGTCTTTGAATTTAAGCCCCCTTCTCCTGTCTCGGACTTGCTTTGGGTTTAGTATGTATTGTAGACCTCTGCGGCCTCCTCGACTGGCAAAACAACCCATTATTCTTCCTAACTGACCTTGTTCAGCACATCCCCAGGTGAAAATGTTGCCATTCTTTGTCAGCGCAGCGGTGTGGTCATTTCCTGAAGCTATTTTGACAACTGGATCATTTTGTAGAGCTAGAATAAGAATAGGTTCATGCTTACTACCATCTGCTTGAAGTCCCACTTGCCCACTTCCATCCTGAGAAAATTGAAAAAACAACAATTACGGCACATACATGACAATGGATGCTTCCAGTGAAAGTCACTCCTTTTACAAAGGGATGGAGTTGCTGTTTCCATAATGTGTCAGATCACAACGGATCATCTGTCATGATTTAGGGAAAACCAACATTCCAATCAATCCAATACTACGATTCGCAGTTGAGTAAGGCACGAAGGAAGTTTGGTGGTAAAATTACCATATTGTCAAGGGCAACTTGCTATGTTTCCAACGGTAACTTTTCATATTTTGACGTCATTCAGTGATTGGCCTGCTTTGTCACTGAATAATGTCAAAATCTGAAAAGTTACCATTGGAAACATAGCAAATTGCCCTTGACAACATGGTAATTTGAATGTCAAAACTTTACCACCAAACTTCCTTCGTGCCTTACTCAACTGAGAATTGTAGTACAACTGGACAAAAACTAGAAACTGTGTTCTTGAAAAGGTTAACAAATTTGACTTTTACCCTGTAAGTTCCCCAACCAAACACTATTCCTTTGTCTGATAAAGCCATGGTGTGACTGTCTCCAGCAGACACCATGACTATGTTGACAGTTTCCATGTCTTTCACTAGGCCAGCGATAAACTCGTCACCATCATTGCTTGATGTTGCTCGACCCAAGCCGCCTTCATCATTACAACCCCACGTGTACACCTGTGTTATAAACAACAGCAGTTTGGATGCAATATTAATAACATTATATTAATATCATTATATATTCTTATTACGATATTAATAATAATAATAATAATAATAATTGAGTGACAATATCACTTGAAAAGATGAATTTGTTAGCGGTGATGATGGCATACTCTGGAATAAATTTCCAAGGCTCCTGAGAAGAGTCGAGCCAATGACAAGAGTCGAGCCAATGACCTTCTCAAAACAAAAACAAAGCCGAAACCCAGACAGAATAAGACAGAACAGCTGACATAAAAGAGGAAGTCAGACAGCAAAACTCACTGATGCGCTTACATCAAACCACTGAGTTGTATACACAAACCATTCAACCACATTGTTTCAATAATATTAAGTATGACCCTAATATTTTAAACTCACTTTCACTTATTCGCCACTATCTCCAGTGGAAAGTAAATTGCCTTAGATTGAGCCATACTTCCTTAATTACATATATTGAGTACAAACATGGCCTTCCAACAATTTTCATTTTTCCTTGACAAAGGTATCTTCAACCTTAATTTAACCCTGTAACGTCAAACTGTCATATTGCTACTCATAATTGACAGCTCAGCAGAAATGTTTTGGTCATAATTTTGCCCAAGCTTTTGACCACGTGGAATTTGCATTCCCTCTCCATGGCCATTGTTTCTGAAAATAACAAGGACTCCATCACTTTGACCCCAAGTTATCTCAAACGGATTTTTTATATTTCACTTGTGACTTTGAGAGCTTGTGATGACTGAGAGCTTACCATTGTACATTTCCACTTCCTTAGGGATACTTAATGACATTCTATAACTCATCACAATTTAATCATTTATGAAAACCCCAGTTAAAAATTAAATACATTATTGACAATATCCAGCAACCTAAATCCCTGCTGTACCTTTCCGTCATCGGTGAGTGCCACAGTGTGCATTCCACCACACTCAACTTGAACGATATTAAGTCCATCAAGTCCCTTGACCAGGGCTGGTTTCTTCCTCTCCAAAATGTCTTCACCGAGCCCTAGCTGACCAACATCGCCCTGGCCAAGTGTAAGAACACGACCAGTTTCCTTGACATCAGGCACAGCTGGTGGATCTGGTTTTCAAATTGTTAATGCGAAAAACAACATCAGTCAAGAAGTAAGAACAGTGGAGTTGAAGTAAGGAGCCTTTACAGAACTAAGTGCTGGTTACGGAAGCTGGCAACAGTATGTGATGGACTGCAGTTACACGTAGCTGACGTAGTAACCCAAAGCTGACGGTAATGCGTGTAGATCGTATACTGCTGTTGGCCAAAGTGACTACATGTATCTGATATAACTGAAGAGCTCTGGGGGAAAAATGTCCAAATTGACTCTTGTGCAGTTCTTAGGTTATTTCATAAAATCACGGCCAATTTCCATTGAATCAACTGCACTAAAATTACAGGGTGAACCTCCAACACTATATGTCAAAAATTAAGGCAATCCAATGAAAAGAAGCCAAAAAAAAATTTGTTACCTGCATTTTCATATTTTCTGGTTCTTGTGCCCCTACCCACCCCCCTCCCTTTGCCAAGGGCCCAGAAATTTTTTTCTTTTCCTTCATTATTTTGTTCACATCACCTAGGATGGGTAATTTCCTAACTTAATTTCTGTGTATTGCATGAAATTGGGCTGCAATTTTGCAGAATGACCAAACACACTAAAAAAGTCAGGACGTTTTTGCTTTGAGCCCTTCAATTACCGACTATCATCAACAACTATTGTGTCCTGGCTGCAGTTATATCACCAAATGACACTGCTCCTTCAGGATTTTTGTGAAAAACAAATCATATCATGAAGTGCATACACCATAACAAGTTTTTATTCAAGGTGACGGTTACTAATAGCTATCGTTTTATTGAGTGTAACATAACCTGTAGTTCTGAAAAATGTGCTCAAGTCATTGCCAATTGGTACAAGAATGGCGAAAAGTAGTCAAGGTTAGTGCCTTAAACTGGCTTTTGAAGATTGAGACCAAAAATCTTGGCGAGAGCAAACATAGATTGGCTTAAAATGTAATTCAGATATGGCTGGTTGAGGATTGCACGGAAATGTTGGTGTTGTTTTTACTAGTTGTACTTGTTTTGAAATTTTCAGTTTTGGCTGCTTATCCAGCAAGTGGCTGTGGTTGTTTCTTGGAAGATTTCACCACTTTCAGATGAATTTAAAGGGTACATGTACATAAAGCATGCAGGATTTTTAAAACATGCAATAATAATTCTAATATTGCAGTGTGCTGGTTTTAGCACTAAAATGGCTGACTGGCTGATGATACAAAGAAGCCAGAAAACAACAGGTGTTCGTGATGGTCAGTGATATTATAATTACATGGAGTTTTCCTCCTCTTCTGAAAAGCAAGTTGCACTGGTAAGAGCTATGATATGCCTTATTAAGATACTTAGCCCTGGATAGCTGCATCATCAATAATATTTAGAACCATAAATTTGCATGTGCTAATAATTAACTAACACCATTACATATGCAGAACAGTTCCTCTTATTCACAAACAAAACTCGTTCTGGACATAAGCTTGTTTACAACCGACATCCACGCCTGCATACAGAACAGCAATAGGCAGCGAATTCGAAACAATTGATCGCTGTGCAGACAGAGAACTAAGATTGCGGAAAATTATACGCATCAAGAATTCATTCATACCTAGCTTTTCCTTCTTTTTCTCAACAGCTTCCTTTTCTGGTTGTTCCCCTTTTCTTTTGCTTGGCTGTCGTTTCCTGGCTGGCATTCTTAATTAAACAACTAGTTATCGTCACAATAGTGTTTTCGATGTGCAAAAAGAGCCGATAAACACCGCAATAATATTTCCGTTCCGATTCGACACAACCTCGTGCAAAAGCGAATGATGCGCGCGCATGGTTGGCGGGACATTTGAATGCCTCCTTCGTCCCTTGGGACCAGACAGCAAATTAGCATATTTTTTTCCCTGCTCGCCAGCCACCAAACTCACTAAAAAATCTGTTTTGCGATTATATGACAAACGGGCCAGGCCAGTTAGTCGAGACCTTGGTACGGCGAACAGCCCAGGAACAGCATAGCTAAGCCAAGCTGAAATGATACAAGAGCTTCTGACACGCGGCGTACCCTGCCAGCAGAGGCCCTTCTATCTTCCCAGATAGATCGAAGGAGACTCAGTTCGCAGGGTACGGAACACGCAGCGTAGCTGTCCAGGGAAGCAAAGGGAGTTCATTATCTCGGATAAAACCCACCCCTCCCCCGCCCCTAATAGTTATCTTCCACCCCAGTCCTCTTTGTAAATATTTTGGTAATGACACACATGCGCATATCGTCGTCCATCTGTGGAGGTGGAATGAATATGGCTGCCCCGTCATGACTGAATTTGCAGAGATTACAGGTGATACTTTCTCCGATTTCATCTCGATGTGTGGGACACAAATATGTTCCATAACAGGAGAGCCCACGCGGACATCAAGAAAACTACGCAAAAATTCTTAGAACCCAAAAGGGAGAGCCATGCGAGGTTACGGGCGCTGCGATCTTTACTAGGTAGGCGCTACCTTGCACACTGCAAATTCTTGAGATTGAGCGGATTATTGGCGAGTAATCAAGCTGCAGGCACCCGGCACCCAATTAACTAACCCATGTTGCCTTCAGATATCTTCGATGCCTCGGACTCCAAGATATTTTTCAAAAGCCACTATTCCGAGATATTCTACGTATTTCACGATGTGTTCTCAACTGTGGAGGCAAATCTCAAAACGAGAGGTCAGTGGTGGTTTTTTAACCCCTTGAATGCTGGTCATTTGTTACCGGATATTACAATAGGCTGTCTAATTTAGCGAGAGTTTAGTTTTACACTTGTTAGCAGTATTAAAGAAATTCATCGTGGACATTTTAAGAGCAACAGATAAAAGTTATTAAGTTTTGAGCTAATTTTTGTATTAAATTAATGTCGCAATATTGCGGAAATTACTTCGCCTTGCTGATCGATTTCTATTCATTTTTCTGCTAGGTCACAAGTCACAAAGGGAAGACCTCGATTCAGTTCTTTTCGTTTTAGAGGTAATGACAAATATTATTTTTAGAAACTACTGTAAGATGTAACCTTTTCCCTTAATTTGTACTTTTTTACATGTTAAAAGCACAAGTAACAGTGTTAATTGCATAATATGATACATGTAAAAAATTCTCGAGTCTGATTGGCTAAGAGAAATTCAGTTTTTAGGAAACACGATGCAGAAAAAATGGTAATTCAGTGCAGAAAAAAGGAAATTCAGTGCAAAAAAGAAAAAAACTTTGTGGCTTAAAAGACTTTAAAAACATTGAAAAACCTGTTGTTTTGATGGAACGCGTGATGATATATTTGCAGGGTTTGAATAAATTATTTTTGCACGTGATTTCCCTGCGTTGCTTCTGCATAATTATGATAAGCTATCTCTCAATTTTCACTCGTAATTTTTTTCAAAGACCACAAATTGCGCACCCTACGGGCTCGTGCAATTTTTTTTAATCTTTGAAAAAATTTACTCATGCTTATTTATTCCAAATTGTACTTGAAATCATGTGATTACATGTACAAATAAGGTGGTTTACAAGTTGTTGTGCATTTTTGCAAATGTGTAATAAGAAGTGTCTAGATGCCAGGTGGGATATTTTCAATACTGTTCTGCCTGTCCGGCAGTCTGAATCTTTTTCCCAATTTCTATTCAGTCTATTGCAATAATATTTTTCCTTTTTCCTTTTGTCCTTCACATGTAAGTCTTGTTGCATTCTTGTGTTTAAGTCTTTGTTGTTTGGCTTCCACCTGACTCGATTAGCTTTGCTAGTTTTGGGTGGGACTTGTACTACAACCTTTTTAAAAAAATTGTAATAGGTGTTGATGATGCTGCTACTTGATGTATTCCAGTTTTGAATAGAGAATAGAGATTATCATTTATCGGTTAATCACATGTACATATAAACATACGCCAGCCACAGAGCAGTCATTTTTTTTAAAATCCTGTACGGCTGCACGATATGTAGACATTAATATCAAGTTTAAACCTCTTAGCAGTGAGATCAAGGATAACATAGTATAAAGCAAATACATCATGAATCAAATGGGGAAAACCTTAAGACTGCCAGACACAGAATATTTGAAGATCCTTTCTGGTTGCTGGACATCTAGATCAGACATAGCATTCAGGGCTCAAAGTTAACGACCAACTGGTCGCATATGCGACTAGAGTTTCGGTTGTGCGGCTAAAAAATCATGTGTGGTCGCACCACCGCGCCTTAAAAGCCAAAATACAGTGTGACTTCTCTAGTGCTTACTCACCTGACCATACTAACATACTCCGATTGATAAATATAAATTTAACATAGATACAACACAACCAAGCACCCAATAATAAAGTTGTGAAATATCCTGATTCTATTATCTGTTTTCGTTGTGCCTGAGTCGCTCTTTTTGGAGCGTTAATTAAGTATTCTTTTGGAGTAGGTGCTCCAAGTATTTGAAGCTGTATGCCTAAAATGTTTAACTCTGCGCTTAAAATTTCGGCAGTGCACCTAAAAATGTACACCTGGTCGCACGAGTGCCCCCAAAGCCAAAAATAAACTTTGAGCCCTGGCATTGGTAGTATTTTTCTGTTTGATGAAGGATTGTGTTAACCTCAATTTTATGTACCATGTAATAAACTCGCAGGAGTGTTTTAGACCCAATAAAACATGACCTGTGAGATTATTAAAAGAAACCTCCACTGCCACAGAAAGATAACTTTAAAATTATTTTTCTGTTTGATGAAGGATTGTGTTAACCTCAATTTTATGTACCATGTAATAAACTCGCAGGAGTGTTTTAGACCCAATAAAACATGACCTGTGAGATTATTAAAAGAAACCTCCACTGCCACAGAAAGATAACTTTAAAAGGCAGGAAATGATGTTTCCAATCAAATTTGTTTGAGAAATTTTCCAAGAAATCGTCCGTGTAGGAAAAAAACTGAGTTTTAGAATCCACTTTCCACTTTTAAATTCTCCGGGCGCCGCCATCTTGAATAATTCTGACGTAAGTTGGTTGCCCTATTGTTATTATATAAAAGTTCTTTTTGTCAGAACAATAGGGCAACCACGTTATGTCACAATTATTCAAGATGGTGGCGCCCGCGAAATTTGAAACTTAAAACAAGCGATTCTAGAATTCAGTTTTTTTTCCCATGCAAGTTCTTTTTGGAAAATATTTTTAAAAAAATTGATTCTAAATATCATTTCCCTCCGTTTAAAGTTATCGTTTTGTAAGAGTGGAGGTTCCCTTTAAACAGCCTCAAAACATTCCAGAAAGAGGGAGTCCAAACAATGGTTGACCAGTGGTTCAAAATGTGAGAGGAAATACAAGAAAAACAATCCAAGGAGTGTTTGATATATGCGTTATTGACCAAGCTTTTTCGGTCAAGATGGCTGGATATTGGCCAAGTTCTTTTTTTGTGTTTTTATGGACCGAGACGAAGTCGAGGTCCATAAAAATGCAAAAAAAGAACGAGGACAATATCCAGCCATCTTGACCGAAAAAGCTTGGTCAATAAAGGATTTATTATATGGCTTTCGGGGAAATTTTTCTCGTGGGACACGGCGGGTGGTCCCGAGCGGGCAAGATAGCTCCATCTTGCCCGCTCGGGTAGCCAATCACAGTGCATGATTTGGTTCATCTTGCACGCTCACGGAGCTAGCCATATAATAAATGGTGTTGAAGCTCATGCATGTGTCTGACTTGATAGGCTGTTAGATCATGAATTATTAATGCACTTAAAAATATTTTTTAAAGGGAAAAAAAATCAGGCGAAAGTTTAAAAAGTGATCATTAATTACAATTAGTTTACAGTTACATTTTGTAAGTGTCTAAAAGAATATATAAACTGTTTTTATTTTTTCGATTTTAGAAAATATTGCTGTTTCTTCCTGACCTTCTTCACAGAAGATGGCAGTTCAACAGCATCGGTAATGATATATCTTGTGCACATAGGGGATATCAATTGACTGCCAAAAGTGCTTTGGTCTTGCATCACTATGCTTAGAAATGGGCTGAAAAACTGAGCAAAAACATGTAACTGACTTCTGTGAGGTTACTGGGTCATTTTGCAAAATCTTGGCCAATTTCCACCCAATCAACTGCACTAAAATTATGGAGTGAACTTCCCCATGCTATATCACTGCCAAAATGCTTAGAAATGGGTTGAAAAACTGGGCAAAAACATGTAACTGACTTCTGTGAGGTTACTGGGTCATTTTGCAAAATCTCGGCCAATTTCCACCCAATCAACTGCACTAAAATTATGGAGTGAACTTCCCCATGCTATGTCACTGCCAAAAATTATGTTAGACTGATGCACTGAAAAGAAGCCCCCCAAAAATGTCCTCCCTGTATTTTCATAATTATTTTGTCCCTCTTGCAACTGCTTCCCCCTCCCCTAGTGCCCAAACGTTTTTCTTTTCCTACATTATTTTCTTCACACAAGTCAAGATGGGTTATTCCATAACATAATCTTTTCGTATCATGTGAAATTAAGCTGAAATTTATCAAAATGGCCAAATGCACTAAAAAGTCACCTACAATGTTTTAGCTCTGAGCTCTTCATTATAATTGTGCTTTGTTTGCATGCAATTTCTCTTTGTCAGCAGCACTGGTTACCTGTATTTGCTTTGCATGATGATTGCCTCATTTGATTGTCTGATTCACCAAAGGAATTAGTTTGCTTTTGTTGTTACCATACTCAGTTGAAAACTGCTCTAAGAGAGAATTTCAATTAACATGACTGGCTGCAGTTTTTAGTTAAGTGTTATTATTGTTAACACCAGATTGGTTTATTAGTGTAACCAGACAGATGCAGATATAATTATTAGAACTTAAGCAGACATATCTAACTGGTGTCAAGCTTAGGAAAATGGTGCGGAGCAAGCTAAAGCTCAGATGGTTTGGGTTTTCTACTGATTGGTTGAAAAAAAGGACTCGAAAAAAGTCGAGCCAGGAAAAAGAGAAATAATATCCGAATACTTAACACCAAGGAAGATCACATAGGAAATTCTTGAGCTTGGCAAGTCACAGGTGGCATACCTTTCTTTAGCTCGAGTATAAAAGTTAATGGTGTCTTTTATTATGTTCGACTTGACTGACCCAAGCTTCTGTCAAGAAATCAATACAGGCACCTACATTATCATGGAGTAGCCTTCATTTATAACGGAAGGAATGTTAAGAGTGGACCGAGGCTCCAAACATTGGCAACATCAGCATTGCTGTGGTCATCATTGTCATTGTCAGTGTCAGTGTTATCATTTATGACGTTGCATAGCATCTCTTGGTAACAGATTGATTTTTAATCTTGTATCCTAAGAATCCAGGCATTTTATAGATAAGCCAACATCCCTGGCATCATCACACAATTTTAGACCTTTTCAGTCTTCAACCATTTCTTTCTGTGTAGGTCGCATAATGAGGAAGCTTCTGCATCATGGGAATGCACTCAAGGTGAAATGTCAATTTCTGATAATAAATAGGAAAGTAAACTAAATGAAAGAACCTTTATTTGTACACTGTGATATTTAAAGCTTCAAGCCTGTGTACGAGAGTTTTGACCGGCCCCACCCTTGTTAGTTATTGACATGCGATAACTACCAAATAAGGTAATGAACACGTGCGAGCAGGATAAGATGATCAGAATGTGAAAAAGGTAGCGAGGAGCGAGGAAGTTTTCTAGAGTTTTATATTGTGAGTTTTAAGTCCTTTCAGTGAGTCATTGAGCAGTGAATAAAACCAGAAAGCAGAGAAGAAATTGTGAGTATGGTTGGGAGAACAGCTCACCTGCGAGGCCGTCCACAGAAAGTAGCATTTCAAGTAAACAGAACCAGAAACCCAGTTCGAAGGAGGCAACTAGATGGCTATTTACAAAGCATGGTGGAGTTGAATTTGGAACTACCAAAGACAAATCCAGTTGGTGGTTAGGGCAAGATTCAAACACGGAACATCCTTGTGAAAATCCAACCCCTTAACAGCAGGGCCACACCACCTCCTTAATATAATCATTAAAAAAAAAAATACTTAGGGTGTCTTTTTTGGGATTATTCCAGAATGAGAATGGACAGAGTGGTTGGTTTATGCTTTTTTTTGTTTTTGGACTTATTCCATTTTTGGAATGAATGGAATACCATTTCATTCATTCTGCTCTCGATATCAGAATGAATGGAATAAACAGAATACTATATTTATTCGGAATACACAGATTAGGAACTTTTGGGGGGATTATTTTGGCAATCGTGTGCGGCTATCAAATGTCGCTCTTAGTCGTGTCCAGTCTATTCCAAGTGTTAGTTCTCAGGTCTGCAAGAACCATTCTGTTTTCGGAATATGCATTTTTTTGGAGAACCTCATTCCTGTTATTCCATTAATCCTAAACCAGAAAAGGAGTAGACAGAGTAGTCCCCAAAATATGCACCCTTAGTTGACCACTCTCCTTGAGGGTCTTTTCAGAGCCAGTGAAACAAACATAAACATAACAGATTTAAGAATCCCTAGTGGCAGGAGTTAGATCAGTTGGTTATTCACAGGCACAACCAAGGAGTTGGACCAGAGACTATACAGAACAACTCCATCAATATCTAGCAGTCAAAACGGGACTTAAGCCTGGCGCCCTATCCACTCAATCATGCTGCTTCCTAGTAGCAATCTCCTTGGCGACAGACTTATTGTTTGTGTGTGTATGTGTATGTGTGCAAGTTTAATTTTTCTTTCTTTAGAGATTAGGACCTGTTCTCCTGGAACGCCATAAACCTTTTGTTTACTATTACTTTTCCAATTTTCATCAACAGTTACGGCGAGAAGGTGCTCGTCTGTTCATGCTGTGGTTTCAAGCTCTCCAGGAGAACTCTGATGAGTTTTGCCAGCTTCTTTATGCTTGCCTGATTCCTGGCTTTCCAAATCCAATTGGCAGAGTTGAATGGACAAGCAGGAGTAAGCTGTCAAGAGAGGGTGCAGAGGAAATTTTCATGTCAATTAGTGAAACAGGATACAGGGAACAGCCATCATCTACCAGCAATGTGCATTTATCTTCAACAGAAAAGGACAGCGAAGGTGATTATTTGTCCACTGGTAATTTTTAATGCAGTTAAATGTAATTTAAAGGAGTTAACAACAAAGAGTGTTTGTGTTCCCTTGAGCGTCAGTGGAATTCTGTTATGCACAATCATCAGTGCATTTGCCTAATGTCAGTGTTCCCTTGTGCCCAGCAGTGTTTTGTGAGGCACTTGGGCCAGTGCATCCATCATGGGTCTGCGTTCCCTTGCGGTTTGCTTTGTTCGTTTCGTGCACTTGCACCAGTGCATGCTTTGAGCTAGTGTTGGTAACGCTGTGTGGTCAGCGGTCTTCTGTTATCGACATGCAGGTGGATCCCTCACACGTTTGTTGTAGTGTAGTTCCAGAGCTCTTGCTAGCGCAGTTCTGCCTTCTTGCATATTTTCTGGGTTGTTCCCCCCCTCCCTCTACCCTCTCTTGTTTCCACTGTATAGATTGTCTCAGTGTGACAGGTGCCCTTCTTCCCTTCTGCGTGGGGACTCATGGCTGGATTGCCAGGATTTGCCAGCCATGGGAGTAGTCTCATCTAGGAGCTAGCTGCCAATAGTGGAAGCTCCTGGATGTCTGGGACACCCAACCTCCACTTAGCAATGCTGTTGTTAATAAAAGCTATGGTAGTTGCTAAGCCCCAATTTTCATTATAAATCAATAAATAACAAATACTTAATTGACAACTCCCCTTGATGGGCTTTTCAGGGCCAATGAAACAAATGAACTTAATAGAGTTAAGAATCCCAGCTGGTGGGAGGCAGACCAGGGCTCAGTTGTTCGAAAGGTGGATAGCTTGGATAACTCGATTGGATTTCCTTGTATTTACCCGCTGGAGAGCGATTTATCTGGAGGATAGCGTTATCCACCTTTCGAACAACTGGGGCCAGTTGGCTATGAGTGCAGCTGAAGAGTTCAACCAGGGAGTATCTGGAAATATTCTGGCAAGTGGGCAGAGCAGTACAAATCCAGTGCCCTCACCACTTGGCCATGCTGCCTCCTACTAAATGGGCTTTTGTTCTAATACGGGAATGCACGAGCGACACGCATGCAGATATTTGAGATCACAAACTTTTATTGTTTGATAGCTATCGTGAGGTGGGGAGCTGGAAAGAATAATTACGTATTGTAATCAGTCGGATATTTATTCACTCCCGCTCTGAATCGGTTCGGTCAGTTTTTTGTAGGTTTCAAAGTCAAGTTGTATTCCGTATAGAAGTAAAGATAGCTTTTTTTATATAATGGTCTGCAGTGAGATACGGTAGCGTGAGGGAACAGCTTTTGTGAGAGCAAGTCGGACATATTAACTTAAAGGATAAGTGTAATTTTGGTGGCTTCAGAGCAGGAGATATAACAAGAATATTAAGAAGATTAGGAGGAACTTAATCAGCAACAATAAAGCCAATGTAAAAGAACAGGGTCAAGATTATTTTTTGGATGAGAAGCAGATCAGTGAGCTGTTAACTAGGGGCTTTTATCATGCGGTGGCCATTTTGGGTTCCGAGGGACTGAAAACCTTTGTTTTGTCCCCCCAGAACTCGTTCTCAAACTTATCAACTGGAGGCTCGGGATACGAGTTCTATTGTTCCTAACCAACATGGCTGCCACTTGATAAAAGCCCATTGAATTTTACAGTATGAACAGGGCCAGTGATGTGAAGTGTGGACTTAAACCATTTGAGCCAGTGGTTAGATAGTGACTTGACCATGGCGGGCTTCCAGATTTCTGTCACCCCAATTCCTTCCACATCCTGCCTTTAGAAATAATTGCTGAAGGTTGAGATAGAGCAGGCTGTCACCAAGACTTGGCAAGGCTGGACCTGTCAAGAAGGTAGTACTAGTAACTAGCCTCTAGGTGCTGGTGACAGCTCTGTATTTGTAACCTTATCAAAGGTCAAGTCACCTCATTCCTAATGGTGTAATTGTAGAGTGGTGTGTTCAAGATGATGCTGGACCAATCTTCCCAGCAAGTACCGGTGACAGGATGTCCCCAGCGGATGCCTTAACAAAGTTCTTCTTGGACAAAGTCTTGGATTGTATGAGCACTCAGGTTTGTGGTTTTGGTGAAAGTTCAAAATATTTTGAATGGTGATGTTGAAACAAGGACGTATGTAAAACTACCTTTACTCTTCAGCTTGAGTAGTGGCTTAAACATATGTACTCAATTGAATAGGAGGGGCAGGGGGGGTTGCATTTCTTGAAATCCTCCAAAACTTTCCAGGCAGACCAGAAAAGCCATTTGTAAAGATATGATCAGAATGTTCTAGAAGGCTAATCCTTTGACACGTTTTCAAGTTAGGAAAGGGAAAAAGAACGCCAGGCTCTCTTGTTTAGAAACGTTTTCATTTTTAAGTTACAGTGGGAAGTGTGAGATGTGGAATAGGACCAAAGCATAATGGAATTAGAGGGACACTATGTAACTGTATTACATGAACTAGGAACTGAATTAGAGGGACACTTTGGGTTGTTGAAAAAAAATTAGTCTAGCTACATGATTTTGTTTGGTTTGAACTTTTTGCAAATGTGTGTTATAAGTGCTACCCCATGCTAAAATTGCTTAAGTTATAAAAGGGTAGATTAGGTTGTAGTAAATTTGTTTATATTGCTTGACAGAAAGATAGTACCGTAATTTTGAAAGAGGGCTTATTCTTGATATCTTAAGAATATCTGGAACAATCCCCTGAAGCAAGGATTAAAAAGTTGTGCAATTGCTTCACTCATAAGTGGGTATCAATTAACAGCACACAGGTAAACCCGTATTTTAAACTTATCAAACACTTAAAATCACCACACGATGATGGGGTAAATAATTGGGCTTTATTCAAAACCAAGCTACCGTAATACCCCTCCAACCCCCCCCCCCCCCCCCCCCCCCCCCCCCCCCCAAAGGCTAGTGGTGAGGAGTCTGGGAAGAAAGAAAAATGAAGTCTGGTCATTGATAACATGTTTGGCGACAATCACCACTGCCTTTAACCTATCACTAAAAGCGTTATCTAAATAGTGTTCACAGGGCTCAAAGTTTATTTTCGGCTTTGGGAGCACTTGTGCGACTAGGTTTAAATTTTTAGGCGCACTGCCGAAATTTTAAGCGCAGAGTTAAAAATTTTAGGCGCACAGCTTCAAATACTTGGAGCACCTACTCCAAAAGAATTCTTAATTAACGCTCCAAAAAGAGCGACTCAGGCTTCGTGTTGCAATATTGGCCTATTCCGGCAGTATTGAACACAACGAAAACAAATAAAAGAATCATGATATTTCACAACTTTTATTATTTGGTGGTTGGTTGTGTTATATCTATGTTAAATTTATATTTATCAATCGGAGTACGTTAGTATGCTCAGGTGAGTAAGCACTAGAGAAGTCGCACTGTATTTTGGCTTTTAAGGCGCGGTGGTGCGACCACACATGATTTTTTAGGCGCACAGCCAAAATTCTAGTCGCATATGCGACCAGTTGGTCGTTAACTTTGAGCCCTGGTTCATGAGCGGTGGATTTCCAGTCGCCTTGAGCCCTAATCAGTTCAACTAAAATTATTCCTACGAAGGTGTAATCTGTCATCAAACTTTTGTTTTGACTGGGGCAGAAGGGTGGCTTTTCTAAAGAAACTGTAAAATGCAATGAGGCAAGTGGCCCAGAAAGTAGCATCAAATGAGATGGTGAGATCGAGTATGGAGTAATAAGAAGCTTTGGTGGTGTTAAAACTTTCTGAGAGGTCCTCCGAATGCTACACAAAAGCAGGGTAGATTGAAACTTAACCAGTTCATTGGCCAAGGGATTGGGGGAATCTCAATTAAGTATCCTTGCAATGGAAGTACAGTCAAGTCTGTGTGGGTCACTATATGATTAATAAAGTTAATCTTAAGAGGCAGCTGCATACATGTATATGAGTAATTCCTAACTTTGTTTTGTTGTTTGTGACTGCTGCCTTTCATCTACCTTCTTACCGTGATTTTACAGTAGATTTATTTTCTCAATATCTTTATCTCACAGCTTGTTCTCATAGAGTGGATGGACCAGAAAACGAGAGAGCACGCATTCTACTTTTTGTTTGAAAGCTTCAAAAAGTTTTATTTGCCTCACATCTTTCAGGACTTTAATCCTTCGAGAGCATTGTATGATTCCTCTCCAGGTAAGTCAGACCTCAATACAAACAGACTTCACCAGGACTTGTCTTTGAAGCTATGATCTTGAATGGTGTATTAGATTCTTAGGCCTCGTTGTGGTTTTTTTTTTTGTGGTGTACAGGAGTTGCATTGCTGTGGTGGGGTATTAAGGTGGCCGATTAATGAAGATTTGCAATTTTTTATGGGGTGTATCAGCTCTTCAGAAAACATGAAGTGAAACAGGGTTGGAAAAGCTCTAGCACTAAGTGACATTGACTCTTAAAGAAAGTTCATGATGTCTGTTTTGAAAAATTAGTGCCCTCAATCTCAAAATAAGGTGAAGCCCAAGGTGAATCCCACTCTGCATATTTCAGGGATTTACAGTAACCTATAAATTCCCTTGTTATATGTTTGTTAGTTGCACAAGTTCCATGTGCAAAAGGTGATGTTAAAGATGCTGAATCAGAACAGAGAATGATCAGTGCAAGGGAATCTGTCTTGAGATGGTTTGCCGCCTTCACTGTAAGGTTCAAAAGGCCCAGCAGTGTTTCAGAACCACCAAATGTCAGTCAATCAGTTGTATCAATAACATCAACTGATAGTAGTGAAGCAGGGTCACCTGTGGTCAGTGAAGCCTCTCCCTTCAGTCCAGAACGCAACAGGGACTACTTGCATGATGCAAGTGAGGTCATCAGAAAAGTGTTATATTCTACAAGATCAAATGTGCGGCTTCTGCATGAGGTTTTCAGGCAGGTAAATGGATTAATATGTTCATGTATCATGATCACAGACGGCAGTTTTTGTAACCATCAAGTTCAATGATAAAAATTAAATTACTGCTATGTTGATGACAATGATGATGACAATCACCATGGTGATAACGAGGAGCAAGACAACAATGACAACAACAACAATGGTGAAGTTGCCAAAACCCATTGTGCTTAAATTCCAATTTGCCATTTCCGAGTTTACGTCAGCCTCTTTTTCAAATTGAGTCTAAGTGCAAACGTTTTGTGGTGGTAATCAGTTTTACTTGGCCTACAAATAAAAACTCATTGTCGTAAGAAAGACTTCACACTTAGACCCGCTTTAAAAAAAGAGGGTGAAGTGAACTCAGAAATGGCCTATGGAGGAAACTGGGTACTATTAGCCATTTCCTTATGAGCTGTATAGTTAAATTTGTCTAAGTTTTAGGTGTCTTCTGGCACAGGGTTTTCTTCTTCCAGCCAAGAATTTAAGCACCATCCGGCAAGTTCTGATGGTGTACCATGACTGGGTTAAGGTAAGTCATTCAATTTATTGATGCTTTTAATCTTACTTTTTCATAGTTATAGAAGTTGTTTCCTAAAGTTAACTGAAGCAATAGTGGCAGAGCAGCACCAGCCTTCTTGGTTTTTGTGGTCAGCTCTTACATCAGATACACGTTGAGCATTCAATATTCTTAGTCGGTTGTCATCTTTGCAGTCGCAGTTGGTTGATTTTGCGAGGAGCCATTTGGGTATCACTGACTGGTATCTTTCCTCTTAATGTACCAGTAACCTTCCAGCAACCATGTTCAGTGAACACGATGACTAACGTCAGAATTTGACTTTCAGCCTGATTTCACCGTATTTAGGGATGTCGCAAAGAGAAAAACGGAGCTGGCTCAAAAGAACCCTGGTCAGTTATTTTGGACAGGGAATCTGAAAAAAGATTGCATTGAACCTTTATGCTTTGGTTCAGCGTCGGGCAGTAAAAAGGTCTTTCTTAGTCAGTGAAATCATTTTGCAGCCAGTACTTAGTGTCGTCTTTGTGTCTTCTGCTCTAAGAATTATTTTGCTGTCTTTTCTGGGTTTTTTTCAGCATCCCAGCCTTTCTGTTCTTAAACACTGAAAAACAAAAACACAAAAATTCTGTAGGAACCATGTATAGAGATACCACAGATGCCTTGCTTTCTACTGTTTTTTTCTAATATTGTTAGAGCACTGAGAAACCTGTGTTCATGCTGGAACCTCAGCAAGATGATGTTTTAAGACCACTGGATGTGATAGATGCTGATAACTACAGTCCGCAAAGTCCCATCAGAAGCTTATCATACTCTTACGCTGTAGATCGTGAAAAACAGAAAGTGTTCAGATTGCCTCGTGAAGATGTTAGGGCTGGTCTTCAGGCCAACTTGAGGTTTTTCATTCTACACTCTGCAGCAGTTTTTCTAGTGGAGGGGGATGCTCAGTTTGTGGAGAAACAGGTCTTGACTATTAATGAATTAAGCAACAGACCACGCCTTTCTAGGGTTTATTGGTTGATAAACCACACACCTTGTTGAAAAAACACAACAATACATTTATTTGCAAGTGGTTTACAAATTCTTGTGATGTTCTTTCAATGTCCCAAGTGGTTTATCAAGCATATAAACCATGGAAATGTGTGATCTATTGCTTTCATGTAATAACTCAGAAAAGGCGCAAAATATCTATGATTTTATTGGCACAGGAAACTATAGTCAATTGACCAATCAGAGCAAATGGATTGATTTGGATATCATATAAAATAATATATACAGTGTTTATGAAGTTGCCAACGGTCAGCACTTTGGTGTCTGGAAGTGAAGCAGTTTTGATATTTTCTTGGGCATTGAAGATTGCACTTGGGGATGAGGCTGTTGTTAATATGACTGTGACTGTGCCAGTGTTTATTATAAATCCTGATTTCACATAATTTTATTGGACCAGTGGAAGGGAGTAGTGGGGCAGAAATCCAGGGGAATAGGGTTTGGGAAATCCAGGGGAATAGGGATTGCCATGAAAGGAAAGAGGGGGGATTTGGATGCAGGCCTGGTAAGGATACAGCAAGAAAAATACAAATGCAAAAAGTGGCAGCAACACAGAAAACATCCCTTATGTTTCCAAGAAATAATAAGTTTATAACGGTCTGGCCTTACTTGTAAATCAAATTTTTTACGCTGTAGGTTGATGTCTGCAAGCGTGTCATTCATCTCTATCGAAGTGTTGTGTTAGAGGTTCCAATGGAATCTGTGACATGGTATGTATGAAATAGGAGTTGAACTCATTACCAAGAGATAAGCTTGGGAATTGGTGCCTCAAGAGTTGGTAGGGGTAAGTAAATTGGGCACAACAGGGGTAACCATGGCGATGCTAGTACGGTTACACTGTCCCAGTACTTCCCACAGACCAAACACAACAGGGGACGGGAGGGGAGAGAGCAAGAATCTGCAACATTTTGGGAGGCCAAAGGTGAGTTTGATCTGCGACAATCAGCTCAAGTTGCTGCCCCCAGAACAGAATGAGTGATAGACCATCACACCAGGGACTACGTTTTACAGAACAAGCTATTGATTTTTTTCCCAAGAAAAGTTCAGTTCCATTCCACATGCATCCAAACAATTAATTATGCAAGGTCTATCATTGGCTAACAAGGCTCCTATGGGAGACCAAATTTGTTGGAAAATCTAAAAACAGCTTCGTCTGTGAAAACGTTGTGACACAAATACAGTGACGTTCTACACTCCAGGTCACGGGCTCCTGATTGATTACACTGGCTCACTTTAATTTTGCATGAATGACGTTTAGCCGTATTTCAGCCTTCCTTGAATGCAAGCTAGAATACAGTAATACTTAGGAGGCAACTGTTGGTCACGGTGATGGTGTATTGTGCATGTGTGAAAGATGATATGCTAGTTGCTTGGCAATGGTTAAAGGGACAACTGTAAAAGAAATGAGAGTCCTAGGCAGGTATTGAACCTACCACCTCTGTAACACTAGTCGGAAGCTCTAACTACTGCACTACAAGAACTCCTGGTGTAGAAAGGGGGGGCCTATGTTGATTTTTTTGCGAGACACGAGTTTTTTCCTGCTAGGTTGTAGGGGGAGGGGGCTGATGAAATCTGCCAGTATGAAAGAAGGTATAAGGGGGGCTGTTTGAGAATGTGTTATTGGCCTTGTTTGTGTGTAAACATCACAAATTGTTGTGAGCGCACACTTCAATTAAATTTTGTGTCGCTCATACATTTTTACTTGCATTTTGATGCATACTTGTAGCTCATGCAAGGGCCAATTTTTTGGGATTAAATAGCAAGGTTGCAGAAATTTTTGTAATTTTCCCTGGTGTCTTTCTTGTTAGCAGGCCTCTACTTGACCATTCTACTCATGAAAACAGCGACCCATTAAAAGCTCCGTAAAAACTGACATGGCCGGTTAAATATTTGTCAGAAGGATCAGTAGCTTATAAATAGCAGTCCATGTCATTGAAGTAAATTCACCTTCTTCATTCTCAATAAACAAATCAGTATTTTTTCTCATTGTACTTATGTCATACTATACTGAATCGCTGTTTATTGTATGAAATGTGGCTGCACTTTTGTAAAATTACCAAACACAGTAAAAAAGTCTTTTAGGTCGTTTTTGTACTGAGCCCTTCAATCATGAACCCTCCCTAATGTAACTCTTGTAACTTCTTTGCCTGTATAATTCTCTACAGGGAGCAGTTGTTATTGGCTCTTCTTGAAGCGTCAAGACACCTACTGGTACCTGAAATGGCACAGAACAAAGCAGTGTCTGTTGCCAGACAAGTAGCAGGGAGTTTGCTTCAGGTCTGCATAATATTTATGCAGAATAATTAAAAATATTCATAATTATGCATAATAATAAAAAATTCTAACCATTAGTTAGCTGGTTTTATTAGTGGTCTTACATTGCAAGGTGCCATCTAGAAATTGCTTTGCTTTGTAGGATCTGCAGCTTGAATACTGTCTGTTGCAGCTAGGCGTAAACACATGATTTGAAAACGTTATCTCACTGGCTATCAAATGTAGCATGTTTCGCCATCAAACATTCAAACTTTGACAGCCTGCAAAGTGAACTTTCATGCCACTTTTAGGAAAAACAGAAATTGTAACAAGTTAGGGTCAATTTCTCAAAGAAGTCTTCAATATCCATATCTCAATGCAAAACTTGCTCTCACAGTCCTTCAAATGTTTGATGGCCAAACATGCCACGTTTGATAGCAAAGTAGACCATGCTTTTTACATTACACGTTTATGCCCAGTTGAAACCAACAGTAACAGTACAGTGATGTGAGTTTCTCTTACATGTATTTCTTAACAATCTCCTAGTTTATGTACATGCCTTCTTCCTAATCACCAGACTCTATTTGTGACGTGGATCCGAGCAAATCTGAAAGTGAATGTGCCTGTCTCATTGTGGGACAAATGTTTGGAAGTTATTTCCTTGGCAACACATTGGCCAGAGATCATCACTGAATGGAAAGTAAGTCATTGTGTGGTGGCATTAAATTAATAGTTTTTCCCGGTTTTTTGTCATCCATCTTTTGCTTCCCATGTCTGTTCTATTCAACTTCCTGTATCTATTCTATAAGGTGGCAAGTCAAGTTTTGGGGCAGCATATGTATCGGCAATTATGCAGTGTTTACTTTTAAACACTGCAACAAACAGCAAACAGTGGTATACTTTTTTTAACTCGGAATACTTGCACTACAAACAAATTGCTGCATTCATTTGCGAATAGGTTACCATGGAAACACTAACAAGAGTGATGGCAAGAACTGTTTATGGTCTTGATATGGGAGATCTTCCTCTGGAAAGACTCACTGAACAGAAACGCAAAAGGCGTCCTCAGGTCGACCAAGACATACAGCCCTTTAACAAGACTTCTTTCACTCGGTGGAGTTGCATGGAAAAATCAAACATCCCAAATCAATTTCTCCCAAATGTATATAAGAATGGTGACAAAGGTGGTTCCCCTGTGATCTCACCACAACCTCAAAAATCACCACTGCTGTCAACTAAGGAAACTGGTGACCCTGTGTCCAACAAGTTGCTTGAACACCGTTCAAGAAACAGTGTATTCTTGCCTTCAAGTACACCACTTGTGGATTCTGTTTCTCCAGTAAGAAAGATTGCTTCGTCACCTATTGTTACTGCTGGTAAGCTGTTTTGTCATCAGTAATATATTGTTACTGTTCATGTTGCACTGGCGTCGGTTGTTCAGAAGGGGGTAACGCTATCCAAAAAAAAAATCGCTATCCAGCAGATAAGTACCAGCAAAACCCATTGACGTATCCAGTGGCTAGTGCCATCCACCTTTCGAACAACTGGGCCCTGCAGTTTTATCAGTAGCTCTGTGAATGCATTTTCTCGTTACTTAATATATTTGAAACTTGAATCCACATTGCTGTGTTGTTTGAAGCAGGGTAAGTGTTACCAAATCTCAGGGTAACTGTTACCAAAACCTCTCTGACACTTTCTGGACAATTTAAGCAATTGTCTCATATATGCATTTGAAGTTGCTTAAATTGTCCAGAAAGTGTGAGGATCACTTCTTGAATTCATTTCTAAACCGCACTTCACAATCATTTTCATTCATCATTCCTTTCACGGGAAAACACGCATGAGCCCAAAAAATTGACCTGCTCTTAACTGTGTGGCTTCAGCTCAGTTGGTAAGAGCACTGCACCGGCATTGCAGAGGTCGTGGGTTCAAATCCTGTTGAAGTCTCTTGAACTTTTCTAGTGCATATATGAGACAAACGCTTAAATTGTTCAAAAATTGTGAGGATCACTTCTTGAATTCATTTCTAAACTGCACTTCACAATCATTTTCATTTAAGCCTAACTGTGTTAGCCTTTCTTATTTTTACTTTTTGACCTTGCATTTGCAGGTACAGTAGCAGGCACAGATTCTGAGGTTGCAGGCCAACTGTCAGATTCTAAAGAAGGAAGCAAAGGGAGTGGAGAAAGCAGTCATATGGAAAGCACTGTTGCCGTAAATGAAGAGCGTAAGGTGCCCTTCACTTTGGCAAGTGACACAGATAGTGTGGAAAGCCTAGATATACAATCAAAGACTGAACAGGACCCAGTCAGTAATATGGATCGAGACTCTAATAAAGCGATTGATTCTACAGATGGGAGCCTGACTTTGTTTCCTTCAAGGTCCAATCGTTTAAGTAGTTGCGATAGCTATCTGTCACGTGAAGATTCCGTGAAATCCATGCCATGGTATGGTAGTAGTCTTGACTTTGATGTGGGTCCGTATTCGAAATGCAGTGGCATGGACTTACAGCAATCCCAGCTTGAGAAGATCCATGAGTCAAATCATGAACCAAATGCAGAAGACTTGCATGAAGGTCACAGACTTCACAGGACTATGAACAGGACTTCAACACCAGCTCATGAAGTGAGACTGGGCACAGATGAGGAAGGGGGTTTTGTTGCACCTCTGAAGCCAGTGACAATGGAGTTTGATCATGATATGGGGGGCAGGTCCTCACCTGAATCATCTGGAAGAGGTTTGTTGTTTTCCATGTAGTTCAATAGCCTCTGGGTTCATTTACAGTGTGGTATTTGTGAAGAAGTTAAAGTGCAAGTGTTTTTTTCAAAATTAATACCGGTATGTTTTACTTTTGTGAAGAGACTGGTTGTCACCCTAATTACATCCATCATATCGTATTTGCCCATGTATAAGTCAACATTTTATGACCCATAAATCAATCTCGACTTTATACTTAGGTCACAAGAAGAGAGTCAATCAGTAGTCAAGTAGCCACACATGATTAACATGACAATGGGTTTTATGTCAATGGAGAAGCTGGGTAAACAAGTCAAGTGTACTTAACCACTCGCTTTGCAGGGGACCAGTGCTTATGTACAGTGTAGTGAAGACTCTGACTGTGTTTTGCTTGCTGTGTGGACTAAAAGTTAAATAAATCGCCGTATGTTTTTTTTTTGTTTAACTATGGGTTCTCTAGAGGGTGTTCCTTAGAGATCAATCAGGAATAAGAATAATTATTGAGAAGAATGATATTGTGTAAATAAAGAGGGTTTCTTTGTCTTGTTTTCAGAAACTCCTGATGACCTGGCTGCAGGTTCAAGATCGCCTTCTCCTTCTCACCTTGATGAGGAAGTGCACAACGAGCTCCTTGATCCTGATTTTGGTGAAGGTGACTCTTACGAAGAAGAGACCAGTGTGGTTGCTGGAGGCTGTAGGGAAGGATGGGGCCCTGTGGCAGCTGTTGTCCTGTGGCGCAGAATGCTGGGCATTCTGGGTAATGTAAACAAGATTAAAGAACCTGCCATCCATGCAAAAGTGTTTGAGTGCCTGACATCAATTTGGAACATGCTGGCCAAGGTATTCTTAAATTATTAATGTCCTTTTGTCTGCTGTTGTCATTGAATATACATGTAACTCAAGAAAAGGGCAGAACCATGGGAGGGGCCAGGGGCCCTGTCTTCACACCCATTTTTATTTTTAGACTAAGCTGCTGCCCCCCCTATCCTGTCCCCCTCCCCCCACCTCCTTCACTTACCTAAAGGTCAGACCACCGAATGAAGTTAGATATTGTCATACTGCCTTTCTACCTGCCTTAGGCAAATCTGGAAATAAATAAATAAATAAGGTAGTACATACACCTGTGAAATGAACCCTTTCTGGGAAACCAACTTTGAATGACATTGCATAACTCAGACTTGATGTCACCTGCATAAAACTACTGAGCTGGACATGGATTTTTACCTCTGCAATATGTTGCTTCTGTTTGTAGGTCCGACTAAATCAAGGCATTTCATTGGATAACAAGTCCACTCCTCCTATTCCTGTTGTAATCCCTCCACTACAGCATATGGCGACCTGGGTATTTGAGGTGAGAGGATTACTTGCATTTGCCCCTTCCAAAGATAATAAAGGACTGGGTACTATTTTACACATAGTTTAAATTACATTGTATCAAAAAGTTAACCCAACCACCAGAAAGATCTCCTAAAAATTAGTAGGTTTACCAAGACTGGTTTGGTTTTATTGTATAGTAGCCAGACTGTGAGATGTCAAAGGTCACCAAAATTTCTTTCAAATGTCTCCAATTTGGATACTTTTGAAAACGTATTAGTGTGGATCAGGCCTGATATCAACATCAAATTAAAAAATTGATTGACAGCCGTAAGATTCTCTTATTGATTAACCTCTTTGGTCTTTGTTCAGGCGGCCTCCTTGTCCTTCAATAATGAATTTAAAAGGGGTCGTCTGCTTGCATACAAATTGATGTGTGCAATGACAGTTTGCCATCAAGATGTACCGCTTACGCAGGAGTACTTGACACACTTCTACCGGCTGATGCATATTGGACTGACAGGCACTGATCAGGTCAGTCTTGGTGATTATAATTTATTATCTTGTATATTATATATAGCAGTCATTATATATGTGATTTGCTTCTGTTCTGGTTTGGTTTTGCTCTATGATTGGATCAAAAAAACCTTGCGTGAACTTTCCAACCAATCAGGCCACAGTTGTTCGAAAGGTGGATAACGCTATCCACCGGATAAGCACTAGCAAGTCCAGTTCACTTACCCAGTGGATAGGGCTATCCACCCTTCGAACAACTGGGGCCAGATGCAAAGCTGAAACTAATTGCAACTCTGGCCACTCTCATTTTCCCGACCTTGGTGCCAGCTGCATTGACTTGCTTTGCATTGTGAGTGGGTAGGAGAACTGATTCATGAATAGTTTGATTTTTGATTGGTTGAAGGGTATCTTTCCTTTGGAATGTGATTGGCTCTGAAATTACTTTTGGCTTGCGTTTTACCACACTCAGTTGAAAAGCACTCCGTCATTGTCATCATCATTGCGATTACCATTACCACTGTCATTGTCATAATATGTAATAACAATATTAATAATAAAGATAATAATAATGAATAATTAGATGACCACTCCCCTTGGTGGGCTTTTCGAGGCTCTTGAGGCAAATGATGCAAATGAAGCCAGCACAGTTAAAAATTCCAGCTGGCTGATGCAGACCAGTTGCCTGTTTCCACGTACAGGAGTTGGACTAGGGACTTGCCAGGACAACTCCAGCTAGAGGTCAGAGCGGGACCTGAACCCTGGACCTCTGGGCTGAGTTGTTCGAAGCAGGGTTAGTGCTAACCTGGGTTAAATACCATGACAACCAATAGGTTTTAATCGGACATAACCTGGGGTTAAGCGCTAACCCTGCTTCGAACAACTCGGCCCTGGATGTCAAGTCTGGGGCCCTAACCATTTGTACTCGCTGCCTCCCTTACAATTTTTCTTTCTTTCTTAAAACTAAAACATTTCTTAACTTGGGACCCCTTTTGTTCCCCAGGGAGTCTCAAACTTGGGTCAAAAGAGTCCTTCTCCTTATAAGATGAAAAATTTAGTAGGGGAAAAAATTCTGTGAATATATTTCAACGGGAATTTTTTTATTTTTTATTTTTTGAGTTGGGGATCCTTTGTTCCTACATGACTTAGGTTTAGATTTGGGTGCCGTGGCTGAAATAGCAATTGAGAGAAGGTTGAAAAAGCTTACTCATTTGTAATAATTATTCCATTCACATATATACAAATTAGAGTCACAGATAGCAGAAAGCAACAACTCTCTTGACATTCATAATAATGAATGGCAATCTTTACTATCAGCATTGTAAATAGGCTTTTTTAATGATTGTCTGTGGTGTAGTATTGTTTCCTTTTTGTGTCATTCTTACACGACCCAAACTTGTACTTGTATCTTTTTTGAATGGTGGCTACTGGCAATGTAAGTAGTGTTAGTATTGTAATGTACATTGTACCTGTATTAGCTTTTCTGTTTTGTTGTTGTTAATTATTAATAAATTAAAAAAAAAAATTATTCCATTCACTTTGTAGGATATTACCAGCACTATTGTGAGCAGCTGTACACATTTCTTTTCCATGATGTTACCAAGCTCGAGTCTTCTGATTCTCGACTTCATCCAAGCTACAAATAACATTGTTGGAAGTCAGAATATGGAGGTAAGCTGCAATCAGTTCCTGTTTGTTTGATTTAGCAATTTGTTTGATTGGAAGAAAGTAAGTGTACCAGCACTGAAACTACCCAGGATTAATATTGGTAATTGAACTGAGTGGAGTGCAATTTGGTCTGAAATCGTTCGTGTGATTCCAAAATCGAACAAGCATTCAGCGCGAGTTCGATTTGAAATCACAAGTGCATAACACAAAGTTCAGTTAAGACTTTTTTACACCCATTTTGAAATCGCAGTTTCTTTTGTCCATATTGATGTTTGTTTATTTATTTATTTATTTATCCACTTCAGTATGATTTTAGAGCAAAATTAGACCATTATGATGGGCTAAAACATGGATGCGATTTAGAGCAAAAAAGTGCTGTCTTCTGCTGTTACGGATGGCAAAGATTGAAATTGATTCCAGCTTGGAAAAGTTGGGCCAACTGTTTTAAGTTTTCACACCTAATTTCAGAAAACTAAAGCCCGAAATTTGTCATGAATGATTCTTCATGTCAAGATTAATTTGGCATGTTCCTCTTAATCCAAAGCAAAATTTACAATAAAAGTGCTGTGATATAACCCCTTTAAACAGGGCCTCAGAATTCTCAAACTTGGTTGAGCAACTTCAAAGTACATTTTCCCAATACACTGTACTTCTTCATTTTTGTCTCGCAGTTACCGAGAGAAGAGGCTATGACGTTGCTTGGCTCCCTGTTGTGTTTTCCAAACATCTTTCCGAACATGCCACTCCATCAGCCCGGTCATCAAACCAACGAATACCAGCACAAGAGCATTGGGAAAGACATCAAGGTTTGTACGGCAGCTTCTGACAGAAGATGTCTAGCAGACGAGATCAAAAGTACTGCTGTTTAATGTCTTTGAAACAGTTAGTCCAAGTATTCTTTCTCCAACTGGTATCCACTTGGGAAAATTAGAAGATATCATCGTTGCAGACATGAGATAAGTTTTCCAATAATAAAGTTCTCATAGAAATGACATTTTGCAGGAAAAAAAAATTGGTATTTTTTAGTTTTCCATGCTTTCCTAAAGCTCTACTCATGTTGTTGCAGTTGTGTGTCCCTTCTCTGCACCTGTCAATTTTATCGAAAATGGTTGTATTTCGAATGGGAAAAATATCAACAATTCTTGTTTTTCCTTTCACATTTTGCCTTGGACATGTCCTTTTTGTGATTTTAAGAAGGAGATATCTCAAATTAAACCACAACTCGTTTACTGTGACCGGTTTTCAAAGCAGTTCTTTTAAACAAGACTAAACACTAAGTGTTAAGGGTGTGGGTCTTTTCCCATAACAAGTTTGTGAATCGCTATTCCTTTTCACTTCATCCTTTTCACTCACTGCAGGACAAACTCATTGCATCTTTGTTACGAGCGTCAAAGCTTGAACCATCCTGTTCGGCCAGGTTTGTACAAGAATTTTTATCAACGGATTCTGAGAAGGCGTGAAAGATTTGAATTATATTTCGTTTTTGGTTTTTGTTTTCTTTCCAGATGTATAGCTCTGAATGCTCTCGGCGTGTTCATTGTGGAAGAGCTCATTCACTGCCAAGGACACCCTAAAGTTCACGATTGCATTTGTGTTCTTTTAGCATCTGTTACTGTAAGTGCTGGTTCTTTGTGGACTAAATACGACACCTGTTTCTCTCTCACTTTGTTTTGGTAATATGCTGCATAGTTGTTCCTAGTTCTGATAGGTTCATTGCTCTTCTGCATCTTTTCTGATTGGTTACGATCTCAACCAACCAAAAGCACAACCGAAACCAATTGTCATTTTCTCGGACGGGTTCTCCCGCGCTAAGCTTCCGCTGCACGTGTATGCGTTGAGTTCTGATTGGCTCATTTGCTCGCCTGCAATTTTTACTGATTGGTTACTTTCTAAACGAATCACAAGCAAAGCTTAAACCAGCTGTGATTTGCTTACCCGGGTTTTCCCGCGTTAAGCGCCGGTCAGCAACATGCATCTGGTTTTGGGACTGATTGGTTCTGCATGTTGTCTGATTGTTTAAAGAAGTCACCTTAGTTTCGGTTTAACAAAACTCTATAAGCTATTTCCGAGTTCACTTCAGCCTCTTTTTCAAAGCGAGTCTAAGTGCGAAGTCTTTTGGAAATGACTTTCTTCATATGTAAAGTAAAACTCACTACCACTCCATCACAAAACTTTCGCACTTGGACTCGAGTTGAAAAAGAGGCTGACGCGTGAACTCCGAAGTGGCCCGGAAGTGATTTTGAAGTTAGTATGATCATCGCGGTTGAGGGAGCAACTTAAGCATTTGCAAGAAGCCTGAACAAAATCTAAGCTTGAACGGGACTCTAATCCATGATGGTGCGATGAAACCGCACACTGTTCAAACCAACTACGCTGTTTAACTGCGATGATCATTTTAACTTCAAAATCGCTCCATATTCGCAGTTCAAGTATATGTCGCAGCGTCTATCATAAAACTCAGTTGATAACCTGCCACTCGTTATTTATTACACTGTACAGATCTTTATATCAATATAATGTTGTATTTTTTATTTCCAGTTTCATAACAGGTCCGTTTGTCACGTAGCTTGTGAAGTTATTCACATCCTTTCAGAGTACCACAATGAACTCTGTAGGTTTGACGAAGATCTTCCCCTTAAAATGGTAGAGGTATGTAACAATTAGGTTTAGAGAGTCTCTAAAGAGTTTAATTACTAGAATTGAACTCCAGTAGTTAACTTAGTATATCAAACTGTTAAATGATAAAGCGGAATAGACCAAATCTAATGAAATGCTGGTGTTTTGAGGAGAGGCGAAAATCGTAGCAGAGTAGAGAACCAACTAAATTCACCCATATGTGCCGCATAACGCGGGAATAGAACCCGCCACACCGTGGGAGGCGCTCGCTGTCACGATCTCGCTGTCATCGTGACAGCGTGACAGTCCGATCATAATGTTCGTGGGAATCGCGTGATTTGGCAACGCTCATTTTCCTTCCCTTATTTTATTTTTCGACTCTAATCTGAGCTGGAAAAGGGTTTATGGAAATTTCGATTCTTACAGGTTCTCTGTCACGCCATTGTTAATCTGCTTCCTGGAGGAGAATCGTTCCACATTCAAGAACAACACAAGGTATAGCAAATAACCAATGTGAAACCTTTTCTTCCGTCTTGGACACATTTGTTAAGAGACTTCTAGCAGACTCAACTTTGACATTTCTCCGCTTTCGAAAACACCGAGAATTCGTCCCACCTTCCGAGTCTTAAGTCTTCCAATCAACATTGAGTTAGAGGGGTGGGGTGGGGGCGAGGGTCTTTAATCGTCTTTCTTGGGTCTTGTTACAAGGAGACAAAGAAGTAAGTTTACCAAGTCGCTCAAGCCCTTTCCAGCTTTCTTTAATGGTAATTTCTTAAATTGACAAGATAAGTGCCAAGATCATTTCTTGATTCTCACCGCCAATACTTCTGACAACCAAGGTTCGTACACTGAGTTGTGAAGGTATTGATTTGCCGGTTTGCCTGACCTTTCTTTGCCAGGTTTTGGTATCCGTTCTCATGTGCATGTTGGATTGGCTTATGGTGATACCAGTTTCAAAGCTGATGTCAAAAACAAATGAAGACGAGAATATTAGTGTCCTCTCCAGAGTCTTCCAGGTCAGACACCATCACAGCAATAGAGCTGAGATATATATTACAGAAAATCGGTTTAGGATTAAGGGATTTACTTGAATAAGGGTTTCCAAAAGAACGCGTATTCCGAAAACGGAATGGTTATTGGAAAGATGACCTGGGAACTAACTCTCGGAATAGCCTGGGCACGACTAAAACTGACATTTTGGTAGCCGCGCACGATTTTCGCGCTAAAATATCCCCGAAGCAAGGCGTATTCTGTGTATTCCGAGTAAACAGCATTGTGCTACTTCGGTTTACTTCGTTCGTTTTATTATCGGGAGCTGAATAAACGGAATGCTGTTTCGTTCATCCCGAAAATGTCCGAATATGTCCCGAGAGAACAGGTAATGCGAACACGCCGTGCATTCTTATCCCGGAGTAGCGCCAATAGGATGCACCCTATATATGAAACATATATTTGAGGTTCGCAAGAAGCATTTTGTAATGTTTCATGCATTCTTTCGAATATGTATTCATCCTTAACGGGTTTAATTTTTAACATTAAAAACAAAATGTGAAATTTATTAATAATTCACGAGAATGACAGGCAATAGAAACGTGGTATATTCTACAGTTCAAGTGTTATTCTAATTAGTATTCTGTATCCAAATTACTCAAGGGCCATTCTGTAATTTGAATACATAGTGCTAATTAACAGCGTTCATGTCTGCGGTCAAAATTCATCTTTAGATAGGTCTGAACATGATTTTGGAGTAATTTTAGACGGGAAATAGCGTTGGAGATGCAGTAACTGTGCCTGAAATATTCCGTTCTAGGTCTTGAAAATGGCTGCCTCAAACAAAGGTCCTAAGAAAAGAGCCAAACAGTTGAACATCTCTACCATCATCAGTGGCGACGGACGGCCAATCAGGTTAGGGAGACTGCAGGAAGACGACAGGAGTTCAGGACTTCTATCCACCAGCCCTGTCGAACCTCAACCCGAGAGTGGGCCAGAAGACGCACAAGGTATTAAAAATGATCGGGTTATTGATTTGCCTTCATACGCTAAGCGATTGGCCAAACAAATCGTGCACCACTTTTTCAACCAATCAGATGCAACGTCAAAACCAAATTCGACTTCCTCGGGTGTATCTTCCTTCCCGCGCTTGGCGCCGGCTTCGTGCATTTGCTTTGCGTTCTGATTGGTTCTTACGACTCTCTTATAGTTCACTGTGACTGGCGGAAGTACTTAGTTTGGTCTTGGTTTTTGTGTTTGAGTCAGAACTGCGTCATGTGTTGGTTGAAATAACCAGTAATTTGGTTGAGAACGCTCAAATTTATTCTGTAGATCTAGAGGGTCAAGACACCTTTGACTTCCCACGAAAGTCTGATTCTGTTGAGTTGGCAGCGAGAGCAGTAAGTTGACGACTAAAAATCAGTGACAGATTTGCAGTGATCAAAATAGACCTTTTTACCGATACGACGGCCATCTGTTGTTCTGTTGTTCTGTGAAAGATATTATGGGATGCCCAAGGGGCAACATGTATGCATTTGCCCCCAGGGCATCCCATAATCTTTCACAGAACAATAGAATTCAAGATGGCCGCCGTATCGGTAAAAAGGTGGATTGATGGCATGCAAAATGGTATTGTTTAGACCTGAAGTCGCCACAAAGGTGCTTATTTTCAATTGCGCGAATGTTCTTTCTACTTGTAGTTCAAGTTAGGGGAATATCAAATTTCTACTTGTAGTTCAAGTTAGGGGAATGTCAAAGTCGTAAATTTACTCCACACGGAAAATGTTCCTGTCCTCAGTTGATTTTCACTTCAAGGAGACCGCCGTCATTCTTCGCTATGGCTGCTTGACGTTGTTATGTGCATCTCTTTGGCAATCATGGCCTCTGTTCTCGTAACCTATCTGTTTGGTGAAATGTTATTTTATGTCGGGAGAAGAATACGCTGGGCCGAGTTGTTCGGAGCAAGGTTAGTGCTAATCCGTGTTGAATACCATGACAACCTATAGGTTTTAATCGGACTTAACCCGGGGTTAGCGCTAACACTGCTTCGAACAACTCGGCCCAGGTCATTGTTTGGAATTGCCTTTTGTAGGTCATGATGCACGTGGTGAACCACATGGGACACTACCCTCTTGGTGCTGGTCCATCGAGAGTGGACAGTTTAATCAGCGAACATGAAGACAATCCAAACGTTGATGGGGATGAGTTGTCGCCTAGTATTTTTAGTGCTCCAAATGTACAGGTTTGTTATGTTTGGTTACCTTTGCGCGTGTCACACACTCATTTAAATGAATTTAAGTCTGTGCGTGAGGTATCTAAAACTACCTCCTTGTCGTTTTCCGCGAAGGTGCGCGTGACCTTTCACCGGTAACGGAAGCCCAAGCACTGGTGGTTTATACAAACCAGTGCAAGCTCAAGCTTCAAAGAATGTCTGTCTACAGAACTTCAACGGCCAATCCATGAACGTAATGGTCAACCAAACCAGTCATTCCTTTGTGAGCCTTGTTCATCATTTTCGCGGAGGGCCTGGTGCGATTGCTTGGTGCGAAATAAATGTCATATTTGTATCCGCTCGAGGCTCGGTTACACGTGAAAGCAAAGCGATTTATGAATGCGACTAAGGTCTCTCTTGATAGGCAAGTTCCGAGATCACTTCACCCTCTCTTTCAAATCGAGTCTAAGTGCAAAGTAAAACTCAATACCCTCACAAAACTTTCGTAGTTGGACTCGCTTTGAAAAAGAGGCCGACCTGAACTCGGAAATGGCCTGTTTACAAACATGAAAGCCATGATGCCATTCAAAATTATTTTTATCTTCTGCCTTTTAGTTTTTTGTGTTAAACGATAGAGTCCTGATATCATTGGTGGAGCTTCCCCTAGAGGTGAGATATTTGGATTGATATTTCTAACTTGTGTGTTTAATGTTTGGCATTATTTCGTACTAAGGCTAAGCCTATTAATAATACTTTCTTGTGAATGTATTTTTCTTTCAGGATTCACCTGACTCAGTAGTGTGTCAGGTGCCCGCGAGTACAGCGGCCACACAAGTGCGTGTGATCATGCGCGATATGACGGGAAAAAACGTGTGGGACTACACGTTGTTACACGGCTCTTCAACTGTGGACAGTGAACAGTCCCAATACAACAGTGAGATTTTGATTAGTTCAAGTATTTCATTTTAATTTTTGATTATTTATTACTTCGACTATTTGAATTTATTTCTGCAATATGACCTTCAGGCATTTTTAACACTAATAGTTATTTCTGGAGGGCGGTACCTTTTCTATGGTATATCTTTCTCCTACTTATTGTAATGCAATCTGTATGGTACAATAGACGTTGTCATCGTCGTCGTTGTTTTTATTATTTATTATTAGGAGGACCCAATTTCATATATGACCTGATATCTCGAGAAGATGAAAACCACAAAGAATCTGTCATGCCGTGTCATCCACTTGTGAAAGCTAGGAAAAGTTCAACGCCTATTCCTGGTGATAGGCTTGATGAGGTGAGAAGTTTTTCATCTTGGTAATTTTCGTCTATTTTGGCAGCCTGAAGTGTCAGTCGTCTTCTCGCCTCGACCCCTCCTAGAAGACGCCTGGCAGCCCCTTGGGGGCAGGGGCGAGGAGACGGGTAACACTTTGGACTACTATTTTGGTCACAGACGCCTTTTTTTGGGGGGGGGCGGGGTGTCATAACATTGAAAACTACCCAGCTTCACTGTTCTCTCGATTCTCCCATCCCCTACCACCTTGTTAAAACTGCCACTCTCCTCCCTGTCGTCCAAGAACAACGAAGTTACAGTAATCAATGACCTCATGGTGTAACAGTTTCTAGGCACGTCGACCAACCAGGAGGCATGAAATGAATATTTGTCTATATTCTTTACATTTCTAGCTCTTGAGCACTATTGGATCGTCAAGCCATGAGTGTTTGCTGTGCCCAGACCTCACTCTGAATGAGCCTTGCCCCTCCCCCGAGAGTGTGTTGAGTGACATGGAGTCTGAGATCATAGACGCTGTCCTTGAACAAAACATCAGCGAGAAGAAACAAGTTGAAGACGACGTGGACGATCAGAGGCTAGTTTACTGCTCAGTGGCTTTTATTTGATTGGTCATTCATCAGGTTTTTAGTCCACAGTGTCAAAACCTAGAACCAGCTCGTGCAGCATAAAACATAACACCACAGAAACGTGCTACACAGTAGCTTTCTTTTAAATGGTCATTCTTTTGGTCATTACTTGATTTTTACTTTACCTATACTAGGTTACAACACTGTTGGATCTATACAGCGGACCTATCTGGCGATTAGGTGTAACCAAGTTATCTTCTTCTTCTTCATTTTTTTTTTTAGTCTATCGTCACTAGCGGCCGCGCCTCCTCCTTACGAAGTTCCGATGTCACCATTCCAGTTATGCCGGTTTGTAGTCAGTCAAACCGGTATGATGGCTTCAGAGAGAAGGTGAAGTGAAATTATGATGCAGTACATCACTCCTCGGTTGCGTTCAGCTATGCGTAAATACGTGACGTAAAAACATGATATGATTGGCCATCAAACGTGGCATGTTCGGCCTTCAGGGATTCGACGTTTTAAGGACTGTGAGAGCAAGTTTCGAGAAATGACAGTGAGAGTGAATATTGAAATATTCTTTGTGCAAATTGACCCCGAGCTGTGGCAGTATGCTTCTGTTTTTCGTTAGGTGGGGTAAGGAGGGGGCTTGACGCACGCGCTATCAAACTTCGAATGTTTGATGGCCAATTGGCCAATTAGATCATGTTTTTTTATGTAATGGGTTTACGCTTTGCTGCAACCCACTGTACGAGACACCCACTAGAGTATATAGAGCGTATTTCTGGGCCTCTTCAATTGCGTCCTTGTCGTGGCTAGTGTACCATGTTGTCCAGTTTCGCCTAGTCCCCGAACTCGATCTTTTGTAGGGATAAGTCATTACACAGCAGTTTGAAAATGTGGAAATATTACATCATTTCATCATGAATATACACAGCCTGATTCGTTTAAGTGCTAAAACGTGTACAAACATCCACGTACGAAAACAGTGCCGTTTTACTTGAACTACGTTTCAAATGCTGGATCAGTAAGTTATCCACCGGATAAAGTTACTCAAGCTTTGAACAATGTGTAATGTCCTCTTCATGAACTGGGTTGACCGGGCTGGCTCCCTAATTTGCTTTGTCTACAGAACGAAAATTGATCTGCTGAAGAAGAATGATCGTTTCTTGCGGGAGCTGAAGAATCTTGATAGCAGGCGATGGTAAGCAAATCTTAACGTCATTAACAAAAAAACTGAACTTTATTCACCTTATTCCAAAATGGCCGCCATTTTAATATTCTTTTGTTTTTATGGAAATTAGCCCATTTGGCCTCGTTCAAGGTAAAAGATTCTTTTGAATTTTGGGCTTGAGGACGAGGCCAAGAGGGCTACTTTGAATAAAAACAAAAGAGTATCAAAACGGCGGCCATTTTGGAATAAGGCATGTGAATTTGTCTGAAATTATCTAGTAGAGAGGAACCCCTGTGCTAATTGGGGGCAGCTAATTAATACATCGCGCAAAATGCCCAGACATCAAGACGCGCAATTCAAATGGTGGGGGTGGCTTAACTGCTTTTCATTGCAAAGAAACTGCGCCATTTTGCTAGAATGGCTCGAGAGATCTACTTGTTATCTGAGATAAAAGACTAGGAGATAACAGTACTCTTCGCATGAATAAGAAATTAAATAGCTATGCCACTACGTGCAACATGCGCCAACTAGAACAATTAAACAATTAAAGAACAACTTGGAAGGTACTGCAGAAAGAAATTTTTCATTTCCGCATTTGCCACACTGAGGAAGAGGTAGCAGCCTCGAAACGTCTGGCTTTTCATAGCATTTCTGGTGCAAACTATAAAAACTTTCTTCCTTTTGATCTCTGCGGTACACAGTTTGGAGACCTTTTCGTCCTATTTTTTAGCCCGGCCTCACATCCATCACTTTTGCAGGCTCGTAAACGCCTTTTAAAACCATTTTCAATGCCTTGAAAGACTAGAATTGAAGTCCTCGAATTTGTAATTGAGCTAGATTATCTTACCTTTGGGAGATTGTAACGAGGAAACTTCTTCTCTACTTGAACGTCAATTATTTAGCATGTAGATAGTTCTTTAGCAACCAATCAAAAATGTGGTCTTATATAAGATTGCGGATCCCGAGGAAACATATTGTTATTGTTGGAACATTCTAGGTTTGCATTGACTTAAAACCAAAGATATGCCCTTGAAACGCCTAAATTTGGACCTTGAAAATCCTTGAGAAGTCCTCAAATTTTCGGTCAGAGAATATGTGCAAACCGTGTTGTTATTGATTCTCGTCCTTTTCTGCGAGACCTTTGGGTTTTTCCTCTTTTGCAAACCCAACAATCCCAAATTCCCATTGGACCTGGAATGTACGAACAGCTTTAAACGAGCTTTTAAGCTCACTGTTGCCCAGTTGGTAAACGAAATGGTACTGTGTTTTGCGCATGACGTTGTTGTTTCTCCAGCCGTGAAACGCACAAAATAGCTCTCCTTTACGTGGCCCAAGGTCAAGAAGACAAGACGTCCATAATGTCTAACTGTGTTGGCAGTGAGGAGTATGAACGCTTTGTGGCTGGACTGGCGTGGGAGGTAAATACGGTGCTCTTGTAGACGTTCCGTGATCATTCCTATTTAATCGTAATCGAATTTCTGCAGCGGAGTGTTTTTCAGTTGAGTGCCGAAAAGATTCTTAGTTTCCTCTAGTTTTGCCAGCCACTAGAAATCTAATTAATAACTATAACTAAATTTTATATATCTAATATTATATTATATATTAATTCCTAAGGTGTATTGTATTAATTCCGTAAGGTGGCTCTGACATGACCATGTCTAGTTAACATAATGACTACAAATAAATATCATCAATTAAAAAATTTATCAAGGTTTCTTTAGGCGCTTCAGCCATTTTCACAGCAAGGCCAAGTGGAAAGTCTTTTAGAAATCTATTTTATAACTATAACTAAATGTTATATTTAATATCTTATTTTAGTATAAATCTACTAGCGTTCTATCACGAATGCCGTTCTCTGATTGGCTACGCTACTCGCTATCTATTCTGTGATAGATAGCGAGTAGCGGTTTTCAACAAAATGGCGGCCACTTGGTCGCGTTTTCGAAGTGTTTCGAAGTGTCTGCGATGAGGATATAGATAATTTACTTGTTTAGTTTTGAACGACTAGTAGATTTATACTAAAACAATTAGATTATGAGCTCGAGATTTCTATGCGTGATGGGCCCTCGTCAACTATCACGCGATAGAAATCTCGAGCTCATAATCTAATTGTTTAATATATTAATTCCACAAGCTGTATTATATTAATTCCGTAAGGTAGCTCTGATATTACCATGTCTAGCTAACATAATGACTACAAATAAATATCAATTAAAAATGTATCATGGTTTCTTTAGGCGCTTCATCCATTTTCACAGCGAGGCTAAGTGTAAAGTCTTTCTATAGATCATGTGACGCAAAATTAATTACCATCACGTAAGGGTTTTTCTTTTTTTAGGGCCAGCATAGATCGTTTTCATTCACGTGACGAATGGCCATACTGATTTGCTGAAACATTAGGACATATTTACATAAAAGTGAAGTTCAATTCCCCGAGGATTGTTTAGGTACAGAAAAATGGCCGCCATAACGTCATCATTGTGTGAAAACGGTCTATTGATTTATCCTGTAGTTTAACGTCAGGCTCTTTGTAAGCGAGTCCAAGTGCAGAATTTTTATGATGGTTGTTAGTTTCTCAAGTTAAATTGTAAATGAAGCACTTGGCCTCGCTTTGAAAAAGAGGCTGAAGTGAACTCGGAAATAGTTTTTTTTTTTTTTTACACAGGGCTAATAACTTGCTTTGAACCGTTATATGTTAACTTTTAAGCTTTTCGATTTCTGTCTTGTTTTCTTTTAAAGGTGGACCTCTCAACGCATACTGGATTTCTCGGCGGTCTGGAGAAGAATCTATCGACTGGAACCACGGCTCCATACTACTGTAACTCCACAACCGAAGTCATGTTTCACGTTTCCACCAGGATCCCTCTTGCTTGTGACAGTAATGGCTTTAATAAGAAGGTCGGAGACAATGCTTCGGCAATTTTCTTGCCACTCCACGGCTTAAAGGGGCTATGGCACGCAATTTTAGACAATTTTATGACACATCAGATGCTCATAAAATAAAGTAAAACATCAGAATAACCACTTAAATACATAGAACAACATAAAAGATATACAACAAAGCCAAAGAAGTGCATTTAGGTAATCTTGAAAAAGATTGGGCCGACTTTTTTCAAGTTTCATATGATTCGCCTGGTAATGGTCATTTTTGCTCAGAATCGTCTTGTTTGTCATGAAGTAAGGATAATGCAAGGAAAGGAGTTTCATTTTAGCATTTTCGAGTGTGAGACTCGTAATTTACTAAAGATTTTTCCGAATCACTCTAAAATACGGTGAGATAGCCCCTTTAAAATAATCCACTGGCAGGCCCTGGTCATGTTTTCCGATCCATTGAATTTCTGCTCGGACGAGGCCGTTAATTGGAACAGAACTTCATACAAACACAAACTTCATTGGCTAGCCGCTGCTGTGGGTTTATCCTAGTGTAAAAAACCTGAAACGTCTTAGCCAGCAGAGAGGTGAAGTGTTTTTTGGGGAAGGTAAACGGCGTTCCCATGGCAGACTCCGTTCATTGGGCCGCCATTTTGTATGTCAGTAGATTTTTTTTTCAATTCACCCCTTTAGCCGCTTCCTTTTGTACTCTCTCCAAAAGCGAGGTGGCGATGACACCGAGTTGTGCTCGTTGGTATGCAACAGAATGTGGTATGCGACAATGGATGGTTGTTTTTTCCAGGTGCGTCACCTAGGTAACGACGAAGTTCACATCGTGTGGTCAGAGCATTACAGAGACTACAGACACGGCATAGTCAACACAGAGTTTGCAGATGTAATGATTGTGATTTACCCTCTTGAAAACCATTTGTTTAGAATACAGATCATCAAAAAGCCCAAGGTTTGGAGCCTTTTCTTCTAATGGCCATTATTTCGTATTAGTCTGGATGTGAAAGACAGTTAGTTTCTCTCTTAACCTTAAGGTGATCCTAACGCTGAATCTTGGTTCATGTGGGAAAGGTTGTAAATCCTAAACGCAAAACGTTTATCAGTAACCGCCTTGACTGTCCAATTGCTAAACATTTGTGTCACGGCATTTTCTCGCATCAACTTATTTTTACATCGAATTTCCTGAAAAATTCAGACTACGCAACGGCTTTGCAAAGCAATCAAACATCTTGCAGAATTTGGGGTTTTGGGAAGAAAAAACTAGTCGGTAGATGACAGGGACAGTCCAATAAGACCATGTTCACGCCGTAAGGGGTAATTAAATCCATTCTAAAAATAGATCGGTCTAAGGAAAGGTCGTCCATCTCCCAGTTATGGGCCCCTGTGTGAGTGAATTATCTTTCCGGCCAGACATTTGACCAGGAAATATCAAAAAGAGAACATTGATTCCTAAGGTGAATTTGCCTCATACAAGAACTGATCCTTTCTCTGTTTTCTTTGTTGTAAGGTGCCGATGTTTGGACCTTTGTTTGATGGCGCTTTAGTGGACAGGCAAGTGTTGCCTTCCCTTGTTAGGGCCACCGCCATCAATGCCAGCCGAGCCAGCCGGGAACTTCTTCCGCTGTATGAGGGATAGTATCCTTGCTTTGCTATGATAAATGCCTTGATGTTAGAGAATGTAGAACATTTTGTATCGCCCGTTCAATATATTTTCTATCATCAATTCACCTCCTAGAGGATGTGATACGATCTCGAAATTGACCATGCACCTCCCCGTTGATTTAATACAGAGCTTAAGCACAGCCGTTTGTGAGGGGCGGCTGTCAACCGGAAATGAAGCGTTTTCCCTTTTAACCTGCCTTGAGGCTATCACATTCGTACTACTTAGCGTCTTTACCCTTATAAAGACGATATGGTCGAAAGTCTGGGCTCCGGAGGTTGTCGTTTGTGTTCGGTCGATCTTCGGTACTATTCGCGGATCAGAGGTAGAAAATATGCTTAGTTAATGTAGTTTCCCTTAATCGCACACCAGCTACGAAGAACGTGAAAATTGCATTGAAAGAATTGTCAAAAACCACAAAGATCCCACAACGTACGAGGACTTTGCCTCGTTAGTGTTCTGTCCCGCACCAAGACCCGCGGGAAGCGAGCCTCCTACCCCAGTGTTATCGCATTTTGTGCGCACACGGACTGCACCTGGCAGCAGTCTGGCTGACAAGTCATCTATTCGTAATCGATCGAAGAGTGCGGTTACGGCGCCAAGACTTCCTATCAGTAAGCTAGGTGAGTGTGGAAACATTTTGCCCATTGATTTTTAGGATGATTGTGTCTTAGTTAATGAAACCGCGGTCTCAAACACTGTTGATGCTGTTGGTGTGGGTGAAGAGGGTGTTGATGATGATGATGAATCGAGGAGAAGGGTGGTGGTGATCAGTGTTATCATCATAATAAGAGGTCCAGATTTCACTCATTTACCGACGCAGTCCGACTAAAAACTCTTAGTCATAATCTAATAGCATGAAATTGCGGCTTTATCTACAGTTCAGGAAGAGGACATGCCGCTAACCTCTTCTTTGCCAGACGGATTAGACAACATGGCAGCGGTAGGATCGTCCGCAACGGATGGAAGTAACCCCAGGCAGGATAAAAGGCGGTTGTCAATTCGATGGCGAAACAAACACAACGCTGCCTTCAATGCGGACAGCGACTAAATTTGATACCAGTAAAGTACTTCAAGGTGCTGTTATTCCACAAGTTTCTTATGAAAAGCCGAACCCTTTTCTCCTCACAACTTCCAAAGTTTCACTTCAGAATCCTCGGATAATTAAAGAGCAGCAATGAAAAGTAGTTCTCATAACCTTTCAATTCAATGTTCAGCGTTCGTACGTCACCCTTTCGCCGACAGACTTAACGATAATGCTCCTCCAGGGGCCTACAGAAGATTAACGTTGTAGAGAAAGCAGTGTATAATTGTTTGTTTGGTACTGAAGCGGTTTTAATGTTGCAATTGTTTTCGTTCTGCGTATATATTACTACGGTTGGTGTGATTGGCCAGAAAATTTCACGCCACTCTCCCAACCACATATAGAAGGAAAATCAGAACCAATCGTGAGTTCCTCGCAGGGATTTCCCCCACGCTTGGCGCCTGGTTGCGTCTTTCCGTGGCGTGTTCTGATTGGTTGAATTGAGTGTCACCATTCCTTTGGTACTCAGCGATTGCCTGAAAAATCTCGCGCCTCATCCTCAGGAAATCTCTTGTTTTCCCGCGCTAAGCGCTGGTGGCATGTATTTGCTGTGCGTTAGGACTGGCTCATTTGACGTCTGTATCTGTCCTGATTGGCCAAAGTAATTACGTCAGATTTGGGTTTTATGACACTCAGTTGAAAACCTCTATCGGTTGTAATTGACCAAAGTAATCATTTTGTTTGTTTGTTTTGACTCCCACTCATTATTACTGTGTTGTATATGCATAGTGTTTTCGGACGTTTGGTCTTGCCAGGTGTCCAGAATCAAGGGGAGATTAATTTTTATTTGAGGTGTTCGTTATTCCCTTTCATTGCCAATAGTTTCATTGAAAAATGTTTTCCTACTGTAGTTTAATTGAAGAATGAATGTTCTCACTCGGCGTATTATAATTACAATTCGTAGGTGACTTGAAGTCGGATATTTCCCTCACCCTTTCGGACATGTTCGTGTGATCGTCGATCCGACCCGAAGGACCTATTGTGTGCTTGAGTATTTTGGTTGTGTCCAACTAGTCTGATAACATCATCGGGGCATGAATCCTACGTGTATTTTGACACCCGATTTTTGACCAATTAAGGAAATGATATTCAGCCCGATTTTTAACTCATTGAAGAATGAGTTGTGGGGCTGCAGACGTGGAGATTAATGGCTTAATTGTGCAATTCTAAGTAACGCTATTTCCGCTAAGGCACCATTTTACCAGGGGAATCGTCGATGAGTAGCGAGCAAATAGTATCCTTTCCCTTAGCCTAGAGCGGTTTTCAGTTGACTGACGTAAAACCAAAACTAAATTAATTACAGACTCAGCCAATCACGTTCTGACAGAAATACACCTTTCGACCAATCACAAAACGAAATAGTTCACTACTTAGTAACCAATTAGAACGCAAAGTTAGTCAAGGCAGCCGGCGCCAAGCGCGGGAAAACGAGAGTGACGAAGTCGCAATTGGTTTTGGTTTTGCATCTGATTGGTTGAAAAGTTCGCGCGAGTTTTCTTATCCAATCACAGAGCAAACCAAAGCAATCGTGTTATTACATTTGACAGTCAATCGAAAACCGCTGTTTAAATTAATTGGCTCATAGAGCACTTTGATTATAAAGTCCCCACGTGAAAGAAAACTCGGCCCAAGAATCGGCTGTCAAAATATCGATCAATTCCCGGATACTGTCGGATCACCGCGTAGCATGTGAACCGGTCATTCAGGATGCCGTCAGATTTGTTTCAAAGTTGTAGTTTGATTTGAGCAATGCAGTACCAACACAGTAGCCTTTAAAGAACGCGAACGTTGTTTTGAAATAAGAGGCCTGTGCTTTGTCGAATATTTAATTATAGAGTACTTCCATGTGTAATATGAAACGGGCTGACCAAAACTTCACTGCTTAACCGCGCAGTTTTTGTTTAATTGTGTGTTTATTTTTTTAGCACCTCTAGCCGTGTAAGATTATTTTTACCTGCGTGTAAAACGGGAAAAAAAAGTCTGCTTTGTATTAATTAAGCTCATCCTGGAGTGTTTATATTTTATAAAGGAACTTGTACATACGAGTTTGGAAGCAAATGATTTGAAAACGCTGTCAAGTGTCATTGTAAATTATTGGAAAAAGTATACCCTCATTGCTAAATGTAGGTGGAAATTCTCAAATAAAATTAAAGACCTTTTCGGTAGAAGTTGTTTCTTAAAGAAATTGTTTTCCAAGTGTCACGCGAGTTGAAGTGTCCCATGCTTCTGTTGCAAAATTTGGGCTGTCACGCAAAGCTGTAATTCACCGGAAAAGCAAGTAGGGTGCCCCCTCCCAAAGTGGTACGACGTTGCTGGTGTCTCAGATTGAAATCACGTGGATATTGGGTGAGGGGAGGGGGTTACTCCATTCTAATCAATATTCCTTGTTTAGGCTTGCTGTGCAATACGAGCGAAAACACCCGTATTTGTCGAAAACCAGCCTTGTTAACTTAAGATAACATGAAAAATTGTTACCCCCACCTTATCACGCAGTCCTTGAAGTGGCGTATGTTTTTTGTTTGTTGTTAATTAAGCATACACGCTTTGCTGTTCCCGCTGATTTGTGTAATCAGCGGGTGAGGTTCGCTAGTAATGAAAGAGTCTGCCCTAATTAACTTGTCCTTATTCCAGCGAGTGCACACGGGCCCAATCATCTGAAATCCCAACAGCATTTTTCCAACAGACGTTAGCACAGTCTCTGCAATAAGAGGACCGTCTTGCGCCGAGCAGGATGTTATTTTAGTCTGGGAGTACAGGGGAGGTATAATGTGTCGCTTTTCCTTGAGTTACTATGATCATTTTTCGGCGCCATCTGGTGCGTGGAAGGCTATTTTCGAAGACAGCCAATATTACCTGACAGTTTCTATAGTCATGTAAATCACTGCTAATAAAAAAAGCTTTTTATTGATTATCAATGCCAGGAGGCATGCAAAGCTAATGAATTCACCAAATCAAATGTCAACAGTCTGTCGATTTTGGAGCTTAGTTATCTGTCTTTTACTTTCGAAGAGTTAGTCGAGAGTCAACACGTTGATACCTCCAATGGTGTTGGTGAATATGGCATTAAGAAGCAAATATTCAGATGTTGTTATTCCTGACAATCTTTCATGGCCAGACTTTGTGTTCGAGAACTTCCATGAATATGGAAATCGCACAGCAATCGTAAGTTCATTCCATCTGTTACGATTAGCAACTTGTACTCGTTAATGGCTTGTTAATCCGAGAACGGCACATAAAGTCAAAACACGACAAGTAAATCCACTATTAACAAAAGGTCACTAAACAACCCTTAATTGTATCGCAGATCTGCGAACTTTGTTTTGAGGAAAAGGGCACCCGTACAATTTCATTATATCACTGAAGCCACATAAAGTATACCATCGCTATCTTTCTCTGAAGTTTTAATAGCGTTTGCAATTTTTTGGCAGCTTATCGACACGATACTGCTACCATGTTTCCAACTAACAGGCTTGTAAGCGCAGGGTAAAGCCACTGTCACAAGTTGAAACTTTTATCTGAAACATATGTGAAACGGCGCTGAGAAACAAGTTTCACGAAGTGGTGTTCCACGAAGAAACTCTTCTTTTTATCACCACTCCGATCGTTGCGACCGTTGCAGAAGTAGAAAGTGGTTCTACTTTTCTTGAAACCTGTCTCGCAAAGGAAGTTCCAGAAGTTTCACGAAACCAACCATGTCACTCGGTGCAGCGCCTGCTGAAACTTGTTTCGCAGCGCCGTTACACAAGTTTCAGCTAAAAGTTTAAGTTGTAACCGCGGATTAAATCAATTGAGCTTCGGAGTTTTAATCTCTTCATTCAGTTAAACAACATACTTCTGCCTTGGCAACAAGAACTAAAGAAATCAGTGAAAAATAGGAAAGCATCAAGCTGTTCAATCATACTCGCAAACATGAAAAAACGACGCAGTTGTCTGTGACTTTGTCAGTAATTTCAAAAGGCAGCATATTTTACGGCTTTTATGCCCTTTATAAATCGCCCAACGACTTATTAAAACGCAAATTTGACATCTGCCAAGGTAAAAGCTTTTTACTGAAAGAAGTCGATTAAGTTAAATCACTGTAATGATTATGAAGTATTTGCGCTTGGCGCTATCTCTTGCGGAAGTATATCAAAACTAAGCAGGAATTCTGTCATCTTTCCTTACTCCTGAATTGATCAGTCTCTGATAGGCTACACGTCTAATTTGTGCGCCGAGAAATGCTCAGGTTGAAGTAAAGATCGGCCGAATGATTCCAACAATAGATCAAATATGACTTCGGCGCTGTGGGGAATGAATTAAGATTTCTATGACCTGCAGAAGATGCCTTTTGTCTAAGCCGGCGATGAATTTTAATATATCAAAATTGGCCTTTTATTTCGAGTATTTGGTCACGCGTGCTTGAAATTGTAGTCCTTTAATAGGCCATTTAACATTTGTGAGCTTACTCAGTAACCTAGCCTATGAATGGCAGCGAGGCTGCACTTGACCTTCTCTGTGGTACTCCGTCGATTAAAATGCGAGGTTTTATGACGCCGAATACTTTCCTCTCAAAAGGTGTGTGGCTCGACGAATACCTCATACACATTTCCTCAAATAAAGGATTTCAGCAGAAAATTTGGCTCGGCTCTCAGCAAAAGAGGAATTATGAAAGGCGATGTCGTTGCAATCTTAGCTCCAAGTGTTCCTGAGTTTGCAATCGTATTTTTGGGGGTTCTTCAACTGGGTGCCGTCGTGACATGTGTCAATCCACACTTTACAAGCGAAGAACTGACTAATCGGCTCAAAGAAGCTAATGCAAAATGCATTGTAGCCGTTCATCAATTGCTGCATCGCGCTAAGGAAGCAGAGGAGGAACTGCGCACGGGTCACGTGATCGTCATTGGGGAGGACGACCATTGCGTGTCGCTGTCAGAACTTCTCAAGGAAGGCGAGGCAAGCTTGCCAAGCGTCAGATTGAACCCGAAAGAGGACTTGGCCATCCTTCCATTTTCTTCAGGTTCGGGTGGATTGCCAAAGGGAGTCATGATAACTCACTATAATTTGATCGCTTTGGGTTCAATTGTGAAGTCTGAGGGATTCCTAAGTTTCAACGAAAGGTCCAAAATACTAAGCTTAGTTCCCTTTTATCTTGCCTTTGGTATGATTGCCGTCCTGTCGCTCAGCCTTCGCAGGGGGGGCACCTTAATCTCCGTGCCAAGATTTGATCAAAGCATGCTCTTTCACCATCTTCAATACTACAAGGTTGGTATGCAATAAACTGGTCAAGCTTCACGTTTCATTGGTTTATTTAACTAGAACAGACATTTGATCGTCGTCTTGTCTTTATGGAAGCTTCTGTTTGTCCCTGATAATAGTTGCACATTCTGAGTGGTATTTTTATACCATGACACCGTAATACAAACTTCTCAGTTTTCAATCAAACAGAAAATGGTGGGGGAGTTAAAGATCCCCCGCTTGTACGGCAGTCCCATTCTCGTTCCCAGGGCTTTTCGCCGCAGAAAGTTTGACTCCCCCGACTCTCGGCGGAGGAACGAAGTTGACAGGGGTCTCCGTAATAACAAATTGTTCTCTACAGTTTCTTCTCTTTAAAGCTAGCTCTACCATTTATTACTTCCTACTCTTTCATGCCAAGTTTCTCTTTGCTGTTGCTTTTAGATCACTCATCTCATCACAGAGACCTCGACAGTGCATCTGCTGTCTAAACATCCAGGGATTGAAAACTTCAACCTGACTTCACTCACGGAAGTGATAACAACTGCTTGTTTGTTAACGGAGGAAGTATCAAAGAGAGTAAAGAAGAGAATGCCTCATATAAAGAGAATTACTCAATGTAAGTAAGGTGTGGATAATAATATAAATGCCGGAATAGTAGGCACCTGATATGAAGATATTCGGGCGTCAGAATAAGAAAGTGAAATTTGCCAACAGTATCGGTTTCTTTCCATGCCACAACCAGGATATTAGGTCCGTTTATATGAGAAAAATCCGCAGCTTATATGAGTTATATATGACGTGAACTGGACCATTTATTCGAGTGCGGCCTACACAATATTTTACCAGGAGTGACGCAGTCTCGTTCCCAGAGCCCACGTATCTTTTGGTCAGCGCCAAGACACGGAGCTCTGGAATAATCTATTTCCAGACTCCAGGATTTTAGGAGTTCCGGTTACACGGCTTATCCATGCCGTGGTTTACAATATGGCGTCCAGAGATAAAGTCGATCTGGATGCGTTCCACAAAGGCATACAATACACACTCGAAAAGCTAGGAGAGTCCAATTTCGTTTTGAAAGAACGGCAATATCAAATTTTGAAAGCGGTTGTGATGATGAAAAGAGATGTTTTAGCGGTTTTACCGACGGGATTTGACAATTTTACCAAAGTTTGGGTTTCGTCTTCGATTTCCTGAGAAGTGAAATGGGCCGATCATTAGAATTCAAGAGTTTTCGACAGAAGCGACAAATCTTTGTGTTTTCAAGTTTAGTTGGAGTTTTCTGTGCTATATTCGTTTAAAATTCGCGCTCAACTGTTCTGTTCTGATTTTGTTTACAAGCAAATGTATTTTACTTCCGGTAGCTTACGCATGAGCAGTTCGATAAATCGAGTAGCCAATCAACTTAGTTCTGAAAATTGATTATTCCAGATCTCCGTGTCTTGGCGCTGACCAAAAGATACGTGGACTTTGGGAACGAGATTGGGAGTGATGCTACTTCACGCTTGCGCAGCACGAGTTCCTGTCCTGCACAAGCCGTGGCTTGTGTAAGTCGCTGCTTGTGTAAGCATGCCATTTATGTGTGCTGTTTGCGTCTTATGTAAGCCACGGATTACTTTTTCGTATAAACGGCCCTAATAAGAGGACACCCTTCGGTATACCACACATCTATTTACAACATCTAATTTTATTGGATCAATATAGGACCCAGCTCTATTCTGTTCAGGGTTAGAGTCCATTGTTTCTGTTATTTGTTTGTTTGTTTGGGTCCATTCTCATACCTCGAGTATACGTTCCGTATTGCGCATGCTGGCTTGTCGAACGTTTCCCGACCGCTGGTCAAGGGGAACGAAGACTCTGGGCAGGAGATTGAGTCCATTGTTTTTCTGAACCAATCCATAGAGCTGTTATATGTAGCTGCGCTTTTAACTCAAGCTCCGGATCTTCATTTGGTGTCCGCAAATGGAAAGTGTCCGCACAACGAGTTACCATGAAAATGACCCGATTTCAAGTTCTAATATGTCACCATAAAGTTTACTTTTTTGCGGCATGGTTCAGTCTTTGGTACAAAGCTATGCCAGGACGAGATAGTCTAATCGGCGCGAGTAAATTCTTGCGGGTCGCGGGTAAATTCTCGCGGGTAAATATTGGGAAAAAACGTATGGAAATAACTCTGGCTATTACGCGAAGCCGTTAGTGCCGAATTGTGGGCACTACGTATCGTGCCGAACTAATATGTTTATTGTCTTACGATCGATATAACGGACACCTTAGACGCAATAAATGGCAAAATATTTGTATTTCACCAGTTGTCTCTAAGCATTGCTCTCGTGCATGTTCAGAACAGTTGTACTGTCGGATGAAGTTTCGAAATGTTTGGCTTGTTCCTTTTGACTTGCCCCGGCAGAGATATCCTAATCGGCGCGGGTAAATTGTCCTGGATTAGGGTTAGTTTAGGGTTAGGGTTTGGTTTCTCGTTGGTTTCTGGCCGCTATGGTTAATATATAACAAGGTTTCAGCAATAGCGGGGTGTCTGCAAGTTACGCAGAGTTGACTGTAGATCACATTATATTTTTATCAGGTTATGGCTTAACTGAAAGCACTACTATAAATCACATGTCTCCGCTGATGGATGCGAAACACGGATCTGTTGGAACATTACTCCCTAATCTCGAATGTAAGGTACGGTGAAGCTTTGAATGTGACCCAGTTGAGGTTGAAATGGAAAGAGAGGCTCAAAACACGCATGCGCTTACAAAGTGGACCGGTTATCTCTCTGGCAAGGGAAAGGAGGTGACTCTTCATTAGGAAGCTTAAGTGAGTACGAGAGCATAACCCACCTGGGACGAAGTTGGGTAAATATTTCTAGGTGTGACTGTTTTGTTCGTCTGGTTGAAAGACGCGCACGAGACGGATTGTGCGCTAGGGCGAACTTTCTTGGGAAGTGCGTCTTTCAAAACCCACGAAATGGGGTCAGAGTTCGTCAAGACGCACAATCCGGGTTGTGCCTACCTTAATAATAATAAACGAATTAAGAGGACGCGCTAAAAATATTTGCCCAAGTGGATTATGCGTCTCTGGTATAAATAAAGGCCATTTCCTCTTCTTCATCTTTTTGTAACTCTCGCTTAAGGTTTTAGATACCACATCCGGACAGACGCTGGGTGTTGGTCAACGCGGAGAGATTTGCATCAGAGGACCGACATTAATGAGGGGTAAGTTTCACTGAGGAAGCAACATTGGGAAAATAGTCAAATCACTGAGTAACCAAGGTTAATAATCACATAGCACAATGCCCCCGGCGTTTATTTACCGTTGTCTGGGAACTTGCCGAGCTTACCTACTCAAGAAATGAGCAGAGCACAGAACAAGTTGGCAACAGATCGTACATAGCACAACTCGTTTTATCAAGGAGTCAAAATTCAATAACTGCTATCAATGAGTCAATATTTCTTCTATCCTATGTCTTCCTCGACAGGTTATTTGAACAACCAAAAAGCTTCCGAATTTTCCATCGACCAAGATGGCTGGCTTCACACTGGAGATGTAGGTTACTATGACAACGACGAGCATTTCTTTCTTGTGGACAAACTCAAAGATCTCATCAAATTCAGAGGACACCAGGTTATTTAATTTTTGTGGTATCTGAGTTGATTGCATAGCCATGACTGACCTAGTTTTGTTTATTAAGAGACGTTTATGCGGTGCTCTTGCTGAATGAGCGCAACCTTTACTATCTGTCATCCAGGTCTCCCCATCCGAGCTTGAAACTCTCCTCAGGGCCCACCCGGCCATTAAGGACGCGGTGGTTGTTGGGGTCCCAGACCCCGAGGCGGGTGAACTACCAATGGCGTACATCGTCAGCAAAAATGATGACGAGCTGACTGAGATCGAGGTCATGGAATATGTGGACGAAAACGCCGCACCCTATAAAAAGTTACGGGGTGGAGTTGAGTTTATTTCTGAGATTCCTAAAACTTTGAATGGGCAAATTCTTCGGTTTGAGCTAGCGGAAAGGCAGAAAAATGGCAAGTCAAGGGCTGTGCTACCAAGGAGGTCGTCACTTCTTTCCAATTGGAAAGAGGATAAAAAGTTCTCCATAAAAAGACACAGTCTTGTCCCAAGCACCAGGGCGGGAATTATCGGTACAATCGTCGAAGAAACACCAAGAAATGTTGCTCGATCACAAAGCTGCATTTTGCTATAGAAAAAGTAAACATGGTTTCAAGGTCTTTCAAGGCTAAAATTATCTTAAAGATTTCCCTTTGAGTACTCAAGTCAACAGGAGTTCATTTGCGAAAACTCAAGTCAAATGAACGGTGATTTTAGATTTTCCTCTTGCCATGATAGAATACTATTGCAAGCGTCAATGCAGAGGAGGAGCGAAATGTTAAGCAATAGATCACGCGTTTTGATGGTTTATAGCCTGATAAACCACGCGGAATGTTACAAGAGGACGAGAAGATTTCGTAAATAACGAGCCGCCGACGAGTGATTTACGGATTATTCTCGTGTACTTTCAACATCCCAAGTAGTTTATCAGCCTATAAATAATAAACCTTAGAAATGGATGGTCTATTGCTTTCATTTAATAATCTCAGAAAACACGCGAACTTTCTATGAGTTTACTAGCACAATAAACTATAGCTGATTGACCAGTCAGGAATAGTATGATGTTGAAAATGGCTCAGCTACTTCGCTCTGTTATCCGGAGGAGTCGTAGCGATAGCTGTTCCTGCAATATGACACTAACCTCTTACTAACCGAGCGCGAGGGCCGACGGTGCGGGGGTATATTGGCCTGACGTCGTGCGCTCGGTCCGTACGTAAACGACTGAGGACCAATATTCTCCAGTACGGCTCAAGCAAGCTTGGTTAGTAAGTAGTTTACTATATGGCAATCGGGTTATGCTTGTGTGCTTTCTGTTAAAACGCACCTCCGGTCACTTTGGATTCAAAGGGCTTCCACTGCAACGTGTTTTTAATGACGTGAGCATCTCAGAAAGAGCACGCTACCACAAGTTTGGGAAGAATGGACCATTTACACGTTTTCTTTTCCCAGTTTTGGTTGACAAATTTTGAATATGTATATTTTGACTCTGGCCGTTTCCATGGAAACGGTCCGTATGGCAAAATCCTGACCGCAAAAGAACCAATCAGAATGCTCGGATTTACCTCAAGGCTACCTTGCCATGTGATAAAGTATGGTATGAGCCAATGGAGCTTTTCGACGATGTCACGCAAAATTCTAACTTTTCGGATTTTTCTTTTGAACAAAGAAAACACCTTCATCGATCGATTTATCATACCGAGTTTAGTGTGCGCTGCCGCCTGCCCTCTGCGTCCCTTTCTTTGTAAAATGTGCCAACTTTGAGGTTCCACGTCATCTTGGTTTCCGAGCGGGAAGAAAACGAATCTCTACCTTCCAAGGTATGTGATTCTGCGTTATTGCTCCAAAAACACGACATTAAAAGTATGCGGGGAGCTTAGAAAAAGGAGACTTGACAATGGTAATGCTCCTTTATTTGGTCTTCCTAAGCACCTCATACATGATAAAGTAACTAAACTACAAATTAACCCCTGTTATTTATGATATTATGGCGCACTTTCTTTGTGATATATTTAGTCGGCAGGTACCGGTGCAACCCCACACCGAAGCTCTTCCTCTTTTCCTCCCTTGTTGTTGGGAAAAAAGATTCCAGTTGCAACTGATCGCATGAAATGTAACCAGGTGATCATGTGACCAGCTGTAGCTAGGGTCTCTGTCTCGATGACAAGGGCGGAAAAGAGGGAGAGCTGGGCCGGATTCGAGGTTGGCGACAGAGAAACTCAGATCAAATATGCGCCGAAATAGGTATGTTTTCTTGCCATGAAAATTTTTAGCTTTTGGAAAGCTGTCAAGGAAATGACGTCACCAGCCTTCAGGTCGAACACACCGCCTGTGTACATGGGAATTGGGCTCATGTTGGAAGGCAGATGGGTCATTGTAACGACCTTGCCGTTCACACGAATGAAAACTCTGCTCGCTTGCCGCGCTATTTTACCATGCCAAATATTTGCGTAGACATAGTAACGACCAGAGACAGGCACAGTCAGTTTTCCATCCTTGTACTTCATGCCGCCTGTGATATGGCTGTAAGAAGCGCTGAGAGACCAGTCTTTAATCACTGAAAGAAAATGCGTGACCATATGCCTTATTCCAAAATGGCGACCGTTTTAACATTCTTTTGTTTTTCTTCAAATTAGCCCTGGTTGCCTCGTCTTTAAGCCCAAAATTCAAAAGAATATTTTACCTTGAACGAGGCTAAAAGGGCTAATTTAAAGAAAAACAAAAGAATATTAAAATAGCAGCCATTTTGGAATAAGGCGTATGATTAAGTATTTTTAGTAATTAGCGGAGCGTGCAGCCTTCGTAGTAGTTAGCCCTAGCATAGCATGCACCCTTCCAACCCAAGTAGATGTAAAAACTAAAAACTTTTCGCTCCTATTTCGCTCGCTTGACTCGGGCTTCGTGTATTTGGCTTGATTGGTTCATTGATTGTCTACGTGTCTCCGTTGTGATTGGCCAAAATAAGAACACACGTGCTTCGAGCATGCTTCATTTTCTTTTTTAATTATTATTAAAGGAAATACCTGCGTTGGCCTGATAAGTGATTGATCCCAGTTCGGCGGCTTCGATGTGAGCAGATGGCTTGTTTGCATCCTTTACGTGTGAGTCAAGGACAAAAGAAAACATGTTGCTGATAGGTGCCTTTTGATGACATTCTGTAGCTTTGCTATTTCGAGAAACGGGACACTCTAAGCAAATCTTTCCACGTTGTACGCCTTACTAGGGTTGTCCATCACGGACAATTGAAAGACAGGAATTTTCCACAAATACAGAAAAGTAGGAGTCTGACCTGTTGTGAGCGATGAGCCATTTCCTAGTTCACATCCTGAGCCTCTTTTTAAAAGCGAGTCCAAGTGCGAATTCTTTGCGATGGTAATTAGTTCTAATTTTCATGTCAATGGAAACTAATTTTCACTTTGCATTTGGCCTTGCTATGAAAAACAGGCTGAAGTAAAGTCGGAAATGGCCTATTGCACGCACTGGATGCATGTTAGTTTGCTTGATTTTTGGTAAAAGGAGACTGTCATTTAACGGACTCAAGCCAAAATATAATCCAGTAGTGGAATCCAATATAATAGATGATCCAATAGTGTATTACCTGCAAATATTCTCCGCAGTGAGTGTGGATGTTGCTGTCAGAAGTTACTGCACCCTTTTCGTAAACGAAAACAAAGTTAATTAAAGAAATAATTACAAAACTTGTAGTTGAGATGAACAGCCGTGGACCGATACTCTCGTTGAAACTGCACACGGGATCTAAAGTGATCTTTCCTGCTAAAACTTTAGTCAAACGAACGAAAACAACAAAAAAAGGCGGCCGAGGACCAAAGACCACGTGTATTGATAATAAATACGGAATTTTATAGATATGGTTTTTTAGTTCATTCGACAGGTCTCCTAATATAGGTATACAGTAATAACACGTTCTCGAATCGATCACGGTCAAAGACCTAATAAACTTAACGAAAAAAACAATCTAATATACAGTTTCAGTAACGTCATTTCCTGCTGTCAATTAATGACAACGTAAGCACGCGGGGATTTTTAAGAACACGAGAGAAGTGCCTAGAAAAGCAGGAGCCGTAGGCGAGTGCTTCTGGCATTTCTTAAGTGTTCTTAAAAATTCCAAAGTCCTTATATAGCTCAACAATGCACGAGGAACAAGTTTTCTTAGTTCATTTTTTAAAATAGCAACTAACAAATAGCCGAAACCACTTGTTTGTGCCCAGAGATTTGCACGCGCACACTTGTGACGTAGCCGGTGTGCATTAATCACGCGCGTGACGTAGGGCGCTTGCATATGTTGAGATATAATGCACTCGATTCGACCAATCATAGCGCGCGTAATTGTTT
>BLFK01001130.1:2477104-2500743 GCA_014634185.1 Astreopora myriophthalma
CCATGAGAAGTGCACAGTACAGGACTGGAAGTCTATGAACAAACTGTAACATTGGATTAACTAACTTAGTTAATGACTGTGGGCACCAAGAATTACGAGACTGATATCCGTAGAAACTGTCTCAGGAGGAGTTGGTGAATTCAGTTATTTTGGAGGTCCCTGCCAACTTTGCCACTCGAGCTTGTAAATGTTGTACATGTAAATCAGTGTAAATATAAGTATCTACTATTGGCCTGTTTATACAAGGTGAGTCAGCCCGATTAGCCTAGCTGGATGAAGATTTGTGCTGTTAAAGAAATTCTAACCAGATAGTAGATTTTGGACTTTGCTGTACGATCGTGGAAATAACTATTTAAATAACAACCTTTTCATACATCCATTTAAAAAAGGAAAATACACTTTTATTTACCACTTAGTGACCAAAAATGTGGAAGTGGTTGCAAACTATTTGTTTAAAAGAAAGTAATTCCTAAAATGCCTAAAATAGCTTTGTTAGGTCGAGAGACCTTATCCTAACCGAAGAAAAACCTCAAGACCTCACGCTACGCCCCTGCGAGTATAGGAAAAGTCAATATGTAGTAAGAAAAAGTCTAGTAAAATTCTTTATGTACATCTGTGACAAAACGGACGAACTCTAAACCCTTTTAAACTTATTTTTACCATTTGGAGCCGACTATAGTGTAATCGTGTACCTGTACTACGCTAAAAAAATTTAGGTTTACAAAAACGGAAAGTCAAAAAACAGTAAGAATAAATTTCTAGATCATTTTACCATTTTCCTTTTGCTTTTACATGCATTCCTTCTTACTTTAAGCCTCTTTATTTAAACGCGCATCGGAGCCATACGAATTTGCCTTTGCCGCCATTTTGTTTTTCACCTGTCTCAAGACCCCGTACCCAGATCCTCTCACTCTTTATCTTGGCCGCCATTTTGAATAAATTTCCACCCTCCGTGGACAAATCGGTCACGGGATTTCTGCTGTGTGCCAGGGAACGTGCCAGGGTCTTCTCCCGACGATCCACCATTTTGAAAATCGTCGAGGAGAAGGCCCTGGGGACGAGGTTGCTGTTGCCTAATCCCCATGGGATCGATCTAAAAATGCGCATTCATGAGCAGTGAGGGTGGAGGCATGGATTTTAGCAGCAAAATTAATTTACATACTAACTCTGAATGACGGGATTTCCGCCAAGCCGCCATATTGCAGCACACTGGTGCAGTTCGTTTCGCCTCTTTTTCGGTGAGTAGCGTGCAAATTATTTGCTTTCCATTATGAATCAGTAGGCTCGTGGCGCTTCGCCGTTTTAAATGCCCATAAAGGTCTCCCGCTCATATTTTATCTATTACATAAAAACAAAAACAATCAACTGAGGTTTATGTCGACAGTAACATTTGTGGTGGGCTTTCTTTCTTGAAGCAAATTAGTAGCCACAAATATCTAGCATGTCTTCTGTTATTTCGGCTTCGAAACAATACTTGTCACAGGCACGAATTAAGCTAACAAACTGGGCCAATTTTTACCTCAGCTACAAAATTAAGCTTTAGATTTCCTTAACTTATGGCACGAAGGTGCACTTTCTATTTGATGTGTTCGGGTAAGCTTATATCAAATATGCGCCGAAATAACTATGAAATGTTGCCATGTAAATTTTTGTACGAATGGTCGAAGTCTTCAACCGAATGACATCTCCAGCTGTCAGGTTGAACACCCCGCCTGCAAATGAGGGATTTTCCCCTATTCTTTATGGCAGTGTGGTCATTGTAACAGGTTTAGCGTTCGCAAAGATGTCAACTTTTCCAGCCGGAGGATGTTGATAAATTTGTGCGTAGATATAATATCGACCCGATACAGGCACAGTCAGGATTCCGTCTTGGTACTTCATGCCGCCTGCAATCAGGAATGTGACTGTTAGGGGCGCCAAGAGACCAGTCTTTGATAAATAAAAGGGAAAGCATAGGCGGTTTCTTAGTGTTTGTAATACAGGTTTGCACGTTTAGTGGCGCTAGTTCAGTCGAGGGGACTGTGAATTGTGGTTTGCTCGCACCCGATTTCTCGCGCTGATGTTTTGTCCAAAGACTAGGTTTTTTTCGTTTTTTTCGATTTGCTTGATTGTCCACATCAAAGTAGTTACATTAGTTTCGGACTTCGGAATGTCCGATGACAATTGACAAGATGCACATATGATTTTCAAGCATTGACCAATCAACTATAAGCCTGATTCTTGACGATTTTAACCCCTACGAAATCCTTGGAGTTCATTTGCGAAAACTCAAGTGTTTTAGATTTTCCTTTTGCCATGATAGAATACTATTGCGCGCGTCAATGCAGAGGAGGAGCGAAATGTTAAACAATAGATCACGCGTTTTTCTGAGTTATAGCCTGATAAACCACGCGCACGCGGAATGTTGGAAGAGCACGAGAAGATTTCGTAAATGACGAGCCGCAGACGAGTGATTTACGGATTATTCTGATGTACTTTCAACATCCCAAGTGGTTTAGCAGCCTATAATTAATAAATCTTAGAATTGGGTGTTCTATTGCTTTCATTGAATAATCTCAGAAAACACGCGAACTTTCTATGAGTTTACTAGCACAATAAACTATAGCTGATTGACCAGTCAGGAATAGTATGATGTTGAAAATGGCTCAGCTACTTCGCTCTGTTATCCGGAGGAGTTGTTGCGATAGCTGTTCCTGCAATATGACACTAACCTCTTACTAACCGAGCGCGAGGGCCGACGGAGCGGGGTATATTGGCCTGAGGTCGTGCGCTCGGTCCGTACGTAAACGACTGAGGACCAATATTCTCCAGTACGGCTCAAGCAAGCTCGGTTAGTAAGTAGTTTACTATATGGCAATCGGGTTATGCTTGTGTGCTTTCTGTTAAAACGCACTTCCGGTCACTTTGGGTTCAAAGGGCTTCCACTGCAATGTGTTTTTGATAACGTGAGCATCTCAGAAAGAACACGCTACCACAAGTTTGGGAAGAATGGACCATTTATACGTTTTCTTTTCCCAGTTTTGGTTGACAAATCTTGAATATGTCTATTTTGACTCTGGCCGTTTCCATGGAAACGGTCCGTATGGCAAAATCCCAACCACAAAAGAACCAATCAGAATGCTCGGATTTACCTCAAGACTACCTTTCCATGTGATAAAGTATAGTATGAGCCAATGGAGCTTTTCGACGATGTCACGCAAAATTCTAACTTTTCGTATTTTTCTTTTGAACAAAGAAAACACCTTCATCGATCGATTCATCATACGGAGTTTAGTGTGCGCTGCCGCCTGCCCTCTGCGTCCCTTTCTTTGTAAAATGTTCCAACTTTGAGGTTCCACATCATCTTGGTTTCCGAGCGGGAAGAAAACGAATCTCTGCCTTCCAAGGTATGTGATTCTGCGTTATTGCTCCCAAAAAACGACATTAAAAGTATGCGGGGAGCTTAGAAAAAGGAGACTTGACAATGGTAATGCTCCTTTATTTGGTCTTCCTAAGCACCTCATACATGATAAAGTAACTAAACTACAAATTAACCCCTGTTATTTATGACATTATGGCGCACTTTCTTTGTGATATATTTAGTCGGCAGGTACCGGTGCAACCCCACACCGAAGCTCTCCCCCTTTTCCGCCCTTGTTGTTGGGAAAAAAGATTCCAGTTGCAACTGATCGCATGAAATGTAACCAGGTGGTCATGGGACCAGATGTAGCTAGGGTCTCTGTCTCGATGACAAGGGCGGAAAAGAGGGAGAGCTGGGCCGGATTCGAGGTTGGCGACAGAGAAACTCAGATCAAATATGCGCCGAAATAGGTATGCTTACTTTCCATCCAAATTCTTATCGAGTTATGGAAAGCTGTCAAGGAAATGACGTCACCAGCCTTCAGGTCGAACACACCGCCTGTGTACATGGGATTTTCGTAGCTGTTGGTAGGCAGTTGGGTCATTGTAACGATGTTGCCGTTCACAAGAATGAAAACTCTGTCCCATTCAAGGTTTATGTCATGTTTATGATAAATTTGTGCGTAGACATAGTAACGACCAGAGACAGGCACAGTCAGTGTTCCATCCTTGTACTTCATGCCGCCTGCAATATGGCTGTAAGAAGCGTCGAGAGACCAGTCTTTAATCACTGAAAGAAAATGCGTGGCCATGATTAAGTATTTTTAGTAGTTAGTGGAGCGTGCACCCTTCCTAGTAGTTAGCCCCAGCATAGCATGCACCCTTCCAAGCCAATTAGATGCAAAAACTAAAAACTTTTCGCTCCTAGTTCGCTCGCTTGACTCGGGCTTCGTGTATTTGCCTTGATTGGTTCATTGATTGTCTACGTGTCTCCGTTGTGATTGGCCAAAATAAGAACACACGTGTTTCGAGCAGGCTTCATTTTCTTTTTTAATTATTATTAAAGGAAATACCTGCGTTGGCCTGATAAGTGACCGCTCCCAGATTGGCGGCTCCGATGTGAGCAGATGGCTTGTTTGTATCCTTTACGTGTGAGTCAAGGGCAAAAGAAAACATGTTGCTGATAGGTGCCTTTTGATGACATTTTGTAGCTTTGCTATTTCCAGAAACGGGACACTCTAAGCAAATCTTTCCACGTTGTACGCCTTACTAGGGTTGTCCATCACGGACAATTGAAAGACAGGAATTTTCCACAAATACAGAAAAGTAGGAGATATTACCGTCTGACCTGTAGTGAGCGATGAGCCATTTGCAAGTTCACATCCTGAGCCTCTTTTTAAAAGCGAGTCCAAGTGCGAATTCTTTGCGATGGTAATTAGTTCTAATTTTCATGTCAATGGAAACTAATTTTCACTTTGCATTTGGCCTTGCTATGAAAAACAGGCTGAAGTAAAGTCGGAAATGGCCTATTGCACGCACTGGATGCATGTTAGTTTGCTTGATTTTTGGTAAAAGGAGACTGTCATTTAACGGACTCAAGCCAAAATATAATCCAATAGTGTAATCCAATATAATAGATAATCCAATAGTGTATTACCTGCAAGTCTCCGCAGTGAGTGTGGATGTTGCTGTCAGAAGTTACTGCACCCTTTTCGTAAACGAAAACAAAGTTAATTAAAGAAATAATTACAAAACTTGTAGTTGAGATGAACAGCAAAAGCCGTGGACCGATACTCTCGTTGAAACTGCACACGGGATCTAAAGTGATCTTTCCTGCTAAAACTTTAGTCAAACGAACGGAAACAACAAAAAAAGGCGGCCGAGGACCAAAGACCACGTGTATTGATAATAAATAGGGAATTTTATAGATATGGTTTTTTAGTTCATTCGACAGGTCTCCTAATATAAGTGTACAGTAATAACACGTTCTCGAATCGATCACGGTCAAAGGCCTAATAAACTTAACGAAAAAATCAATTTAATATACAGTTTCAATAACGTCATTTCCTGCTGTCATTTAATGACAACGTAAGCACGCGGGAATTTTTAAGAACACGAGAGAAGTGCCTAGAAAAGCAGGAGCCGTAGGCGAGTGCTTTTGTAGCCTGCACGCAGGCGGTTGGATGGTCGAAAAAACCGGAATTCGTAATGAGGTCGCCATCTTGGATTCGCGCGGCTAGGTCTGGGCCGGGTTGAGGGTCGACAAAGCGAGCGAGGGGAGGGGGGCGGGGAGAGGAGAGGGGGAAAAACCCCTCCCCTCGCTCGCTTTGTCGACCCTCAACCCGGCCCAGACCTAGCAACGCGAATCCAAGATGGCGACCTCATTACGAATTCCGGTTTTTTCGACCATCCAACCGCCTGCGTGCAGGCTAGTGCTTCTGGCATTTCTTAAGTGTTCTTAAAAATTCCAAAGTCCTTATATAGCTCAACAATGCACGAGGAACAAGTTTTCTTAGTTCATTTTTTAAAATAGCAACTAACAAATAGCCGAAACCACTTGTTTGTGCCCAGAGATTTGCACGCGCACACTTGTGACGTAGCCGGTGTGCATTAATCACGCGCGTGACGTAGGGCGCTTGCATATGTTGAGATATAATGCACTCGATTCGACCAATCATAGCGCGCGTAATTGTTTTAACATTTTATAAATATACATATAAATATGCACATGCATACACATATGCAATTACTAAGATTTAAAATCTTAAAATATTGGGGAATATGTACAATATTTCGACTAGCGAGACCAGGCGGCTTCGTCAGCAAAGAATGCACAGAGATCGAGGGTAGTGTGTTGAGAGGCGAATAACCTCCTTCCTCTTTCCGTCATAGCACGCCCACATACGCAACTACTTCGGAGGACGGTGTTTCCACACCCCTCTTGCATGGACTGCCCTTTCTTTAGCAGGTAGCCAAGTAATACTAAGGACTTTTTGTTGCTTGCTTCTTCGTCACTTCATACATTTGATTAAACTTCGGAAATGTTCTTCTGGAGAGAGGGATATACTTTTCTGTCAAAAATATCATTTTCACCACTTTGTGGGTACTCAATATGTGTGATTTTCAGACCAATTTGTGGGGAAGTCACAGAAAACCTCTTCTCAGCTTTTGTTGCATCAAAACTACTATTTAAGGCCCCTTTTACCGTGGGAACTTCAAAATGTTTCCGCATTCTGAACAGACCTCATACATAGATACATACATACATACATACATACATACATACATACACTAATCTACTGGGCGCGATTCGATTCCGCGCCAACGCCAATCAGTAAAAAAAGTCGACATCTGGGGACGACAATAGGCTACGACAGTCCTTAGGAAAACTTGCGGGAAAGTAATTGCCGGCCAATACATTTATTTCTTTACCACGTCGTTCGCAGAAAAGATTAACAATAAGGAGAGCCGCAGCTTGAAATGATCCATCTCTTTCACCTAAGGAAAGATAGTAACAGTACACCAATTCATCATTACCGTCGAAATAAAAAATAATTCGTTTCTCATTAAGCATTGGTTGTATATGCTTAGCAACGGTCATGTAAAAAGTTAAACAGTAAAGTAAATAACGTCTATTTTCACACGGTGATATTTGAGGCTTCAAGCTTGTGGAGCCGTGTATGGAAAGCCTCAATTTAAATAAACAGAACAACGTTAAAAATCCCAATGAAGGGAGGCAATCAGTTGGCTCAGTACTGATTTACATAGCGTGGTGGAGTTGAATCCGGGAACACCGGAGACAAGACAAATCCAGTTGGTGGTCAGAGCAGGGTTGGAATCCGGAACATCCGCATGCAAATCCAGCGCGGTACCTGCGTCCACTGGGCCACGTCGCCTCCAACAGGCGGTGGAAGTGTCGACAGGAAGTGAAGCGCTCGTCATTAATGGGCTCAACAACATGACTGGCACTCAATTTTGCGCAAGTTAGGAATTTTAACATAGCCTCGGAACGTTTCCGTATTGCGCGAAAGTAAAGGGTGGTAAAGGGTATTTCGTGACTCGTGATGGACCCTTTTTTTCCCCGTGAAATGTGAAATGGCTAATTTTTTCCTCGTGAATCGTGATTTCCATAGTTGCCGTGAAGCGTGATTTTGCAAAATTATTTTCCGTGAAACGAGAAATAAATGTTTAATTCGCCGTGAACCGTGATTTTCATCATGTCTTCGTTTCCGTGAATTGTGAAAGAACCGTTTTATTTTCTGTGAAACGTGATCTAGACCCCCCCCCCCCCCTTTACCACCTCAAAGTAACGCCAGGGAAACCTAGTTCTTAGATCTTCCATCATTTCCACAAAACGGATTGAAAAATGGTTCGCGTTTTCACAAACTCTCCGTTCAAGAAACTGTGTTGACCGCGTATCCGCCCCGTCAGTTACTTGTTACGGAACACCCGTTGTGAAACCATTTTGTAGTAGTTCACACAGGACAAAATGGTAGACTTGGTGGCGGGGTCTTAAATAACTTTATAAGCTGTTTTTGTAGTCATAATTGTGTGTTCTAGGCCGACTTAAAAGTGGCTGTTTTTCTCAGCTTTTCGCCGATCTGAAATTTACCTGTCCCAAAACCGATCGCTCAACCCTGACGTTTGGATGCTTCAAACACGAGAGGCCGTCGTGATCATGAAGAACTTCTACGTTTAATTGCCGTAGTTCCCACGAGTCTCCTGTACTGAGCTTAATGGTGGAACATATCTCTGAACTTGCAATCGGAAGGACTTCTCTAGATCTCCTTAGGTTCGAAGGTTATAACGAGCTTTTGAAATTAGACCAAACTGAAGTGTCCTTCCAGGATGTTAGTATGAAGTCATTTCGCCAAGCCCCTTCGTTGAAATTTTTCGAACTTTGCATGATTTTCTCTGGCAATGACTCTCGAATGCAGGGAATTTTGAAAAGGAAAGGTCAATGTGCAGTTTTATTTCCGAGAGTAACTTACAAACTGTAAACAGGGAATCTCTTCTTTTTTAGGGTTGCAGGGTGTTGTTTTTTAAATTATTATTTTAATTTTTTTATCTTCTCATGCAGTCACGATCTAGGCCGTAGAAACAATAATTTTGTCTCAAAAATCTAAAAACACATCCACATCTTCAAAGCGTTCCTCTTTCGCAAAACGATTGTTACCTCTAAATTTAAAATAACAACCATATAAATGATTAAGTAAGCAATAACGAAAGCCCTTACCTCAGTTTAAATGTCGAATGTGCGTACTCGGTGACTGTCAAACGCAAATGGCTTAAGCGAAGGTTTACACCAGCCTCTAAATTGAAGAGTCACTTGAATAATTTATTAGCGTTTCCAGGTGAATTTGTCAACGTTGTAAACTGTTTACTTCAGAACATCGTTTGGCTTGTCTTCTTTAGTTATCGCGAGGCTACAAATTGTGATCGCCTTAAAGACAAAAAGAGAACATTAAGAAGGGAGCTGTGGAATGATACCTTTGTTTTTCTTTTTTGTTTTAATCCCTCGGCTTTTTGATGCCAATTCATTCTTTTTAGCAATGTTTTAGTTTATTCTCAGTTTAATTTGTTTGTTCTCAATGTCTTGATAACTTGGTTTCCATCGTATTTTTTTTTTTTTTCTCGCATGGAATTTTTTTTTTCTTTCTCGTGATAGCTGCTGATCTCTCTGATTAATATTTATAATAATAATAATAATAATAATAATAATAATAATAATGCTTATAATAATAATCACGGAATAATTATAATTGTAATAGTGGTAATAAAAATAATAAAAATTGATTAACGTGTCTTGTGGCTACGTCCTCGGGCTCGACATAAGGAAATGCTTGTTTGTCAGTTTGTAAGTTTTCTAAAATAATGAAAAAACGGTTCACGCAAGTCTCTCGAGGGAGACTTATGTTAAACAATGCACTGTCTGCAGCATTCGCCAACATTGATTTTCCTTAGGAGTCTTCCAGGACGGTCCGAAGTAGTACTAATAGGCATTACCAAATGTTTTATTTTCAATTAAATGGTTTGTATTCGCTCTGTTCCCTCACTTCCACTCAACCTCGTTTCCATCTTCTCCATGTTTCCATGCCAGTAATTGGCATAATGCTACTTTGGAAAGCAATAGTTATTACAAAGTGTTTAATTTTTTTCATTAAATGTTTGTTTTTCATTTGACAAGCGATAATGCTGGGTTCTCATGATCACTTAATTGTTGTTTGGCAACCAGCGTCAATGTTATTAGTTTTGGGACACACACTCACAGTCAATTGGGGCTATTCCAAGAATAGAAATACTCGGTATATTTTCCTACTCTGTTTTTTTGTGACCTACGATGGTATCCTTATCATAAGTGTCTCGTTGCCGCTCCTGGGACCACTCCGGTTTAATTCATAGAATGAGTGCAATAAGAGCGCACTCTTTGTGACCATTTTGTTTATTCCTATCCAGGTTTAAAGAATGAGTGTTGTAATGTCTCGCTCAAATCCAAAAGTGCCCATCCCCTTCCCCCCGGGCAAACCCCTGGGCATTTGTTTCTAGTTATTACAGTCAAATACCCCATCGGGAATGCCTTCACAAAGCTTCAAGTTGTGCTGTCAACGCTTTTCGAGTCTCTTTGTCATCGCTCCATTCTTTCCAGCAACAAAACCCACGAGGAATGGCGAAATGGCTCTCGAGCAAATTTCCCGAGGAAGGAATTACGTACTCCTTCAGCTTGTCGCCCTTTCTCGAAAGTCAAATGCCCGACCGGGCGGGCTTCGTCTTGCATCAAATTCCCCACCATGCGGAGCCAAACTCGCATCAAATGCCCGGGGTAAGCCCGGCGAGGGTTGGGGGCAGGGGGCTGGGCTCTCTTGGAATTGACCGAGAGACAAGGTTTTCTAAGACAATATTCAATTCGGAACAAGTCCTAAAACACCCCTCTGTCACAGACCCAGTGAAACCCGACGCAGTGGACTTTTTCCCTTCACCCAGTGAAAATTTAGCCTGTCCGGTACCTGGTGAAATTTTAATTTTACCCGGTCAATTTGTGGCTTCCCCGCTGCGACTTTTACATACCCAGCATATATAATTTCTGTATGTTTGAAAAAAGGCAAAACAGCGACCTGGTGGAAAATTTGCCGACCCGGTGACGTTTTTTCTGAAAACCCGGTGAGAATATAGATGCCACTGACTAATTGCACATCTTGACTAATTGTTTGCTAACCGTGTGCCTTTAGGGGTGACACGGTTAGCAAATATTCCAAGTATTATATTCACACATTCATATTCCAAAAGAATACCTATCCAGAATTGGTCTCGAAAGAATATGGTTAGCAGTTAAACAATTTTGAAATATTACTCGTGGTATTTATATTACTATAAAACATATTAGAATGTTTCTACATAAACAGGTTCCACCATCGGTTACCTAGAACACAGTTAGCAATTCTTACAGATCCCACATCTTGACTAATTGTTGTTGTCCTATGATTTTGGCCTTGATTTCTTTGCCGTACACCCTATCTGCTCTGAAATGGTCTAAATTGCGGTGTAGAGAAGTCAAAGAGGCCGAATCTATTACTGCTTTTATATGGAAAAAAATTATTCAGTCTAACGAAGTTCCTTGCCCGTGAAATGGCATATTTCCTTTTTATATTTTCACTATGTCGTTAACGTACCTGTGCTAACTCAGTTAGACAGCAATGTTCTTACGATCTTTGAATGGTTAAATGTTTCAGTTCGGAGAGCGGCATAGTTTTCGCCAAAATATCTTTCCTTCTTTTGCTGAATTATTTCCACTCAACGATATTTGTTCCCTAAGTAACACAAGGACATCTAAAATATTTCATAAATTCGTCGACTTTAAGTTGTTATAGACTGATCTTAAGCTTTAAGCTTCATAACACAAGCGGAGGAAATGGTCGTGAAGATTTCATTTATTCTCCATCCTAGGCATATGCGGTGATTTCTACCGATTCTTTTTTCAAAATCGCTTTCGCTGAGGGAAATCCTTTCCCATCGACCTAATGAGACTAGTGAAAGTTATAGTTACGGCATTGAAGAATAATTTGGTCTTTTGTGGAAAATTTGAACAGTTAATTGTGTTATTATTGGTAAACGTCGTACAAAAATTTAATTTCCCCAAGAAAAGGAACACGAAGCCCCTCAACACGAGATTCACTTTTCAAACGCCTTGTGAAGGAAGATAGGAAAATAAACGAAGAAAGGATGAGAGGACGAACATCGGCAGCTTTACATCGCTAAAGTAGGTGTATGTTCGTAGGGGAGCTCATGCGCATCCTCGTGACACCTTACCTTTGATGGGGATTTTAAGATCTACAACTGCGACGTCCACGGATACGTGATTTAAAGTTGCTAGTTTATGTTTTCCAAAGTTTTTACGCGGATGCCAGGGGCAGCCGCGGGCAAAGTTTGCGTCCATTCTCCGTTTTGTTCATCGTAGTCGCAAATTGCAACGCTTGTTCTGATCGGCTAGTCTGATATTATGGCCAATGGTATCCACTGTAATATCAAGCTCGAAGCTACACTCTCTCATTTGGTGATAATATTTTGAGGTATTAATTTTGCATCTCGCGAACTCCGTACGGTTTACCGATAAACATTTTGGTCTTGTTTTGGTGTCGTTTAACGATGCCGCCTTTGACTGGGGCAAAGTTTTGTGTAAACACGTTGTTTCGAGCGCGGATCGGAGTGTTTGTAAGCAATTGTCACAAGTTTGAAATGGTGTGCAATACTTTGAATCATCTCAATATCTGAGTGAAAAATACTGAAGTGCAGAGTCGACTAGAAGACCACTTAATCGAAACGCTCTGAACTGCGGGAATCTGTAGGAGAAGGTTTTGTATAGTATTTGCTTCACTTTATTAACTGTCATTGAATGTATCAATACTGTCAATAATTGAACGTATTTGAACGACTTCAATAACCAACCGGTGTGAGGTACTTGTTCCATTACATTTTGTAAAATGGGCTTCGTTTGAGTTTGTTTATTGAATCTTTTTAAGCGAGTCACGGCAATGATGTAATTTTGTTTTTGTTTTTGTCTTTTTTTGTTTTTTTGTGGTCACAGTAGTTATCGGAAGGAATGCAGTTGTCAATTTCATGCGTGCAGGGGAATTCTTTTTGCTGATCAGCTAATTTCTGTTCACAATTGCCCAGCGGTCGAAACGGTTTTAATCGAACGAAGTTTGTAAGTTCAGTAGAACCCGAAATATAAATGATTGGATATTGCAAATTCGGGCCCGGCCGAGAATTTGCGTAATTTTGACGTTTGTTTACATTCTGTGGACAAATAACTGTTTCTTTAATCTTTAAATAACATAATTGCCTTTAAATAAATTTAATCTGGCAATGGGTGGCAGCAATCAATTTGCAAAACCTGCCTTAAAGGCCACCAGGTCGTTGGCCTTGACTACAGAGCTTGGAAGGCTATTCCATGATGGAATTGTGCGCGGAAAGAAGGAGAACTTAAATGGGTTCACTGCGCATGCTAGCTGCCTGTATCTCAACTCGTGACCCCTGGTTCGCAAGGAGCCAGGGGCGATTTCAGAGGGAAAGACGATGTCCACCAAATTGTAATGAATCTTATAGAACAGCTCTAAGTCCTTCCGGTCCCTACGGACTCTTAAGCCAGGTTTCCATATTGTTGTATCTGTCGTATCTGTTGTATCCGTCGTATATGGAAAAAAATCATACGACAGATACAACTATATGGAAACCTCCCGTACAACCGCTCAATACGACAGAAACGACAGATACAACTTGTTGTACGAGATAGAATGGATTCTATCTGATACAACAAGTTTTGTCTGTCGTTTTTGTCGTATTGAGTGGTTGTACGGGAGGTTTCCATATAGTTGTATCTGTCGTATGAATTTTTTCATATACGACAGATACAACAGATACGACAGATACAACGATATGGAAACCAGGCTTTAAGGATTCCCATCCGAGTTTGTCGATCATTTCGCTGACGCTGCTGGTTTGACGGTAGTCTTGTTGGACAAACCGGGCCGCACGTCGCTGTATCGATTCGACGATGGTGATCCCTTTGAATGTATAAAGGGACCATGCTGGGGTGGCACATTCCACAAGGGGTCCCACAAGGGTAAGGTAGGCGCGCTCCTTAATGGCGGTGCTGCATGAAAGTGGTACTTCACTGACATTAACGTGATTCATTCGTATTAAAAATACAATTTTTGTAAACTGTGTGGTATTATCTTCCAGAAGACAGTCAAATGATATTTGACAGATATTTACACTGCAAAATTTCAACTGAGCGGAACATCTCTCTTGTTTCTGTTCACATTTGCCTAGCGCGTCAGAAAAAATTGTAATGTTTTAACAAGCTTCGTACGTTCAGTAGAACCCAAGATATAAATTGTCGGATATTTTACATTTGGGTCGAACGTTTTCGTACTATTGACGTTTGTTTACAGTATATTCTTTGGAAAACTATAACTGCTCCGTGAAATTGCCATTCATTCGTGTCACGTGTGAAAGCAATTTTTTTACATGGAAAAAATAAAACTGTGTCGTATAATCTTTCAGAAGACAGTCCAACGAGTTTTACGCTAACTGAAGAAAATATGTTTTACCGGCTGTTCAAACTGATCACATTGCGCGCAATGTGGTATTCCAATCTGTCAACTTGAACTTGAAGCATTTTCATTTGATTTGAAAACACCACTTTAATAGGGCTACCTTGGTAAATATTTTCATTGTTGAATTTGGGATGTCATAAATCGCCAATTACCGTATAGCAACATTGTATTCTTTGCCTGCTCTCTTTTGGGGGTTTTATCCTCACTACACTGTTATTTGTTTTTTGTTTTTTTACAACCAGACCCTCCCCAGCGAATGCCTGCCTTCACTGTGAATTAAAAGTTATGCATGATTATTCCCGTTCCTTCAGCTTCTACAAACTCTCCGAAATATCCAGGAACAAGAGAAAATAAAGAGGGAAGAGAGTGCATCCCCCATACATACCCTTTTCCTTAGTTAATATGTCTCAAGATTTTTTTAGATCGACTTCCGCGCTGTAAAGATTCCAAGGGGATTAGCCAACAGCCAATCATAGGGCGGGAATGTGTTCTGAGAGTGGGCTATCCACGCGGAACACATTCGGCCACTCATATGATTGGCTGTTGCCTCAACCTTGTCCCCAGGGTCTTCTCGCTTTCCAATATGGCGGCGGTAGGAGAAAGACCCTGGTACACAGCGAACTAAAACGATCGCTGATTGGTGTATTCTATTGCGCGTTCATACGTGCGCTCTCATTGGTTTATTCCTCCAAAAACAAAAATGGTGGCTCCCTGGGTTGTTCGTGGAAACTGAGAACAGAGTCTGAGGCTTAAAGAATGGAAAGGATGCCTGTTTGATCTTCTTTTAAACCCTGCTGTACTGTTAGAAGTAACTGAAAAGCAGTAAGCAACATTTAGGACAGATCGCTGATAATTCACGCTTCTCCGTGGTGATCATGCTCCTCAATTCAAGTACTCAGCTGCCGGCAGTACAGTTAGAACTGCTTCTCCTTCTTCTTCTTCTTTTAAGACGTCTGGACTGGTAATCGCTGCTCTTGCATATATTGTAAGTACAGTAGAACCCCAATAACACGAACTCGGATAACTCGAACTTCCCACTAACTCAAACTTAGTCCTATTTCCCTTGGATTTCACCCCACTTTTCAGTCATTTTTACTCGGTTAACTCGAACTCGGATACCTCGATTTTCCCGCCAACTCGAACTAAATTTCCTTTCCCTTGACCAATAATTCACTGAAATTTACCCCGATAACTCGAGCTCTGGTTCTTGTAACTCCACGTGGATGCCATCCCATTAGCTCTTCTTTTCTATAATCGGTAAAAACACTAAAACTAACACTGTGGTCAACACTACATACATTTGATGTTTGATTGATGCAACGAACTAATCACATTTTATCATAAAAATGCCCATTTACCATTTTTATAAAATAAGTTTAATTTACAGTGCACATACCACAAGAAGTGCGAAAGATGATGAAATGTTAATGTTGAAAGACTTACGCAAACTGCGTCCCTTTCGCATAACTCCTAACAGATGCCATGAACGTTTTCAAGAGATTACTTTATCTCCATTGGTTGGACAAGACATGGAAAAGTTTTTTTCCTGGCTTGAAAAGCACAAGAAACAGATTGCCATGGGATAAGAAACATGGTCATCAGAGTACTCTAGCCTTTGTGTGAAAGTCTCAACTGAACAATAATGCTGTTATTTTTTTTAAGTGGCAAAAATCTTATTGTCATACCTCTCCTGAAATATAGCACTCAAAAAAAAAAAAAAAAAAAAAAAAACCATGAGAAGTGCACAGTACAGGACTGGAAGTCCATGAACAAACTGTAACATTGGATTAACTAACTTAGTTAATGACTGTGGGCACCAAGAATTACGAGACTGATATCCTTAGAAACTGTCTCAGGAGGAGTTGGTGAATTATTTTGGGGGTCCCTTCCAACTTTGCCACTCGAGCTTGTAAATGTTGTACATGTAAATCAGTGTAAATATAAGTATCTACTATTGGCCTGTTTATACAAGGTGAGTCAGCCCGATTAGCCTAGCTGGCTGAAGATTTGTGCTGTTTAAGAAATTCTAACCAGAGAGTAGATTTTGGACTTTGGTGTACGATCGTGGAAATAACTATTTAAATAACAACCTTTTCATACATCAATTTAAAAAAGGAAAATACACTTTTATTTACCACTTAGTGACCAAAAATGTGGAAGTGGTTGCAAACTATATGTTTAAAAGAAAGTAATTCCTAAAATGCCTAAAATAGCTTTGTTAGGTCGAGAGACCTTATCCTAACCGAAGAAAAACCTCAAAACCTCACGCTACGCCCCTGCGAGTATAGGAAAAGTCAATATGTAGTAAGAAAAAGTCTAGTAAAATTCTTTATGTACATCTGTGACAAAACGGACGAACTCTAAACCCTTTTAAACTTATTTTTACCATTTGGAGCCGATTATAGTGTAATCGTGTACCTGTACTACGCTAAAAAAATTTAGGTTTACAATAACGGAAAGTCAAAAAACAGTAAGAATAAATTTCTAGATCATTTTACCATTTTCCTTTTGCTTTTACATGCATTCCTTCTTACTTTAAGCCTCTTTATTTAAACGCGCATCCGAGCCATACGAATTTGCCTTTGCCGCCATTTTGTTTTTCACCTGTCTCAAGACCCCGTACCCAGATCCTCTCACTCTTTATCTTGGCCGCCATTTTGAATAAATTTCCACCCTCCGTGGACAAATCGGTCACGGGATTTCTGCTGTTTGCCAGGGAATGTGCCAGGGTCTTCAACCGACGATCCACCATTTTGAAAATCGTCGAGGAGAAGGCCCTGGGGACGAGGTTGCTGTTGCCTAATCCCCATGGGATCGATCTAAAAATGCGCATTCATGAGCAGTGAGGGTGGAGGCATGGATTTTAGCAGCAAAATTAATTTATACACTAACTCTGAATGACAGGATTTCCGCCAAGCCGCCATATTGCAGCACACTGGTGCAGTTCGTTTCGCCTCTTTTTCGGTGAGTAGCGTGCAAATTATTTGCTTTCTATTATGAATCAGTAGGCTCGTGGCGCTTCGCCGTTTTAAATGCCCATAAAGGTCTCCCGCTCATATTTTATCTATTACATAAAAACAAAAACAATCAACTGAGGTTTATGTCGACAGTAACATTTGTGGTGGGCTTTCTTTCTTGAAGCAAATTAGTAGCCACAAATATCTAGCATGTCTTCTGTTATTTCGGCTTCGAAACAATACTTGTCACAGGCACGAATTAAGCTAACAAACTGGGCCAATTTTTACCTCAGCTACAAAATTAAACTTTAGATTTCCTTAACTTATGGCACCAAGGTGCACTTTCTATTTGATGTGTTCGGGTAAGCTTATATCAAATATGGGCCGAAATAACTATGAAATGTTGCCATGTAAATTTTTGTACGAATGGTCGAAGTCTTCAACCGAATGACATCTCCAGCTGTCAGGTTGAACACCCCGCCTGCAAATGAGGGATTTTCCCCTATTCTTTATGGCAGTGTGGTCATTGTAACATGTTTAGCGTTCGCAAAGATGTCAACTTTTCCAGCCGGAGGATGTTGATAAATTTGTGCGTAGATATAATATCGACCCGATACAGGCACAGTCAGGATTCCGTCTTGGTACTTCATGCCGCCTGCAATATGACTGTTAGGGGCGCCAAGAGACCAGTCTTTGATAAATAAAAGGGAAAGCAAAGGCGTTTTCTTAGTGTTTGTAATACAGGTTTGCACGTTTAGTGGCGCTAGTTCAGTTATTAGTTTATTGATTGTCGCCGAAAAGTCTCGTGCTTCTTCTTTTTCATGTCTTTTTCTTTCTCAACCAGTCACAAGCAAGGCCAAAATCTCTTGGGATTTGCTCGCACCCGATTTCTCGCGCTGATGTTTTGTCCAAAGACTAGGTTTTTTTCGTTTGTTTCGATTTGCTTGATTGTCCACATCAAAGTAGTTACATTAGTTTCGGACTTCGGAATGTCCGATGACAATTGACAAGATGCACATATGATTTTCAAGCATTGACCAATCAACTATAAGCCTGATTCTTGACGATTTTAACCCCTACGAAATCCTTGGAGTTCGTTTGCGAAAACTCAAGTGTTTTAGATTTTCCTCTTGCCATGATAGAATACTATTGCGAGCGTCAATGCAGAGGAGGAGCGAAATGTTAAGCAATAGATCACGCGAGCACGAGAAGATTTCGTAAATAACGAGCCGCAGACGAGTGATTTACGGATTATTCTGGTGTACTTTCAACATCCCAAGTAGTTTATCAGCCTTTCAAAAACTCATTAATAATTCATGAAGAAAATACAAAGAAAATTAATTTTTAATGAGTGTCTTTATATCTGATAAAACACGGCTAAATTTTTACCTCCAGTTTTACCTGGGAAAATAATTAGAAAACCTAAGGATTATTAAAAAATGAATAGATCTGCAACAGAAGTTTTTGAAGCTGTTCAAAAAACTCACAGCAGTGTTTTAGCGGGTCTAAAAACACTCGGCTACGCCTCGTGTTTTATACCCGATAAAACACTGCTGCTCGTTTTTTAAACATTACATAATTAATAAATCTTAGAAATGGGTGTTCTATTGCTTTCATTGAATAATCTCAGAAAACACGCGAACTTTCTATGAGTTTACTAGCACAATAAACTATAGCTGATTGACCAGTCAGGAATAGTATGATGTTGAAAATCGCTCAGTTACTTCGCTCTGTTATCCTGAGAAGTTGTAGCGATAGCTGTTCCTACAATATGATACTAACTTCTTACTAACCGAGCGCGAGGGCCGACGGTGCGGGGGAATATTGGTCCGAGGTCGTGCGCTCGGTCCGTACGTAAACGACCAAGGACCAATATTCTCCAGTACGGCTCGAGCAAGCTCGGTTAGTAAGTAGTTTACTATATGGCAATCAAGTTATGCTTGTGTGCTTTCTGTTAAAACGCACTTCCGGTCTCTTTGGATTCAAAGGGTTTCCACTGCAACGTGTTTTTGATGACGTGAGCATCTCAGAAAGAACACGCTACCACGAGTTTGCGAAGAATGGACCATTTACACGTTTTTTTTTCCCAGTTTTGGTTGACAAATCTTGAATATGCATATTTTGACTCTGGCCGTTTCCATGGAAACGGTCCGTATGGCAAAATCCTGACCACAAAAGAACCAATCAGAATGCTCGGATTTACCTCAAGACTACCTTGCCATGTGATAAGTATAGGAAATCGCATGAACGCGAGTGCATTTCGTGATTTATGGGCACGAGTGATGTTTTGAAAGTTCTCAAAATTGCACGAGCCGCAGGCGAGTGCAATTTGAGAACTTTCAAAACATCACGAGTGACCATAAATCACGAAATGCACGAGCAGGTTCATACGATTTTTTATTTATTATATTCTCTACAAAATTACTCAAACGCGCTACTTTGTACGGTGTTTCCATAGCAACTTCCGTATTGCACTCTATAACCTGGTTTGCACTCTATAACCTATTTATGCATTCGCCATTGGCCAATCAGAAACGAGATATTTTGTTGAGTATATAATAAAGTATAGTATGAGCCAATGGAGCTTTCCGACGATGTCACGCAAAATTCTAACTTTTCGTATTCGGGAAGAAGATCTAACACGTGTTGTTAAAACTAGGAAAACTGGACATCATTGAAAGCCGTCTACAAGACATGTTTTCGACCCTAGCTAATATCGAACAGACCGTAAGCCGCTTTGACGAGGAAGTTAAGATCTTGAAAGTTAAAACCAATGAAACGGACGATGTTGTCAAAGTACTCAAGCAAAATCTGGAATTCAATGAGGATGACATATCTGACTTTTGAACGTCTTTGAAAGACTTTGAACTCAAGAAACAGGTTTTGTACATGGAAACTTATTCCAGAAGAGAAAACGTTAAATTTTTTGGCTTACCAGAAGAACCGAGCACCTCAAATGGTGGGGAAAGAATGCAAGATGGCGGACAGCTTCCAGCAGAAGACTCTAAAGAAGTTGTTTACAACTTTTAAGAGGAACACCTCCAAATTGACCGGCCCCGTGACAATATAGAATTTCAAAGAGTACACCGTCTTGGAAAACCTAACGCGGATACAAGACCGCGTCCCATTATTGCAAGATTTTTGCGTTATGGTGATAAACAACTGGTGATGGATCGAGCTCGGAAAAACCTAAAGAATACTGCCTTCAATGTTTACGACGATATCCCCAAGCTATATTGTATGACTTACAGAAAGGTCAACTGAAGAAGTTTCATGAGGCAAGAGAAAAGGGCTACACCGCCTTTTTCAGTAAAGCTCATCCGGACAAATTGTTTGTCAATGGAAGATATATTGCACTTGGTGAATCAGTGTAAAAGAGTTTCCTTTACAATTTCTTGGTCCTTTCAAGGTCTTTGACTTATAGTGATATTTACATAACACAATATTGTATCTTTAATTTATAACCGAAGGAGCTCTCGAGCTCAAACTCAAGCTACGATCTGAACGCTAATCCCCGGCAAATGTTTTTTTATAATTTGTTTATCTGTAAGTATGTGTATTTGTACGTAAGTGTAATTTTAAACGTTTATAACCCGTATTCTACAACTTCGCTATTACCTTCGTTCTGCTCTAGGCCTACTGTCTACAACATTTTTCAGCTAGTTAATTGTTCCTCCCGCACCTTAAACGAGGGAAATCTACCACCTCTCCTTTTTTATGTTCCAAAACTCAACACTAGGTGACGATATAACAGTCTGCTCCCTAAATGTAAGAGGTTTGTCTAATAATCAAAAGAGAAGAGAAACTTTTTTATGGTTGAAAAAAAAAAAAGAAATTCTCTATCTATTTCTTACAAGAGGTGCATAGCACAAGAGAAACAGAAATCTGTTGGCAATCCGAATGGGGGTATTCAACAATTTTTACAAATTTTTCTAGCTCTAGAGGAGGTGTTGGCATACTTTTCAACAACAATTTTCATTTCCAAATTTTGAAATACTTCGTTGATCCCGAGGGAAGATTTATAATAGCTGACATAGAAATTCAAGATAAAACGTTGACACTTGTGAACATCTATGCGCCTAACAAGGATGAATCTACTTTTTTTCAAAATGTTTGTGAAAAATTGTCTTCTTTTGACCGTGATTCCATAATTTCTGGCGGCGATTTTAATCTAGTTTGCGACATACATAAAAACGAAAAGGGCGACATTGCCACTACTCATTCAAAGTCGAGAGATGAAGTAGAGATCTTAAAGGAAAATTTTGAACTGACGGATATTTGGCGTGTTCTCAACCCAGATGCCACACGTTTCACGTGGAGAAGGAAAAAAACAGAAATTCAATGCCGTTTAGATTTGTTTCTTATCAGCAGCACCCTCTGCCCAGCTTTTAGCAATGCTGAGATTCTTTCTGGTTACCGAACTGACCATTCAATGATTACAGTCCGCATCAACACCGCTACCAACCCCAGAGGACCAGGTTTTTGGAAACTTAATTCGCACCTACTAACCGAAAGTGAATACATAAACCTAATCAGAAAAACAATCACAGACATCTCAAAGGAGTATGAAGGTCAGAACGAAGTTGACGAAATTTTATTGTGGGACGTTATCAAGATGAAAATTAGAGCGACCTCAATCCAGTATGCTAAAGAGAAAAAGTCACGCCTCAAACAGAAGGAATATATTTTAGAGAAAGAAGTCCTTGCACTTGAAAGGAAACTTGAGGAAAACAACCCCCCAAAACCACACAAAGAAATTTTGCAGACTGAACTGCGGATAAAGAAACAACAATTAGATGAAATAATTGGCTATAAAACTCAAGGGGCAATAATAAGGTCAAAAGTAAAATGGTATAGTGAGGGGGAAAGGAACACAAAATATTTCCACAGTCTAGAAAAGCGACATTTCAATAGTAAAACTATCAGAAATCTTGTTAATGACGACGGTACAAGGATCTCTACGGATGTAGAAATTCTGCAGGAGGCAAAAAACTATTTCGAATCCCTTTACACTTCTATTACAGACAAGGAATTTTCTAATGAATATGACGATATTTTGATGAGGTTCCACATCATCTTGGTTTCCGAGCGGGAAGAAAGCGAATCTCTGCCTTCCAAGGTATGCGATTCCGCGTTATTGCTCCCAAAACACGACATTGAAAGTATGCGGGGAGCTTGGAAAAAGGAGACTTGACAATGGTAATGCTCCTTTATTTGGTCTTCCTAAGCACCTCATACATGATAAAGAAACTAAACTACAAATTAACCCCTGTTATTTATGATATTATGGCGCACTTCCTTTGTGATATATTTAGTCGGCAGGTACCGGTGCAACCCCACGCCGAAGCTCTTCCTCTTTTCCTTCCTTGTTGTTGGAAAAAAAGATTCCAGTTGCAACTGATCGCATGAAATGTAACCAGGTGGTCATGTGACCAGCTGTAGCTAGGGTCTCTGTCTCGATGACAAGGGCGGAAAAGAGGGAGAGCTGGGCCGGATTCGAGGTTGGCGACAGAGAAACTCAGATCAAATATGCGCCGAAATAGGTATGATTACTTGCCATCCAAATTTTTATCGACCTGTGCTGAAAAACTGCCAACGAGATGACGTCGCCAGCCCTCAGGCTAAACACACCACCTGTGTACATGGGGTTTTCGTCGATTTTGTCAGGCAGTTTGGTCATTGTAACGACGTTGCCGTTCACACGAATGAAAACTCTGCCCTGTAGATGGTTTATGTTATGGTGATAAATTTGTGCGTAGACATAGTAACGACCAGAGACAGGCACAGTCAATGTTCCATCCTTGTACTTCATGCCACCTGCAATATGGCTGTAAGAGGTGCTGAGAGACCAGTCTTTAATCACTGAAAGAAAATGCGGGGCCATGATTAAGTATTTTTAGTAGTTAGCGGAGCGTGCACCCTTCGTAGTAGTCAGCCCCAGCATAGCATGCACCCTTCCAACCCAAGTAGATGCAAAAACTAAAAACTTTTCGCTCCTATTTCGCTCGCTTGACTCGGGCTTCGTGTATTTGCCTTGATTGGTTCATTGATTGTCTACGTGTCTCCGTTGTGATTGGCCAAAATAAGAACACACGTGTTTCGAGCATGCTTCATTTTCCTTTTTAATTATTATTAAAGGAAATACCTGCGTTGGCCTGATAAGTGACCGCTCTTCGCAGTTCGGCGGCTCCGATGTGAGCAGACGGCTTGTTTGCATCCTTTACGTGTGAGTCAAGGACAAAAGAAATAAAACATGTTGCTGATAGGTGCCTTTTGATGACATTCTGTAGCTTTGCTATTTCGAGAAACGGGACACTCTAAGCAAATCTTTCCACGTTGTACGCCTTACTAGGGTTGTCCATCACGGACAATTGAAAGACAGGAATTTTCCACAAATACAGAAAAGTAGGAGATATTACCGTCTGACCTGTTGTGAGCGATGAGCCATTTCCTAGTTCACATCCTGAGCCTCTTTTTAAAAGCGAGTCCAAGTGCGAATTCTTTGCGATGGTAATTAGTTCTAATTTTCATGTCAATGGAAACTAATTTTCACTTTGCATTTGGCCTTTCTATGAAAAACAGGCTGAAGTAAAGTCGGAAATGGCCTATTGCACGCACTGGATGCATGTTAGTTTGCTTGATTTTTGGTAAAAGGAGACTGTCATTTAACGGACTCAAGCCAAAATATAATCCAATAGTGTAATCCAATATAATAGATAATCCAATAGTG
>BLFK01001130.1:2502825-2512825 GCA_014634185.1 Astreopora myriophthalma
CTCGTTACGGAACACCCGTTGTGAAACCATTTTGTAGTAGTTCACACAGGACAAAATGGTAGACTTAGTGGTGGGGTCTTAAATAACTTTATAAGCTGTTTTTGTAGTCATAATTGTGTGTTCTAGGCCGACTCAAAAGTGGCTATTTTTCTCAGCTTTTCGCCGATCTGAAATTTACCTGTCCCAAAACCGATCGCTCAACCCTGACGTTTGGATGCTTCAAACACGAGAGGCCGTCGTGATCATGAAGAACTTCTACGTTTAATGGCCGTAGTTCCCACGAGTCTCCTGTGCTGAGCTTAAGGTGGAACATATCTCGGAACTAGCAATCGGAAGGATTTCTCTAGACCTCCTTAGGTTCGACGGTTATAACGAGCTTTTGAAATTAGACCAAGCTTAAGCGTCCTTCCAGGATGTTACTATGAAGTCATTTCGCCAAGCCCCTTCGTTGAAATTTTTCGAACTTTGCATGATTTTCTCTGGCAATGACTCTCGGATGCAGGGAATTTTGAAAAGGAAAGGTCAATGTGCAGTTTTATTTCAGAGTAACTTACAAACTGTAAACAGGGAATCTCTTCTTTTTTACGGGTTGCAGGGTTCTGTTTTTTAAATTATTATTTTAATTTTTTTATCTTCTCATGCAGTCACGATCTAAGCCGTAGAAACAATAATTTTGTCTCAAAAATCTAAAAACACATCCACATCTTCATAGCGTTCCTCTTTCGCAAAACGATTGTTACCTCTAAATTTAAAATAACAACCAAATAAATGATTAATTAAGCCATAACAAAAGCCCTTACCTCAGTTTAAATGTCGAATGTGCGTACTCGGTGACTGTCAAACGCAAATGGCTTAAGCGAAGGTCCACACCAGCCTCTAAATTGAAGAGTCACTTGAATAATTTATTAGCGTTTCCAGGTGAATTTATAAACGTTGTAGAACATCGTTTGGCTTGTCGTCTGTAGTTGTCGCGAGGCTACAAATCGTGATCGCCTTAAAGACAAAAAGAGAACATTAAGAAGGGAGCTGTGGAATGATACCTTTGTTTTTCTTTTTTGTTTTAATCCCTCGGCTTTTTGATGCCAATTCATTCTTTTTAGCAATGTTTTAGTTTATTCTCAGTTTAATTTGTTTGTTCTCTATGTCTTGATAACTTGGTTTCCATCGTATTTGTTTTTTTCTCGCATGGAATTTTGTTTTTCTTTCTCGTGATAGCTGCTGATCTCTCTGATTAATAACAATAATAATAATAACAATGCTTATAATAATAATCACGGAATAATTATAATTGTAATAGTGGTAATAAAAATAATAAAAATTGATTAACGTGTCTCTTGCCTACGCCCTCGGGCTCGACATAAGGAAATGCTTGTTTGTACGTTTTCTGAAATAATGAAAAAACGGTTCACGCAAGTCTCTCGAGGGAGACTTTTGTTAAACAATGCACTGTCTGCAGCATTCGCCTACATTGATTTTCCTTAGGAGTCTCCTATGATGGTCCGAAGTAGTACTAATAGGCATTACCAAATGTTTTATTTTCAATTAAATGGTTTGTATTCGCTCTGTTCCCTCACTTCCACTCAACCTCGTTTCCATCTTCTCCATGTTTCCATGCCAGTAATTGGCATAATGCTACTTTGGAAACCAATAGTTATTACAAAGAGTTCAATTTTTTAATTAAACGTTTGTTTTTGATTTGGCAAGCGATAATGCCTGTTCTCATGATCACTTACTCGTTGTTTTGCAACGAGCGTCAATGTTATTAGTTTTGAGACACACATTCACAGTCAATTGGCGCTATTCCGGGAATAGAAATAATTGGTATATTTCCTTACTCTGTTCTTTTGTGACCGATAATATTTTTTGAGGGGAAAACATCATTCCACTCATCCTATGAATTAAACCGGAGTGGTCCCAGGAGCGGCAACGAGACACTTATTATAAGGATGCCAATAAGGGCGAACACTTTGTGACTAGTTTGTTTATTCCTATCCTGGTTTAAAGAATAAGTGTTGTAATGTCTCGATCAATTCTAAAAGTGCCCATCCCCCCCCCCGGGCAAACCCCTGGGCATTTGACTTTTTAGAAAAATTTGGTCAAATTGCCCTCCATGTTACTAGTTATTACAGTCAAATACCCCATCGGGAATGCCTTCACAAAGCTTCAAGTTGTGCTGTCAATGCTTTTCGAGTCTCTTTGTCATCGCTCCATTCTTTTCAGCAACAAAACCCAAGAGGAATGGCGAAATGGCCCTCGAGCAAATTTCCCGAGGAAGGAATTACGTACTCCTTCAGCTGGTCGCCCTTTCTCGAAAGTCAAATGCCCGACCGGGCGGGCTTCGTCTTGCATCAAATTCCCCACCATGCGGAGCCAAACTCGCATCAAATGCCCGGGGTAAGCCCGGCGAGGGTTGGGGGCAGGGGGCTGGGCTCTCTTGGAATTGATCGAGAGATAAGGTTTTCTAAGACAATGTGTATTCAGTTCAGAATAAGTCCTAAAACACCCCTCTGTAACAGACTCAGTGAAACCCGACGCAGTGGACTTTTTCCCTTCACCCAGTGAAAATTTAGCCTGTCCGGTTTCTGGTGAAATTTTAATTTTACCCGGTCAGTTTGTGGCTTCCCCGGTGCGACTTTTACATACCCAGCATATATCATTTCTGTATGTTTGAAAAAGGCAAAACAACGACCTGGTGGAAAATTTGCCGACCCGATGACGTTTTTTCTGAAAACCCGGAGAGAATATAGACGCCACTGACTAATTGCACATCTTGACTAATTGTTTGCTAACCGTGTGCCTTTAGGGGTGACACGGTTAGCAAATATTCCAAGTATTATATTCACACATTCATATTCCAAAAGAATACCTATCCAGAATTGGTCTCGAAAGAATATGGTTAGCAGTTGACCAATTTTGAAATATTACTCGTGGTATTTATATCACTATAAAATATATTAGAATGTTTCTACACAAACAGGTTCCACCATCGGTTACCTAGAACACAGGTAGCAATTCTTACAGCGCTCTGTGATTTTGCCCGAGAATCAGTCAAGAAAAGCATATCTTGACTAATTGTTGGTTGTCCTATGATTTTGGCCTTGATTTCTTTGCTGCACACCCTATCTGCTCTGGAATGGTCTAAATTGCGGTGTAGAGAAGTCAAAGAGGCCGAATCTATTACTGTTTTTTTATGGAAAAAAAATTATTCAGTCTAACGAAGTTCTTTGCCCGTGAAATGGCATATTTCCTTTTCATATTCTCACTAATGTCGTTAGCGTACCTATGCTAACTGAGTTAGACAGCAATGTTCTTACAATCTTTGAATGGTTAAATGTTTCAGTTCGGAGAGCGGCATAGTTTGCGCCAAAATATCTTTCCTTCTTTTGCTCAATTATTTCCACCCAACGATATTTGTTCCCTAAGTAACACAAGGACATCAAAAATATTTCATAAACTCGTCGACTATAATTTGTTATAGACTGATCTTAAGCTTTAAGCTTCATAACACAAGCGGAGGAAATGGTCGTGAAGATTTTATTTATTCTCCATCCCGGGCGTACGCGGTGATTTCTACCGATTCTTTTTTCAAAATCGCTTTCGCTGAGGGAAATCCTTTTCCATCGATCTAATGAGACTAGTGAAGGTTATAGTAACGGCATTGAAGAAAAATTTGGTCTTTTGTGGAAAATTTGAACAGTTTACTGTGTAGGTACTGGTAAACGACGTACAAAAATTTAATGTCCCCGAGAAAAGGAACACGAAGCCGCTCGACACGAAATTCACTTTTCAAACGCTTTGTTTTGGAGGAAGATAGAAAAATAAACGAAGAAAGGATGAGAGGACGAACTTCGGCAGCTTTACATCGCTAAAGTAAGTGTATGTTTGTAGGGGAGCGCATGCGCATCATCGTGACACCGTACCTTTGATGGGGATTTTAAGATCTACAACTGCGACGTCCACGAAAACGTGATTTAAAATTGCTAGTTTATTTTTTCCAAAGTTTTTGTTGATTATGCCCGTTCGTTCAGCTTCTCAAGTGATTTCTAGATTGACTTCCATGCTGTAAAGATTCCAAGGGGATTAGGCAACAACCAATCGAATCACAGGGCGGGAATGTGTTCTGAGCGTGGGCCATCCACGCGGAACACATTCCGGCCACTGATATGATTGGCTGTTGCCTAATCCCCATGGGATCTGTACAGCGTGGGAGGCGATCTAAAAATAATGCGCATTTATGCACAATGAGGGTGGAGGCATGGATTTTAAATGCAAAATTAATTTATATACTAATTTTAAATGACGGGATTTCCGACAAGCCGCCATTTTGCAGCACACTGGTGCAGTTCGTTTCGCCTCTTTTTCGGTGAGTAGCGTGCAAATTATTTGCTTTCCATTATGAATCAGTAGACTCGTGGCGCTTCGTATCTGAATGCAAACTACTCACAAGAACAAAAAAAGCAAAAACAATCAACTGAGGTTTATATCGACAGTAACATTTGCGGTGGGCTTTCTTTCCTGAAGCAAATTACTACAAATATTTAGCATGTCTTCTGTTACAAATTACTACAAATATTTAGCATGTCTTCTGGGTTGCCAATCAGGGTTCCGTTCTCTACATAGTACGCTCACGGCTTTGCTTGAGGCAACAAATGCTTGGTCAGTAGTAAACATCGACAATGGCCTTTTAAATGGCGTTGTCTTTATTGACCTCACTAAGGCATTCGATACCATTGATCATGAGATCATCTTGCGTAAAATGTCATATTTAGGTGTCGATCAGGCGGCCATAAAATGGTTCTCGTCGTACTTAAGTGGCCGAACCCAAAGATGTAATGTCAGTGGCAAACTATCATCTGCTCGTACCCTCAGTTGCGGCGTGCCGCAGGGTAGCATATTGGGTCCTTTGCTATTTTTAATTTACATTAATGATCTTCCCAACTCCCTGCGGGGTGCCGTACCAAGAATGTTTGCCGATGACACCAACCTTACGTTATCTGCTAAAACGTTAACAGAACTTAAGCTAGCTCTAACCCCTGAATTAAATAACCTTAGCTGTTGGCTGAAAGCTAACAAGCTCAGTCTAAATGTTGCTAAAACTGAGCTAATGATTATTGGATCAAGACAAAGGCTATCTGCCCAATGTGACGATGTAGAAATCAGAATTGATGACCAAATTATCAAGAGAGTCGTTCATACCAAATCCTTGGGTCTTACCATAGATGCTCACCTCTCTTGGGGTAAACACGTTGAAGAGATTTGCAAGAAAGTCTCTTCAGCTATAGGCGCCCTAAAACGTGTGCGGCCGTTTATATCCAAAGAAACTGCAATTCTAATTTATAACACCTTAATTATGCCTCATTTTGATTACTGCAGCCCCGTCTGGGACTGTTTGAGTGGTTACTTGAGTGATAAGCTCCAAAAATTACAGAATCGCGCAGCCAGAGTTATTACTGAATCACCCTTTGATGCGAGCTCAAACCACCTTCTGTCCACCCTCAGCTGGGAGAGGCTATCTCTTCGCCGAAAGAAACAAAAAGCCTTAATGATGTATAAAACCATGAATGACCTTGCTCCGGAATATCTACAAAGTCTTTTCTCTCAGCGTCAGTCTGCTTACAGCTTAAGAAACTCTGAGGGAAGACTGACCCTGTCCAAACCAAGCACCAATTATTTGAAACGAAGCTTCTCTTACAGCGGGGCCATGCTATGGAATAACTTGCCCAAAAACTTAAAAAATGCTGTATCCGTTGAGCATTTTAAGCGAAATATCAAGAAGGTAGCTGATATATCGGATTCCCACACGGCAATCATGTAAAGCAGTTGTAATTAGTTTTAGTTTTTAACTTAAGCTTAACTGATGATTTTCCGTGTATAAATAAAGATTTACATACATACATACATACTTCAGCTTCGAAACAATACTTGTCACAGGCACGAATTAAGCTAACAAACTGGGCCAATTTTTACCCCAGCTACAAAACTAAGCTTTAGATTTCCTTAACTTATGGCACCAAGGTGCACTTTCTATTTGATGTGTTCGGGTAAGCTTATATCAAATATGCGCGGAAATAATTATGAAATGTTGCCATGTAAATTTTTGTACGAATGGTCGAAGTCTTCAACCGAATGACATCTCCAGCTGTCAGGTTGAACACCCCGCCTGCAAATGAGGGATTTTCTCCTATTCCATATGGCAGTGTGATCATTGTAACAGGTTTAGCGTTCGCAAAGATGTCAACTTTTCCAGCCGGAGGATGTTGATAAATTTGTGCGTAGATATAATATCGACCCGATACAGGCACAGTCAGGATTCCGTCTTGGTACTTCATGCTGCCTGCAATATGACTGTTAGGGGCGCCAAGAGACCAGTCTTTGATAACTAAAAGGGAAAGCAAAGGCGGTTTCTTAGTGTTTGTAATACAGGTCTGCACGTTTAGTGGCGCTAGTTCAGTCGAGGGAACTGTGAATTAGTTTATTGATTGTCGCCGAAAAGTCTCGTACTTCTTCTTTTTCATTTCTTTTTCTTTCTCAACCAATCACAAGCAAGGCCAAGATCTCTTGTGGTTTGCTCGCACCTATGCCCCAGCATAGCATGCACCGTTCCAAGCCAATTAGCTGCAAAAACTAAAAACTCTTTCGCTCCTATTTCGATCACTTGACGCGGGCTTCGTGTATTTGCCTTGATTGGTTTACTGATTGTCTACCTGTCTCCGTTGTGATTGTCCAAAATAAGAACACACGTGTTTGGAGCATGTTTCATTTTCTTTTTTTATTATTATTAAAGGAAATACCTGCGTTGGCCTGATAAGTGACCGTTTTTCTCAGTTCGGCGGCGCCGATGTGAGCGGATGGTTTTCTTGCGTCCTTTATACATGTAAATCAAGAAGAAACGAAAACACGTTGCTCCTTTATACCATTTTTAACGGTTTCTGGCCTTCGCTACTTCGAGAAACGAGACCGGCTCTGGAACCAAATCTTTCGTTTGTGTACATGTCTTACCAAGGAGGTACTCGCAATAAATTTCTTCCACGGACAATAGAGAACATCAGACGAATTCTCGCCCATTTCTCGCAATTTAAAGCCATGGACTTTACACCACACGTAGTGATGATTCTTGTTACGCGACCCTAAACCCCTTGTTCTAAAAATTCACTATAAAAGTTGAAAGTTACTCAGGGAAATGTTTCAACTCTGTGACCTGTGATTCCTAACGTTCTGGGGGTACTGATCTATTTTGTTATCCGTTTGCTGTTGTTTCCCGTACAATTGTCTGAGTAAAAGTAAAGAACAGTATTATTAACAGAAAAGAAATTATATTATTGTTTTTTATTCCTGTACACGTAAATTAACAAATGAAGATCAGTAGCACTATACCTTCGTCCGCTTCAATTAGCTACGGAGCTCAACTTGTACTCTATATTTCTATGTTTCTTACCTGCAACAGGCAACTGCACGCTTGACCTTGATCGCCTTTTGCTCCGACATCTCCTTTCTCTCCCTTCGAACCCTAGAAAATGTTACAACTGTATGTTGGTGGCTGGAGTTTGTGTGACGGGGATCCGGTATGGAGCGCAGGTTGTTAGCAGAGAGAACATGAAATCAGATAACTTAAGACAAGCTTTTACCTTCACATCACCATCACAGTGGACATGGATGTTGGTCGGATTGCCTGTAGTGGCGCAAGCCTTTTGCAAAAAAATAAAGAAGAAAAATAATTGTACTTTTTATAAGTGACTGGCGACAGCTAACTTTAGGTACAGGGCATGCCTTGTATTAGTTCTACTATTTATTTCCCTTTAATTTTCTCTTCTTCCTTATTCTCTCTGCATATTACACTGGCATTGACAAAATGGACAATAAACCAATAAACGCAAACTCGAACTCTCAAAGAAACTCTTAAATGAAACAAGGAGAATTTTCCTGTTATTCCGTCCTAATGCAGCCAATAAGCGCTTCTACAAAAGGCCACGACAGTCAAGTTAGCCTGATCATTTTCAATCGAGTCAAGGTAGGTGTTGGTAAAAAACGTAATTCGGTCGAGTGTCTTGAGAAGAAAAAAAAGTTATCAGAGTAGGCATGCTGTCAAAAGTTTTAGTTTACTAATGAAAAAAAGATATAGCTTCATCTTTTTTACGTGATCAGTTGTCACCTTCGTAACTGTTGATTAATTATCTGCTACGATGCGGAAGGAAAACTCTTTGAATGGCGTTACACTTACTTGGTTTGCCGATGTAGTTCCTGCTCGGCAAAAGTACAAATTGGCACAAACCAGGGAAACCAACGGGAAAAGAAAATTCATGATTTCTCGACAAAGCTCACAATTGCTGAGAGTGTGTAACGAACTCAATAAAACGGAGACCAAATAATCAAATGCATTTTATTGAGCGCAGGTAAAAACAAGAACTGCCTTCGGTGATGCAATAAGCTATGACGGCAACATCATTGATATTTTATTGACAATGTCATGGAGAGTGATTTCCTTGGTGGAGTTTGATTAGTCCTGAGAAGGACTGTCGTTGATGGTGACTGGCGTTTCGACAGCCTGAGTGGAAGTCATCTTCAGAGTGACTTTCTCTAGGATGTCACGCAATGTGAAAGTTCGTCTTGTCAGGCTATAGAATCGCCTACTTTTAACCACTGTAAGTGATGCACCAGGCGCGGCCAGCGGATGTTCTACTTGTCTGTTCGTATTCCCAGGGGTGATTATACAGGGTTGCTGGGCAAACACGGGGTAAGATGAAGGATGTGTATGAAATCTTAAAATACATTTACGGTCGTTGTAGCCTGAATCTGTTCATTATACTTCATGGAAATAATGTCAGTACAACTGTCTTTTAAAAGACATTTTTGCTGTAAAAACAAGGGCTTTAAATTCGGCCAATATTCCATATATTCATGACCTTGTCCACCCCCATCCAATACGCAGGGCCTCCCAAGAAGGGGGGGGGGGTCCTTGTTTCCTTGTTCCCTTAAAAAAAATTGTTTGTGTTCCCTCGTTCCCCAAATTATTTCCAAACTTTTCCCAGCTATTTTATCCCTAAAATGGTTTATGTTCCCTTGTTCCCTGAGATATTTTGTCTTTGTTGCCCTGTTCCCCAGTTCAAATTGGCCATGTTCCCTTGTTCCCCAAACTGAGCCCTGGGAGACCCTCAATACGGCGTCGTTTTCCGTGAAAAGGTCTCTTACGAGGAGTGAATGTACGTTGGGAATATTAAATTACGTTCACCGAGACTAGGAAAAACTCAGACAAGAAACATTTCTCTAAAGTCTCACTCCAGTTGTTCAAAGCAGGGTTGGCGCTAACCCTTGATCAAGTGTCACCCAATCGAAGCTTACTTCCGAAAAGCCATTTGAAAAATGCGATCTTCTTTTTCTAAAAAGCTGGTCTTTTATAACTTTTAACATGATTTTGTGCTAAGAAAGGCAAAGTTATTGCAAGATTTCATGAAATTTTGCCCCTCTAAATAGTCCTGAAAAGTAAAGTATCGCCGTATCGGAGCTTTCGAAGGCTCCATTGAGAAACGCAAACCAGCTGTCTAAATGGATACTGTGACATACTGCCTCAGGGGTGGGGGTAAGCCCGCAGTGAACTTTTATCCCATCAATTGTGGGGGGGGGGAGGGTGTAGCAACACTTTCAAATCTCCCGGATGTAAACACCAACCATTTAGAGCATTTGGCATGCTCTTGAGGGACTTCATCCACCTACCCCTGTATCCTTCTATCCAGGAGTGAATAGCTACTGAAAGTAAACGTGTCCGTGTCGTCGAGGGCTTGCAATTGTTTTACATTCTTCGCCGTGTTATTGTGCGGGGTCAGAGCAAATTGACTCCTACAATTCATTGTCACCTGCGCATAATTTAAAGAGTAACAAATACAACCAAACAAACAAAGGTGCAATTTACAAGTGAAAAAAAAAAGTCACGCTTCAGTAGCAAAACGACAGCGTAAATATTGCGTCAAAATAATTGACACGGCTCATTCACGTTCGTTATAACAGT
>BLFK01001130.1:2517825-2537825 GCA_014634185.1 Astreopora myriophthalma
GTTTGCCTCTGTTTCAAAGCGAGTCTTGGTGCTAAACCATTCAAATGATAATGAGTTTGATTTGCATGAAAATACAAAACTCGTTTGCATTTGAATGGTTGTGCACCAGGACTCGTTTTGGAACCGAGGCAAACAACAATTCGGAAATGGTCTATTCGGGAAAGGGTCGACTACAAGACTTACTCTGGGAGATAGAGGCTCTTGTAAGGGACCCCTGACTAAAGGAAAGAGCTTGCATTTTTCGCTTTAGGAATAAAACACTGGAGGGTGAGGAAATCATAGTTTTGATCTTGGTGGCCGAGATAGTACTACGAAATTTGAAAATTATCATGAGACAAATTGAAAGCAACTGTTTCGTAGATACGCAGGAGTTATGATAAAGTCAGGCTGGAATGCACGATGATAATACAACTGGCTTCAAAGAGCTTTGCTTGTAATTCAGCCCCGTGATTTACTTCAATCAGTTCCCAGCTGTGGCCAGGGAACGTGCACTCTGGCAGAAATTCTGTCTTTTGACTGAGGAATATTTTGTTATTTTTTTTTGTTTTGCAAGGTTACGGTATGACGGAGCTAAGTCCTGTAAGTCACGCTACGCCCTTGGACATGGTGAAATATGGATCTGTCGGGATCCTCTTACCAAACCTGGAATGTAAGGTAATTAGCTATAGGTGCACCAGGAACCCATTACTAAGAGCGTCCATCTACGCCATTGGGTTCGTACGGCAACACAGGAGTAGACGAGCTAGTTTTGGAACGACATTTAGCGCGCTGAAAAGCATAGGCAGGCACGTTTATCCAATCAAATGGCTCAGCATGGCAGTGATTGACAGCTCATTATTTATGCCATGTATTTTTCGCACAGAGGAGAGTGCTTCCAACATTGGCAATCGCTTTTTGTGGGAATTTTAAAAACTAAAAATAACCTGGTTTACTACTGCGCTCGCGGCCCGAAGATCGCGCAGAATGGCCGGACATTTACGCAGAATAATGTGCTACCATGGCAGGCCATTCAAGCATGAACGTTCCCCAAAAGCTCCAAAATAAGAGAGAAAAAGGACGAATCTGGGGAAGTTTACTCAATAAAGCAGCCATTTCGAAATACTCATAGGCTACATTTTTGAGGTACAAAAGCGGATTTTTGTTTGTTTAAAGGCTAATCTTCTACGTCATACAAAAGCTAGGACGATCCAACGAGAAAAACCTCCAGACATTGTGATTTAAAACTGCTTTTTCGACCTTTCCTTGTATGGGTGAACACCGCATTTAACTTCAGCTTGGGAGTCTTTTTCGAAATACGCAGCAAATCCGAATAAAACAACGGATTATTGAAGATAAATGCCTTCCCTGCACACTGATAGTCTCTTTGTCTAAATTCGAGCAGAAGTTCCAGACTTTTACGTTTGAAAATGTGACGTTCAAATCTGCGCGTGTTCAGAGTCAAGTCTTTGTCTTACCGTATAACAATGGTTGCTATATAAAAACAATAACCAGTCAAATGCTATTGTGATTAACTGAAGGCAGTTATCTGGAAATGGAGGATTTACGCAAATCGGTTTTTACAATAAGGGCTTTCCACTCGCTAAGCTTGAATACCGATCAACGCTGGTTGCGTGTGTTTGCGAGCGGAAACTTACGAATAACCGATACTGGGAGGTCACAGTGCCCCTTGTCCAACCCATGCTAGTACATATGGTTGCGCCATTTGTCAACGGATAGGACAGAAACGTTTTCTTCCAAGTAAATGGGAAAATTTTGTGGGAATGGAGGAAATTGGATGGAAATTAAACAAAAACTGTTCGCGGTCTTCCAGTCAAACCTACGTTCAATTGGATATACACTGGAAAAACCAGCCTCCGATTGCGTCGCTAATTTATTGAACACTAATTTATCATGAACAGAGGCTCTCCGTCGTGGATTTTCTTGGCAACTATCCACTCAGCTTTTTTTTTCTTTTTTTTAACTATCCGCTCAGCTTGATAGATGCCGACAACGTCAGGTTTTCTGTCACAAAATACCCGGTCACGAGAAATCGCATCAGTTTCTAGGCTCTCATAAAAGCTCAGCGGTGGACGACCACGTTTCTCCATCTTCGTAACGAATCGAATACTGTGTCCAAAAGAACGAACTGGGATATTATATAGAGTCCATTACAGGCCAAAGGGATGCCGGCGGAACGAAAAGCACCAATAGATATCGCCTATTAGACAAAACAGAGAAAACGCTGTAGCCCTAAGCCATAACTTCAAACGTTTTCAGCGCAATCTTTCCGAATGGTGTATTTTCCCTTCCATAAAGCTCGTTATATACAGCGTCTGCACCTTCCGAACGCAAAACACTGACAAGCCGAAGCATGTGTTTATGTACGACACAATCATTTCTCTCGCACAGACCGAGATACTTTGACAGTTCATCATTTTATGTCATAACTTTTGTCCAAAGGAAACGAATCTAAAAATGGTCCATAGACTATGAAGCAAAATGGTAAACCGGGTCACAAAATGTTCCTTTGCCATCGTGTTCTTCAATCGAACTTTTCTCATATTATGAAACTCTGGTAGGGAAGCTTGATTCTATCGGTCTTGAATTTTATTTGACAGGTGACTTGAATTGCAGTTTAGCCCGGCGCAACCAATTTCGATCCCAATACACGCTCGCTATGTCAAATTTCCGATATTTATGGACTCCAGCAACTTATAAAAGAGCCGACTCGTATTACTGAATCGTCATCAACCCTGATTAATCTAATATATACCAACTGTATTAACAGGGTAGTCTGTTCTGGAGTTTTGAATGTTGGCATTAGCGATCACAGCCTTATTTATGTTTATCCCAAATTGTCCCCTGAGTTCCATTTCAACGGGCATTTCACCAAAACTTACAGACATTTTCGTAATTTTAATCGGGAAGACTTTCGTAACGATCTTTCTCATCAGGATTCGTCCTGTACCAATGATGACCCGAACGTTTTGTGGGCGAACTGGAAAGAAAAATTCTTAGCTATTGTAGATGGTCATGCTCCAGTCAGAACAAAGCGTACTGGATCAAAAAAGGCACCTTGGATCACAACAGACTTGAGGAAGAGTATACGCTGTCGCGATATTGCTAAGCAAAAAGTTATTCAATCTAATGACCGTCAGGACTGGGCCGTGTACAAAACTCTACGTAATAAAACTAATGGAAAAGTCAAATCTACTAAGTCATCGTTATTCTATTGCTTTTATTCAGTCCAACGGCAATTCAAGGAAAACCTAGCATATGATCAACGAACTCATGTCACGACAAAAGAACAATGCATCTGTGAAGGAATTAAAACTAAATACTTCCATTACCAATTCCCGTGAGCTTTCTGACGCCTTTAATGTTCACTTCTCAACAACTGGGCCCAACCTAGCTAATAAGGTACCCCCTGTCACGGGTGATTCAAGCTATTTGGATTGCATTGTTGGTAGTGATAACAGGTCTTTGTTTCAGTCCAACTAATGGTAGTAATGTTCGTTCTCTTTAAAGTGCCTATCACCTCAAAATACTTTTCCGCTTCAATAATCCTCTGCACTTGTCCCAAACATATTATTTTGCTGTAAAGACCTTTTCCTACAAATCCGCTGATTTACAGGCTCTCAAAAGTTGAAAAAAATCAGCTGTAATTTGATCTGCGACCGAGCAAGGAAGGGGAATGGGTTCAATACTGGGTTGACGTCACAAAATACTTTGCATTGGGATTGTACATTGAAAAAAAGTAGTTTGTGACGTCAACCCGGTATTGAATCCATTCCGCTTCCTTGCTCGGTCGCGGATCAAACTATGTCCAGATTTTCCACCTTTGAAAGCCAGTAAAAAAGGGAATCTTCAGGAAAAAGGTTGTAGAGCAACAAAAAAAGTTTGGGACAAGTGCAAAGAATTATTGTAGCGGAGAAGTATTTTGAGGTGATAGGCACTTTAAATAAACTATCCACGTCCAAAGCTACAGGCCTTAATAACATTTCTGCCAAACTAATTCGAGAATTTGCCTATCTTATCTCGACCCCTCTATGTAATATTTTCAATAAGTCTCTATGTTCTGGTATATCTCTCGATGACTGGAAAAGTGCTAGAGTAACACCATTATTTAAAAAAGGCGAGAGAACGGACGTGAACAATTGTTGACCAATCTCTGTTATTTCAGTAATAGCTAAGTGTTCTAGAGAATTGTGTATGATCAGTTGTATAGTTTTCTGACTAATGAAGAGATCATCACTTACAAACAATCAGGTTTTCGTTCAAGGCACTCAATTGTTACTCCTCTATTAGAAGCGACGCATACCTGGGCTTTCGACATTAATCGCGGTATTGTAAATGCAGTAGTTTTCCTGGACTTAAAAAAGCGTTTGATACCGTTGATCATGATATATTCTTTTAGCGAAGTTAAGTTTTTATGGAGTACAAGATCTTGCTTATGACTGGTTTAAGTCGTATTTAAATAACCGTACTCAAAAATGCGTTGTAAACGTTTCCCTTTCGAAGGTCTGTTCACTAGGTTGTGGAGTACCACAAGGAACGATTTTAGGCCCTCTTCTATTCCTGATCTACATTAACGATTTGCCTAATTGTCTGTCGTTCTCCCAACCTAGGATGTATGCAGACGACACCCACATAACATATGCTGGCGCGGATTTACGTTCTATACAACCTAATCTAAATTATGATTGATGTAATGGTCACAAAGTGTCCCCCATTTGGTTGGTACTTGATGTTATGGTCACAAAGTGTCCCCCATTTGGTTGGTACTTCATGTAGTGTTCACAAAAGGTCGTCTACTTGGTTACTACTTTATGTAATACAATCACGAAATGTCCGCTAATTTGGTCACTATTTCATGTAATATAGGCTTGACGTGTCCCTCTAATTTAGTTATTTCTTCATTGACTCTTGGGTATTCTTACTTACTAGGTATTCCTGGGAACCAGTACCTAAAGTTTTTCAAATAGTTTTCTGTCTCTGTAAGTAATGTATAGGTACGAAAGAGGCAACAGTGACGAGGACAAAGATGATTATGATGATAACGATGTTGTTGAATGTTATGAAACTTAATGATGTTCTCAGATTATAAGCGTCGAGGATGGTACCGAAATTGGTCCAAATGAAGATGGAGAAATTTGCATCAGAGGCCCAACGGTTATGAAAGGTGAATAGCAGAAGCGACCGATTGATCCAACCTGAAAGCAAACCTTGTAGCCTTTTAAATCATGAGTCTGAGCTTTCTACCGGCATAATTTGAAAAGCTTTCGCTGGACAGATCCCAAAATACCAACGTTTACAACTCTTTCTATAATTTCTTGGGCCAACGTAGTTTGATCAAGTGTTAGCTGTTTACAGTGGCGGATACGCGGGAGGGGCCCGGGGTAGCAACCCTCCCCTTCCCTCATACTTTTGGAGAAAGTCTTTTGGTTAGAATATAGCTGCCACAAAATCGAGAAAAACGCTAGAAACGGAAAAAGGTTAGAACATTTTGAGAGAAGGCCCCTCCCTTACCTCTAGGTCTGGATCCGCCACTGGTTTATAAACGCTGTTTGAGTTTCAGCTGTTTAGTTTATTTAAGTTCTGTACAAAAATCCGCTTGAGAAAATGTTTCATTAATTCCCGACCCTCGTTTGATGAGACTCTCTTTCGATGTTAGAGCCACCTTTCTCCTGAGGACAGTTCAATGTACCTTCCAAGTATCGTGTTAATCAAAACATCGTTCGCACTCATGACAGGGTACCTGAATAACCCAGAAGCCACCGCGCAAACGATTGACGGCGACGGCTGGCTTCACACAGGAGACATTGGGTATTACGATGAAGATGAACATTTTTACATTACGGATCGTCTGAAAGAGCTCATAAAGTACAAAGGATTTCAGGTATTAAATCGATCCGGACGTAATTTTGCGAGGTAACCCAAATAAAAATTTAATAGCAAAGCAGCAAAATTTTTTACTTTTTTAGGAGGTCCAAGTTTATTTTCTTTCGACAACGTTTCCCTTTGGCATATTTTTCTTCTCATATAATTATTATATTGTTATTCGTCCCCAGGTTCCCCCAGCAGAACTTGAACTTCTCCTCATGTCTCACCCGGCCATAGTTGACGCAGGTGTGATCGGAGTCCTGGACGCTAAAGCCGGTGAGCTGCCAAAAGCGTATGTGGTGCGAAAGCCAAATGAAGACATCACAGAAGAAGAGATAGTGAAATTCATTGAAGAACGAGTGGCACCCTATAAGGCCTTAAGAGGGGGTGTGGAATTCATTAGTGAAATACCAAGATCTCCTTCCGGAAAAATTCTTCGTAGGCAACTGAGGGAAAGGGAGAAGGCCGATATGGAAACAGTAATGGAAGACGAGAATCAAGCTGAAGAAAAAGACGAAGAAAAAGAGGAAAATGTCCTCAAGAGCAAATTTGAGGAAGTAGAGATCCCTGACAACATCTCGTGGACAGAGTTTGTTTTCCAACACTTTGACGAGTATGGGGATAGAATGGCTATTGTAAGTCTCGTGAATAAACCATGTATCGGCAGCTCACGATGATAGCCCCTCCTCAGGCTTAAAAGTCAAACGTGTAGAGCGTTTACTCCAATTAAGTTTATTTTACACATCCAATTCTTTTAGAAACTAAACATGCAAAAATCGAGATTTGCGTGACTCGGCTTATATTGAATCAATGAACGCTTTATTTCGGCACAAGGAAAACCATGCATAGCCAGGAAACAAAGATCAAGACAGAACCTGTGCAGTCACCTTACCAAGTCGTTTTGAGTAGAAATTTTGACGCGGAGTTAAACCACTCGCAAAACTATGTTATATGAACTCATAGGCATTTACCTGAGAATTAACCCTTTGCTTTGCAGAAAGATAGCGCGTCCGATAGGTCATATTCATTTCGGGACATCAAGGACTTGAGCAGACGTTGCGCCTCGGGTCTTAACAAGAAAGGTTTCAAAAAGGGACACGTCTTCGCTTTATTTCTTCCAAACCTGCCTGAATTTCCAATCGTTTTCTTCGGCGTTTTGCAAGCTGGAGGAGTAGTTACGTCCGTGAATCCTCTCTTCACAACAGATGAATTAGCCAAGCAGCTTAAGCAAGCCGATGCCAAATGGATTCTGACTGTTCCGCAGTTAGTCCATCGGGCAAAAGAAGCCATGCAGGAGCTGGGAAGAGACAACGTTTTTGTAGTGGGGGATGTTGATGGTTGTCAGTCGGTCTCAGAGCTTTTTAAGGACAATGGCTCAAGTGTTCCAGAACTTTCTATCAACCCGAAAGAAGACACCGCGGTGATTCCTTTTTCAAGCGGGACAACTGGCCATCCCAAAGGGGTGATGCTGACACACTACAATCTCATCGCGTGTGGTTCCATTATGCGCGCCAAAAGCTGTTTGAGTTTTGATGAGAGTACAGTGTTGTTGGTGTTTCTTCCTTTCTTTCACAGCTACGGCATGGTGGCTAATGTGTCGATGGGTCTTCACACGGGAAGCACTATCATATCCATGTCTCGCTTTGACAGAGACACGTTCCTTCACGCATTGCAAAAATACGAGGTTAGTGTCGTAGATGAGGAGCGATAAACAATTCGTTTATTGCAATTGCGGTATCATGAGATGATGGTGAATATAGGGGTATACATGCGTATGTAGGTGTATACAAGGGTACATAGGGGTATACATTAGTGTACGTGGGTTTTTGGAAGCCTGGTAAATGAATGATTATTTCTCGATGGTGACCCGAACATACTCAGAAAAACTCTTAACAAGAGTTAAACCTATGAACATCGATTACTAGTACGGATGCCAAATGTCAGTGCTGTCTTTATAATTATGACGTTCGCAAAAAGCCTCAGCGCAGTTTCTTTGATAACACGCTTTTTTTGTGCTCTCAGGAAAGAAACTAACATCTTCAATACTTGCACACATTACGTGCCTATATTTTCTTCTTTAGGTGACACACCTGTCTGTCGTACCCCCTGTTGTGCTTTTACTGGCGAAGCATCCTGCAGTGGATAACTTCGATTTGTCATATTTGACTGAGATTACCAATGGCGCTGCTCCCTTGGGAGTAGACTTATCGAAAGACCTGCAGAACCGACTACCGTTGCTTAGCAGAGTTAGGCAAGGTAAATGGTAGTACCTCTTCAGGTAGAGCGAAGGCGCCCTCGTGACCGGAAAAGGGCTTCAATTGAAAAATAAACACTTCATCAACAGATCGCAGAGCATTTTGGGTTGTCTGGTATCGGCCTGTTACGTTATTAATTAATAATAATTTTTTATTCAAGTGAATTCTCAGTCACTTTCAACCTTCAAGTATAACTTAAAGCAAAGTCTTTTCCTCTTCATTACCTCTTCGATGAGCTTTTTTTCAAATCAGCTACGATCTCTGTAACAACCTTTGTTTAATTTGAGCCGTACAAAAAAAACCTCCTTTTCTTCTCACCACCCCTGACAGGTTATGGCATGACAGAGCTAAGTCCCGTATGCCACATGACCCCATTCGACAACAACAAACACGGCTCTGTGGGAATGTTACTGCCAAATCTACAATGCAAGGTAAGAATTGAAATACCAAGAGATCAGTAGATCTGTTGATTAATTAATTCAATTATCGTTCTTAAAGAGTCAAGACTTTCGCTCCCAGATTCCTAATTTTAATAAATCTTCTTACAGGTTGTCGACTTAGAGACGGGAGAAGCCCTCGGTCCGGGTCACGACGGTGAGATTTGTGTCAAAGGGCCTACAGTTATGAAAGGTATCCTCTCTTATAATTATTGAACAAAAGTGCAGCGTACTTTCCCTTGCGGCCAGTTATGGTAACTAGTATCCCAGATGGGATCAAACTAATTTAAAGTTTCTCGAACCCTGCAATGGCTGGGAAAAAAAGCAATACGTGGTAGGGCATTTCGCGGGTTCTTGCTTTAAGTAAAGAAATAATGTTTATTGAACCACATCTACAGCAACGCTGAATTACAGTGTGTGCGTAAGGATACACATACATACCAACCTCGTTGCCAGGACCTCGACCAGAAGCCAAGGGAGAGATCCTGGGATAGAGGTTGTATACATACAGCAATACTATGGCTCTTTCCGTCTATGGCTCTCTTCGCTTTTCGTCTTGCAGCTCCTCTCATGCCTAATCCCACCTATATTTGATACACATACACGAGTGCAAACCTGCAGGCGAGGAAGGTGCCTTCTGATGGCTGGGTTGATCTTTCGCTTGCGGATGATCTCGAGGGTTGATCATTTCTTTCTGCAAACGTCCTTTGTTCACTGCTGTTTTCCAACATGATCTATCGTTTGCTGTGGCCTCCCAGGTATTGAAATTGATGCCACGTTTGGTCAAACTGCTCTTGCATGTGTCTTTGTACCTCAGCTTTGGTCTTCCTCTTGATCTGCTTCCCTGCGCTAGTTCGCCAAAGAGGAGCTGTTTCGGAATTCTACAGTCGTCCAATGCGCCTAACAGTCAAAACTATCTATTAAGTCGAGTCTCACGAGAACTGAAGGTGGAAAGATCTTTCTGTGGGACCAAGGAACTTGTGAGCTCTCTGTGATCCAGATCTCAGGGAATATCTGTGGGATACACATACACTTTGCTGGATGACATAGCAAACCCGGCTCAATTACCCTGGCTTTGGCTATAAAGTTAGCAGACAGTGCAGCACCGCGATCGTTGAGAGATTCCAAGCCGGTACTGTAAAGTGCAGCATCGTAATCTTGCACAGGGTAGATTATTCTCAGCGCTCTTCTTTGCGGCCTTTGAGGGAGACTGGAAATTGAAATCTGTTCTCCTTTAATTTAAGCCACAAATCCTCCCCCAAGGGAGGAGATGGTCGTCCCTCAGTTCTCTATTTTTTTTCTGCCTGCAAGAAGTATGCGTTCTACTTCGTCGAACTCGATGATTTTCTGACACAAAAAATGACTTTTCACGTCCTAACCGTTCTCAAAACTAAAACAAGCACTTAAACCAAAACGAACGAAAACTTTATGAGTGAGGTTATGAAAGTTCTTCTACATTGCTTATCTCTGTATGTTTCTTAGGATACTTGAACAACCCAGAGGCCACTGCCCAGACAGTTGATAAAGACGGCTGGCTTCACACTGGAGATATTGGACACTACGATGAAGATGAGCATTTCTTTATAGTGGATAGAGTGAAAGAGCTTATCAAGTACAAAGGATATCAGGCAAGAACTACAAAAGTTTAAAAGAATTCCTAGGCCGCAATTTGCTTGGTTTTACTTTGTTTTAGAGCCGTTTAAAGCAATTACTCCAGCCAATCACAACATAACCTCGCTCTCAGGACGTTTCTCTGTGGTCCTAGAAACGAGGTTGATCACAAACAAATCAACCAATCAAAACTCATAACAAATACGCAGAGCCGGTGTCATGCGCGGGAAAAAGCGTGTGAGCAAATTACACACAGTTTTGAGAAAGTAGCGCGAAATTTTTGTTTAATCATAGTGCGCAGTGATGCAAAACCAAAGCGAAACTGCTCTTTGACGTGTAACTTAAGGAATCAGCTCATTTGTTCCCTTGAAGGGACGCATTACCATTATTCGCCTCGACGATTAGAACAAGCAAAAAAAGCTGGGAATGGGCACCGCTAGAACGGACTAATTAATGTGTCTGTAACCAAAAAGAAATCGACAGTGTGACGTCTGAACGCTTTCTTAAAGGGGATTACTTGGTAGACGCTGACAGCAAGGTGAAAGTAGTTGTGCTTCTAGATATCCTGCGGCCCAGTAAGGAGTGTGTTATTTTAATTTCTTCTCTGTTTTCCTTTCCAGGTTCCCCCGGCCGAGCTTGAAGCTCTCCTTGTTTCTCATCCGGACATCGAAGACGCAGCAGTCGTTGGTGTCCCTGATTTCGAGGCCGGTGAACTGCCAATGGCATTTGTTGTGCGTAAAGCTAATGCAACGATTTCAGAAAAAGACGTGGAGATATTCGTGGATGAAAATGTTGCGCCGTATAAAAAGTTACGAGGCGGGGTCGAGTTCATTGATGAAATTCCGAGGTCTTTGAGCGGCAAAATACTACGCCGAGAACTGAAAGACAGATTAAAATCACTTACTAAAGCAAAGAAATCTGCCAGTTTAAAACAGGGCGCCAGAAAAAGCGTAAGGATAGCGGACGGTGCGAGGGCAAATGGCACTCCTGCGCCACGTGCACGGAGATATATGTCCGCAAGGTCCCAATGCTGTGTTATTATTTAATGGATCGCACGCTCCGGAAAGTGCGAACAAACTGAAACTTACACGTCAATATTGGAGCATTAGGCTCCGGAGAATCCAGGCCCCAGTTGTTCGAAGGTTGAATAGAGCTATCCACTGGATAAGTCAATAGGTTTTGCTAGGGCTTATCCGCTGTGTAGTGATTTATCCAGTGGATAGAGTTATCCACCTTTTGAACGACGGGGCCAGATTGATAACAAAGGTAACATGAAAACAACAACAGCAACAACAACAAAACGAACAAACAAACAAGCCGACTCAGTTGTATATATTCACACAGGCCTGTCCTAAAAGCACTGTAGTATTGAACAAGAAGGGCCTTGAATTCAAGAAAAATGCGTTATTGACCAAGCGTGAGGTCAAGATGGCTGGATATTGGCCAAGTTCTTTTTTTGCGTTTTTATGGACCGAGACGAAGTCGAGGCCCATAAAAACGCAAAAAAAGAACGAAGCCAATATCCAGCCATCTTGACTGAAAAAGCTTGGTCAATAAAGGATTTATTATACGGCTTTCGGGGAAATTTTTCGCGCGGGACACGGCGGGTGGTCCTGAGCGGGCAAGATAGCTCCATCTTGCCCGCTCGGGTAGCCAATCACAGCGCGCGATTTGCTTCATCTTGCCCGCTCACGGAGCTAGCCATATAATAATAGGCCTTATTCACGATAGCGGCCATGACTGTTTTTAAACTGTAATGTAAATTAGCCATGTGCTCTGCCAGGGGGTAAACACTAGAAAAACAGCAAATTCTGGAAAATCTACTCTTCAGAATATTAAAGTAAAACCGCCAAAACCACACTTAAACATTGAAAATTAATTACTTATCACCAAAATTTAATCACTTCCCTTCAATAGTTTCACTTCTTCACTGCTTCAGCTGTGATTTGTTGCGCCAAAAACATCAAAGTAACTCGTGGAACCGTTCTAGTTTACTGCTAAGGCTGTAAACAAGCAATGAACATTAAAAAGAAAAAAAAATCATCACAAGATATAAAATATCCGTTAAATTCTCTTAACCTTAGCCCAGGTTCAAACGTCGAACTACACATGTGCCAAATTTAATGCATATGAGAAAAATCTATTGTTCTCCGTCATTTGCATTATAATCGGCACATGTCAAGTGCGACGTTTGAACCAGGCCTTAAGTTGTTTTCCCCTTGAAAAATGCGTAGTTTAATTTGCATGATAATACGAATGCCAAAACAATTGCGCAAATTAGCCTTTCCTTAGTTAATCACACGTGGGGATAGTATATGTGGGACGTGCCGTCCGGGGATGCACGTGTCTGAGTACAAATAAGAGAAATATAAACATGTCAGTGATTTTAATTGCGTGTCGTAAAACCAGAACGAAGGTAGTTGCAAACATAATCATGTTCTGAAGGAAATAAACGATTCAGCCAAACACGAATCAAAGTAATTGATTGGTTTTAATGGGCAATCAGAGTAACAATGAGCTGTGAATTAACGTGCGCGCCTATCCATTTTCGTGACAGGAGGGGTAAGTTCAAAATTCCCCGAAAGCAATGGCTATTCGTACGGGACCGTACGACCACTTCTATTTGATATTTATACGGGACTCTCCTTATTATGCGGAATAAAATATATTCATAAGGAATATCGTACTTTTCAGTAATTTTCCGATATCGAGTACTTCAAACAACTGGCCCCAGTTGTTCGAAGGGTGGATAGCGATGCCCACTGGTTAAATCACTGTCCACTGGATAAATCAATTGCTTTTCCTCGCTCTTATCCGCTGGATAGTAATTTATCCGGTGGATAGCGTTATATCTACGTTTTGAATAACCGGGGCCTGGTTCAATTTTTTTTTAAGCATTTGGTCTGCGCATGCGAAAACGCCAGGTAGCGCGCCCAAGCGAAGAAGTATCGCGTGGAAGACAGAATGATTACAATGTAATAACAGACGGATTAGCCTGTTCCACCGATCCCATTTCGCAAATTTGTTCCAGGGCTTTTCTCAGTTGAGGCTTTACGATGTGGTTATTCAATAACAGGTGACATCGTAAAGAAAAAAAAAATATATATATATGTATATATATTCAATAACCACATCGTTAATCTCAGAGCAAGAGCACAGACGCAAAAAGAGAGGAAGAAAGAAATTCGCCCATCCAGGGATCCATTCCCTGGACCCTCTACACATACTGTAACCCTGTCTCGTAACTTCTTTATTAAAGGTACGGGACAGGGTTGACTCCGTGCGATGGCCTCCTGGCCCTGGTTATTCAAAAGTGGGTAATGCTATGCACCGGATAAATCACTCTCCAGCGGATAAAGGCTAGCAAAACTAGTTGATTTATGCAGTACCTGTGGATAGCGCTATGCACCCTTCGAAACAACTGGGGCCTGACCCAGCACTGACCAATCCCACATTCTTTCATTTCACTCAAATATAACCTATATCTCATGCATTAATTCCTTCCAGTTTCTGTGAATAATTGACCTTCTCGGACCAACATATTAAAAACTGTGCTCAAGTAAAATTTAGCTAAGTAGAAACGAACTGCATCCTCAATGAGTGAATCCCTCTTTTTATTGTATTTATTTAATGTTTTAGGCGCGCAGTGCTCTTTAATAATAAAACTACTAGAAAACTACAATTCACAGAGCAGTTCTTATTACAGCCTTTCACACCAAAATAACTTCCACACTATCCAAACAATGTAACTTTCGGAACGTTTTCTATAACAACGCTTTCAGGCTTAAATCGCCAAAAAATAAGAACCAGCTCCAAAATTAGATCTTCTTATTAAAATAAAAATAAAAAAAGAAAAAGAAAAAGATAGTGTACTGAATACTTTATACCAGCAGGTAGAAGAGGTGCCAAGGGTCCGGTCCCGTAGGATTTATCTACGCGGATAACATGGGACCTAGCTATTTGGTATTCGTGTCACGTTCTCGGCATTCAGTAGTCTGAATTCCGTAGTAGCTTGACGTTATTCAGTATCGAGCAGGAAATCTCAAAGCCATGCCTATCGTACGAAGCAAACACCCGGACGTATACATTCCTGAAAATGTATCGTGGACTCAATTCGTTTACCAGCACTTTGAGGAGTACGGAGACAGACCAGCTATTGTACGTAAGAGCTGATTTCTTCTCTATTTGATCGTTGAGGTCTGGTTGATCCGGGAGTTGAACTCACGGACAGTCTTAAAATGAAAATCGACAGCAATCGAATTATCTGCAATATCCGCTAGGACTTTGATGCTGTCAACCTTGGAATACAGAAATGGTGCAATATGACTTAATAACACCACGAATTCGCGAATTTGTATACAATGGGATCCAGAAATAGCCGGCGCAATTAGTATGCAACTTTGGGTCACGCGACAGTCTCGGAGGAATTATTTTTCTTTCCTGTCAGCGTGGCAGTGGTAATATTTCAATTTCTCGTGAACCAGGCGTTAGATTTTTGAAAAATTTGGAATAAGAATACTTCAGACGACAAATGAATGGTCTATCAAAAAAATCTGAAATTTAAAACAGAAACGTTTTTGAGAAAACCACAAAACGCTAGGCAGCAAATTATGAAAAGTTCGTCTGTTAAAATTCAATCATAACAGCTGTTACACTTACTATATTTTCTATTTTGTTAGTAAGCAAATGCTGCAAAAAAAAAAAACTAACAAGTGAATTTTGCATAAACGAGAAAAAAGCATCCATCAGCCCTTGTTTTAATCTAGATGCGTTACCATGGCAACACGTATTGCATTCTTAAACTAGTGAGCCTTTGACGTCATTTTCTCCTCGATCCAGCTCTCTCAAGAACATAATGTTAGTAATGGCGGACCATTAAATAGGAAAATTACAGTTAAAATAAAGAGGTGTCTTTTTGAAATCAAGGCTAAAAACGTGGGTCACTTGTTGTTTTGTTAACATAGTTTTGAAATCCAGGAAAAATATGAATTGATTTTTTGGTCCCAGGGGCACTTTAAGTTAGTTTAAGTAAGCTTAGTTTTATTCGTATTCGTAGATTTGCGTGTCAATATCTTAATTAAAATCATTAGTTGTGGTGGCTAATTGTGCTAAGGTGCGTATGTTCGTTCTATTTTGTTGTATTTTGTTTCTTTCTTCTCGGGCCATTGGGACCCACGTCACAACACCTCTCAGGTGAAGTCTATGTTTCACGTGGCTTGTATGAAGTGTTCTTTGAGATGTGCTTTGTATGATATGCAGTTTATTTCCTTCTTGTCTACAACAGGTCGATGCTGAGTCTGGACGAGTCATCACCTTCGCTCAGCTTAAAGACCAAACCCGTCGCTTCAGCTCTGGCCTGGCCAGGAAAGGCTTTAAAAAGGGGGACGTCATAGTCGTGTATCTTCCAAATGTCTTAGAATATCCAGTCATCATCTTTGGCGCCGCCAACTTAGGCGGACGAGTATCGCCTGTGAACCCTCAGTGTTCACATGAGGAGCTAGCTCACTACCTTAGCATCTCGCGGGCGAGATATCTCGTCACCACTCCCTCCCTCGCCGAGAAGGCTTTTAAAGCTGACATGTTGAAAGGGGTTCGTTGTGTGTTTGTGATAGGGCAAGCGGAAAACTGTGAGTCAATTTCTGATCTTCTGTGTGATGACGGAAGCGCATTTCCAAACGATGTAAAAATCGACCCAAAGGAAGACGTAGTGGCTTTATTATTTTCAAGTGGAACGACTGGTGTTGCTAAAGGCGTTATGCTAACACACTATAATCTGATAGCGCTACTACGTGTCTGTTTTCCAAAGTATACCCCTTTGGAAGGGGAAACCACTATATTGGTGTTGCCGTTCTACCATATTTACGGCTTCTCACTATTGGTGTCACGGCTTTATCTTGGTAGTAAGGTTGTCTTTCTGTCAGGCTTCGATCCCGCCGCGTTTCTTGGAGCCATTCAAAGCTACAAGGTCAGTACACTTGCGAGAAAAGATACTGTATTTCTCAGGGGATCGGCAAGGATCGGAGATTCCTTCCCCCACCCCTTTACCTTTCCACCCGGAGTGAGAATATAGCCAGGAATTGTTGACAAAAACTCCTCTCACTTTGAGCATGTTGTTTCCAAACAGGAGTCAAACCTATGATCGTCTGATTTACTAGTTCGGATGTTGCTCCACTGAGCTACAGGAAACTCCTCGGAGGAGCAAAGGTTTTGAGTGGTACTCAAGCGACTGTTTAGAGTTGGCGTTCTCATTCAGAGGCTTTTTGTCCCTTCCCTTCCTCAGGTGACATCGGCTCCCTTGGTCCCTCCCCTGATGTTGTTTTTGGCAAAGCATCCATTGGTAGACAAATTCGACTTGTCAAGTCTCAAGTCAATTATATCGGCTGCCGCATCACTCCCCCGGGAACTGGAAATAGCTGTAGCTAAGAAACTACCTGGCGTGGGTACGATTGGACAAGGTAAATATTAGAAAAGCAAAATTTGTGTGATGGAAGTAATGTTGCCCGGCTTTATCTTTGGAGACTTGTAATTTCACTCAGGCAAAACTTGACAGAGGCACTTGAATGATCGAGCTAGGGTAAAGTGTGCGCTGGGTGTTCGTGTTTCCTACATGTTTGAAGGTTTTGCGAGGGTTTTTTGTGGGGGGCGACTTCAGGCTGGCGGTTTCTCTCCCTCCACTTCATTCATCTCGTATCTCTCCACAGGGAGCAAACACTAGTGACGGAATTGGAAAAAAAAAACAACAACAACAACAACAACAATGGTCGGTTTACGCGTCTTTTTGTTTGGGACCTATTCCGTTTTCGGAATGAACGGAATGGTATTCTGTTCATTCCGCTCTCGATTTCAGAATGAACGGAATCAACAGAATACGGTTCACTCGGAATACACAGAATACGTAGTTTTGGGGGATTATTTTGGCGCCCAAATCGTGCGCGGCCGCCAAATGTGACTCTTAGTGGTGTCCAGACTGTTCCGAGTGCTAGTTCTCAGGTCACCTCTGCAAGAACCGTTCCGTTTTCGGAATAGGCGGGTTTTTTTGGGAAAACCTTTTTCCTGTTATTCCGTTAATCCTAAACCGGAATAGGAATAGACAGAATAGTCCCAAAAAATGGACCCTCAAAAAGATACGACAAGGGATGCAAGTTTTTCACGAAGCCGAATGAACACAGTGACAGTTTTCGTCACACCTGTGTCCAGTTACCCTGGCACAGTCAGACTTTACGCGCCATCATGCGCAAAACGCGACTCTCCCCTCCACTTAAAAGGTTTTGTGCGGAGAAAATCTGAACGATCTCCTAACCTCTCTTACTTAATCTCCGTGCAAAAAGAGCAAACATCGAGGATTCAGGAAAAAGAAAGAGTAATGCGTATATACTTAATTAATTGCTCGCACAAAACCCTTTGAGAGGAAGAGAGAGTCGCGTTTTGCGCATGATGGCGCGTAAAATCTGACGTTTCTGTGCCAAGGTAACTGGAAACAGGTGTGACGAAAACTGCCACTGAAAAATACCACAAAAAGAGAGCTAAAATTCAGCTTGAGAGATCGCTTCCTATCAAGATTCCGACAGGTGAGCGTATTCCCGCATTATTCAGCTTTCTTTTATTTGTGTTTCGGTTTCAAAGAAGTTGCAAAGTGTCGAGCTTGCGGTGATTTTTCAAATTGTGTTCATTCGGCTTCGTGAAAAAACCTGCATCCCTTGTCTATTTTTAAGGCTGGTTTTCACTAGCGACGGAGTCGGAGTCGGAGTCGTAGTCGGAGTCGTAAGAGCGCTTATGACCTAGTGAAAATCAAAGCTCGGAGTCGTAAGCGGAGTCATAAGCTCGACGGAATCGGAGTCGCAAGGATCAGAACGGTTCCATTTTCTTCCGACTCCGCTTCCGACTACGTCGCTTACGATCTAGTGAAAACTGCGTTGTCGGAGTCGCAAGCAGAAGTGGAGGAATAACCCAGTAATAATACTTGTTTTCAGGCATTGTGATTGGTTTATTCTTTCGCTTATGCTTGCGACTCCGACAGTATGGTTTTCATTTGATCGTAAGCGACGGAGTCGGAGCGGGAACTCAAAAGAATTGCTTACGACTCCGATGTTTGATTTTCACCAGATCGTAACGCTCTACAGTTCCGACTACGACTCCGACTCCGACTCCGTCGCTAGTGAAAACCAGCCTTTAATAAACGTACAGGATAAAATCTCGCTCGCGCAGAAAGCTGTGCTTGCGTGTGCAGTACTATCGCGTCAACCATCCGTTCGAAACAAAACAAAACAAAACAAAAAGACAGAAAAACGGCAGACTTAAATTTACATATCATAAGCTTAACATTTTATTTATTTCCGTCACTAGTGTATGTTTCCTGTGGTCTCTCGTTCAAATCATTACCAATGCAGGACATGGTGGCGGGGAAATTGTTGTCTAGAAGGATGCACGTGCGCAAAATATCATTTAACCAATTTACTGACTTCGTTCTTCTAAATTCAGTTAGCTGTCACCGGTGTTGTGCTTTGTACTGTAGGTTTTGGAATGACGGAACTTTCTGGCGGGTCACATGTCAATGTACCTGACGGCAAACAGGTTGTTCCTGGATCTGTGGGTTTCCTGTTTCCCAATTTGGAATGTAAGGTGCGTACGGGGAACGAGGCTGAACTGCAGGCAGTTGGCGCGGGAAGTCTGAAAATCAAGAATAACGATAATTATGATAACGATTTAAGGTGATGATTTGTTTTGTTTTGAGGTCAAATTCAAGGCTTGAAATAACGGCCGGTCAACGGACAATGTCCGCTCAAAAATGGGTTTTGTCCCGTCACATCCTTGGATGACCGGACATTTTGTCCGGTCGTTTACTCTTCAACGGAAAATTGTATTTAAAGCTAGTAGTTCTAAATTAGGTTGAACATTATTCGCGTTCTTCAAAGGAAAATTTTATTTAAAGCTGGTAGTTCTAAATTAGGTTGTACATTATTCGCGTTCGTGAATGGAAAAAAAAAAAAAAAAAAAAAGCAAAAGAAAGATACGAGCAGACCACTTTTGACTACCGTAAAAGTTCCGGTAGTTGCAACTTTCCGCTTTGTCATGCATCAGTCATGAAATTAGCGGGTCTTCTTCGTGAGATAAGTGCGAGAATGTTTAATCAGAGTTAATCAACCACTAAGAATACATGTAATGCAAAATCAATTAATTTGGGCGCCTAGCTAAAAGCCGCCCAGTGAATGCAAAGACGTATAAAACGTAACTCTAATGTTTCTTCAATATTGATATGACATGCAGAGTTGCATTTATCTTATTTTAGGTGGATGATCAACTTTTTACTTACTGGCTACTGCTGTACATATTCCTAGTTCTTTGTAAATACCAAGCTTATATATTGTATCTTTATTAGTCTTAGTGTTGTCATATTGTTTAAGAGTACCACGGTTAAAGATTTAACATTAAGGGGAGCTATTGGGGAAAAGTCCTTTTCCAGATCTCTTCATTTTACAGAAGAGTTGTCAGTTAGTGCCCTGAAAATTTTCGCCGTTTAATAACGTTACGTTTTCGTTTCAGATCATCGATCTTGACACTGGTAAAAGCCTTGGACCAAACAAAGACGGAGAAATGTGTATCAGAGGGCCAACGGTAATGAAAGGTAAAATAGTGATGTGCCCGAGCTCTGATTGGCTCGTTTAATTTTCTACATCCTGATTAAAGTAATAACTGCGATTTTGGTTTTTGTGTCATTAACTGAAAACCGTTCTTTGGTATTAGCAGAAGTCTCGATCTCTCTCGTTTGGCCTTGGGCCATCATTTTACGGTATTATCTTAATTTAGAATAGAGGTCCCGCCAAATAATGGCCACTTA
>BLFK01001130.1:2547825-2580325 GCA_014634185.1 Astreopora myriophthalma
TGGACGAGTATCGCCTGTGAACCCTCAGTGTTCACACGAGGAGCTAGCACACTACCTTAGCATCTCGCGGGCGAAATATCTCGTCACCACTCCCTCCCTCGCTGAGAAGGCTTTTAAGGCTGACATGTTGAAAGGGGTTCGTTGCGTGTTTGTGATAGGGCAAGCGGAAAACTGTGAGTCAATTTCTGATCTTCTGTGTGATGACGGAAGCGCATTTCCAAACGATGTGAAAATCGACCCAAAGGAAGACGTAGTGGCTTTGCCATTTTCAAGTGGAACTACTGGTGTTGCTAAAGGCGTTATGCTAACACACTACAATCTGGTAGCGCTATTACGGACCTCTTTTCCAAAGTATATCCCTTTGGAAGAGCAAACCATTATAAACGTGTTGCCGTTCTACCATATTTACGGCTTGTTACAGTTGGTGACACGGCTGTATGTTGGTAGTAAGGTTGTCTTTCTGTCCCGCTTCGATCCCGCCGCGTTTCTTGGAGCCATTCAGGACTACAAGGTCAGTGTACTTGCGAGAAAGGATACAGTATTGGTCAGGGGATCGGTGAGGATGGGTAATTCTCCCCCCCTCCCACCCTCCCTCATTCCATCCGGAGTGACCCCAGAAATGATGACAATGAAAACTCTCACGCAGGCGTACACGAAAAACGTATGGCCTTGCGATTACTAGTTGGGATGCTCTTCCAATGAGCTACAGGAGATTCGTGGCAGCAAAATTTTCGGGTGGTACTGAAGGGATTCCTAGGAGTCAGGAGCGTCCAACTCCACCACAGGGTGGGTTTGTACGCCAACACAGGAGTAGACGGAGCTATGTTTGGAACGACATTTCGCGCGCTAAAAATTATAGACAGCCACGTTCGTCCAATTCATCCAATCAAATGGTTTAGCATGACAGCGATTGACAGGTCATTTTTTGTTCCACGTCTTTTTTTATTTATTTATTTTTTTTGCACAGAGGAGAGCGCTTGCAACCATGGCGACCACTTTTCACGGGAATTTCAAAAACTAAAAATAACGTTATGTACTCCTGTGCTGGTGTTCCGGATTATAACATATGAACGCTTCTACCTACGGGTTCCTGTAAGAGTTGATGTTCTCCATAAGGGGATTTTTGTCTCTTCCCTTCCTCAGGTGACAACGGCTCCCTTGGTTCCTCCCCTGATGTTGTTTTTGGCCAAGCATCCAATGGTAGACAAATTCGACTTGTCAAGTCTGAAGTCAATCGTATCGGCCGCCGCACCACTCCGTCGGGAATTGGAAATAGCTGTTACTAAGAGACTACCTAGCGTGGGTTGGATTGGACAAGGTAAATATTAGAAAAGTGAATTTGTGTAATAGAAGTAACTTTGCCCGGCTTTATCTTTGGAATCTTTTAATTTGTACTTGTGTGTGTGTGTGCGTGAGAGAGAGAGAGAGAGAAAGAGAGAGAAAGAGAGAGAGAGAGAGAGAGAGAGAGAGAGAGAGAGAGAGAGAGAGAGAGAAAGAGTCTGATAAGAAAATATCAAAATTTGTATTATTGTAATCCCCCTAGTTCAGCCCAGGTCCGTTTGGGGAAAACAATGAGAAATATGTTTAAATAATAATAATTAAAAAAAAAACAATTCGAGATTTTTTTGGGGGGGGGTGGGGGGGCGCGGGCTATTGACCAAAGCCAATCCGAGAATTAGAGGGAGTGCCAGATTTGTCAGTTGTGGGGACGGTACTAAAAAAAAAACCTAACGATTTCACGCTGGCGGTTTCTGTCCCCCCACTTCATTTACCGCGTGGCTCTCGGTGAAATCACCAGCGGGCCATGGTCGCAGGGAAATTGGTGTCCAGAAAGGTGCACGTGCGCAAAGTATCATTGAACCAACTAACTGACTTCTTACGTCTAAATTCATTTAGCTGTCACCGGTGTTGTGCTCTGTACCGTAGGTTTTGGACTGACCGAATTTTGTGCCGTGTCACATGTCAATGTACCTGACGGCAAACGGGTTGTTCCTGGATCTGTGGGTGTCCTGTTTCCAAATGTGGAATGTAAGGTACGCGGGGGAATAGCTTGAACTGCAGGCAGTCGACACAGGAAATCTGAAAATCAAGAATGACGATAATTATGATAATTTGTTTTCTTTTGAGGTCAAATTGAAAGCTCTTTAAGGGAAGGGCAACTGCAGCACAACTGAACATGCTTTACTGATTGTAACTCTCCGTTGAAAACTGCCTTGCCTATTTTACTTGGCGACCTTTGCGGCAAGAAGTCAACTGAAAGCGGTTAAAACTTAACCACAAACAAGCAAACACAAAAAGTCAGAACGTGAACTGATCGTAAAACAGAAGCTCGACGTAAAACGACACTTACATTTTTGTGTTGTAGGTGGATACTGATACACTAAGTGCTGCACAAACGGTTGGAACCGCACCGAAGGCGGAACTCACAAACTGCTCTTAGAGCGAAAAGGAACAGAACTAAAAGTGACTTAATTATACCTTAAGTACTTGCCAAAAAAGAACAATTTACACTAAATTACTTAACTAACACATTCCGCAAGTACAACAAACTGACGACATTCCTACTAAAAAACTACAATAAGCAATTTTACTTTGCATATGAATGAAAGCTCATTTTCATAGGAGTCTTCGCACTTAGACTCGCTTTGAAGAAGAGGCTTAAGTGAATTCGGAAATGGCCTAAACTGGCTTTTCTTTTGCGTCTGATTGGTCGTGAGATCAATCAATTTAATCAATCAATCAATCAATTTATTAACGTCAATACGTGGGATGAGGTTGCCCTACAAATCCAAGCCGGAGGCTCACGTATATAAATCGCATGACGGAATAAAATACTAAAAATCTACAGGGAAATAAGATACTAATACTATGAACGTAGGGATAAGGGATTATATAACAAAGCATGAATAAAATTGATAAGAAAATGTATTACAATAATACAAAAGATTTAAGTACTAAGAATAAAACCCGCCGAAGCAAGCAACATAGTGAACTGTAACGAACAATGATAGCTATGATAAGCATCTATTACACTGATGATATCAAATGATCTTAAATTCCTACGAAACTCACTTAAAGTACATGACTGCTTAATATAGGAAGGAAGCTGGTTCCATAAGTGCGACATCAAATAAGAAGAGGAATAGACTATTTTGCTGATGGTAAGTTCCCAGTGAATTTTGGGTAGTTCCAGTCCTTTGTGGGGGCAAACGGCCAGTTGGCGGTTCATTTGAAATTAAGATTTTGTCCGTTTGCCCCCACAAAGGACTGGAACTACCCAAAATTCACTGGGAACTTACCATTAGCAAAATAGTCTATTATGATAGTGTCTATTATGATAGGAAGGTTTTACAAGATTGTATCCCCCATTCCTTAAATTGTAGTGACACTTTCGATGCTCAAAGAAGTTGGATATATAAGTGGGCCCATTTCGCAAATACATTTAAAAAGTAAGATAAGAGATTGATAATACTTTCTGTGTTCAAGAGAAAGCATATTAGCAATAGACAATGCAGTATTATAATCGGAGCTATGACCTTAATTTAAAAGAGTCCTTAAGGATAACAGTTAGCAGATTCAAGTTTTGAGTTTAAAGTCTTACTAATCCCCAGTAGAAGTGGGTTTCAATATTCCATATGGGGCAAAATATAACCCTTATGCAATAACAATGCAAGATCAGGAGGCACCAGGTTTTTTAGTCGTCGAAGGGCTCCAATTTTGGCATAGACTTTCTTTAAGACATGTGATATATGGTCCTTAAAGGTAAGCCTATTATCAATGTGAAGACCAAGGATCTTTAAAAAGTCATTCATTTCAATGGGAGAATCCCCAATGTGTAGATGAGGTACATAAGAAGTATTTCGCAAAATCATGGCTTGAGTTTTCTGGCCAATAACTTTCAGGTAATTTGAAGCAAACCAAAGTGATAACTTATGCAGGTTGTTGTTAAGTGATATGTCCAGACTACTGATGTTAAAATCCGATGATAAGTTGTAGTATCATAGCATAAAGCCGTAAAGAGGAAGACTGAGTAACAAAATTCCAGTCATTAATAAAAATGTTGAACAATAAGGGACCCAAAAGACTTCCCTGAGGAACTCCACATTGCACCGTCAGCCAGTCCGAAAAAACACCATTAACCTATACTCTTTTTTGCTTTCGGTCAGTGGGATACGATTTCAAAAAATAGAATTGACTCATTACTGGCGCCATAGGCACGCACTTTGGCAAGCAGCAAACTATGACAGAAGGAGTCACCTTACTGGAATCTTAAACATGGCTTAGCGCCAGTCGACAGATAAGCGCGAGAATGTTTAATCAATCACTACGAATACATGTAGTAATGCAAAATCAATTAACTTAGGCGCATAGCTAAAAACTGCCCAAGGAATGCAAAGACGTAACTCTGTTTCCTCAATGCTGATATGACATGCTAAGTGGCCTTCATCTTATGTAAGATGGATATTTCCTTACTTGCTAACTATTACTGTACATACTCTTATTTGTTTGTAGATACCAAGCTTAAATATTACATCTTCATTCCTGTTAGTATAGTCACACTGTTTGAAGACTACTGTGATTAGAGATTAAGGGGAACTATGGGGAAAAAGTGCTTGTCCAGAGCTCTTCATTTTACGGAATATTTGCCGGTCGGTGCCGTGAGAATCCTGAAGAATCTTCCTACGAAATCTTATTTTCGCCGTTTGATAAGGTTATGTTTTGGTTTCAGATCGTCGATCCTGCGACTGGTAAAAGCCTTGGACCAAACAAAGAGGGAGAAATGTGTCTCAGAGGACCAACGATGATGAAAGGTAAAAACAGTGCTGTGCGCGAGCTCTGATGGGCTCGTTTAATTTTCTACGTCCGGATTAAAGTGATAACTGTGCTTTTGGTTTAAATGACATTAATTGAAAATCGTTCTATGGGGGTAGTAATGATTTACATGGAGTGAAGTGTAACCAGTTGCCTGTTTTATTAGGACTCAGTTATAACGACAATAACGTCAACATGTGAACCTGATAATCTGAAATGCACTTGAGAACTGTGACAATGTGGTTACGTCACAGCCTCGTTGGCGGGAATCCTCTCGTGTTGTTGAGTCGCCATCTTGGACGTCGCTCTGTTAAACTTGTTACATGGTGGCAGCGGTAAAGGATTCAGAGATAAAAAATTACCTCGTCAGTGATTACTGCTGTCGTCATCTTTACTCCGGACCCAAAAACGTAAAACGAGTTCGCTGTTTTCTCCACGTTTTGCTGACTGCGGTGTTTATCAAGTGTTGATATGAGTACCAGCGAAGCTACAAGTTCTGCAGCTGCTGAATCTTCTTCTTTTTGCCGTCCACAAGTCCCGGCACCAAAGCCTCTTGAGGTTGACGGCGATCGTGCTGACAACTGGAAAATTTGGAAGCAAAGATGGGAGAACTATTGCATAATAACAGGCCTCTTGACGCAACCTGAAGACTACAAGTGTGCTATGCTTCTTCACAGCATTGGAATTGAAGCCATGCGGATCTTTAACGGCCTGAAGTTCGGCGATGGTGAAGACCGCAACAAAATGACCGACATAATCAAGAAGTTTGATCAGCTCTTTCTGGGACAAACTCAAGAGTTCTTCGAGCGTTTCCAGTTTAACCGTCGCGACCAGGAAACCGGTGAGTCAGTCGATGAATATGTGTCTATTCTCAGAAACATGGCAAAAACTTGTGGGTTTTGTGACTGCATGCGTGAACTGTTGATAATGGATCGTTTGCTTCTCGGTATTCTGGATGATAAAACGCGGGAAGAGCTACTCTCGACCCATGACTTAACCCTTGTGAAAGCTATTGAGATATGCCGCGCTAGAGAAGCCGCCACAATCCACATGAAAGCTTTAAAGAACAAAGAAATCAATAAGGTCAAAGGAATATCAAAGTCAAAGAAACATGCGAAACCAAGGGGTCAAAGTAAAAGTAAACCACGTGAAACTGAGGGCTCATGCACAAATACTAAGACGTGTCTTTTCTGCACGCGAGTCCATGTTATGAGAAAGGAATCCTGTCCCGCTTGGGGAAAGCTGTGTTCCTCCTGTGGTGGAAAGAACCACTTCCCTGCATCAAGAAAGTGCGAAGGCCGAAAAGTACATTGTGTACTGGATGGCAACACCTCTGACTCATCCGAGAGTAGCACCGGAACTATCAGTACTATTACAGCTGAGTCATGTTGTGATGTTAATTCTGTTCTGACCCAGCACCAACTGATCTACTGTGAGATGCTAATCAATGATCAACCTGTGAAACTTCAGGTTGACTGTGGTGCAACTGTGTGTATTCTACCAAAACGTTATCTTGGAAACCTCAAGATACGCCCAGAGGTCATCAACCTTCAGATGTGGAACAAGTCATCTGTTAAAGCACGCGGTAAATGCAAGGTGCATGTCAGAAATCCAACTACTGGGGAAAAGTTTAAGGTTGACTTCGTCATTGTTGACAAGGAGTTCACCCCCCTCCTCAGTGGTAATGCAGCACAAGCCATGGGACTCATCACCGTGAATTATGGCAATTTCAAAGCAATCAATGCCATCTCTTCAGCTGATCACTGCTATGTTCAGCGGTTCCCTGATGCTTTCAAGGACACACCAGGCATACTCCCTGGCAAGAAGGTTCACCTGGCCGTTGAGGATACAGCCACCCCAGTAATGCGCTGCGCACGCACACTTCCCGAAGCTAGAAAAGATGTGGTCAGAACTGAACTCCAGCGACTCGTTCATGAGGCAATAATTGCCCCAACTGACGATCCCACGGACTGGGTCAGTCAAATGTCCATTGCTGAGAAAAAATCTGGCATTCGCATCTGTATAGACCCTGCACCGCTTAATGAAGTGTTGAAGCGAGAGCACTACAAGCTCCCAGTCTTAGATGATATCCTGCCTGAGCTCACATCCGCGTGTAAATTTTCTGTTTGTGACCTGAAGTCAGGCTACTTGCACTGTGAACTAGACTATGAATCAAGCTTATTGACCACCTTTGCAACCCCATTCGGACGCTATCGCTGGCTACGCCTCCCATTTGGTTTGAAAGTAAGCAGTGAGATTTTTCAGAAGAGATTGCATCAAGCTCTAGAAGGCCTAGCAGGTGTCCGTTGTATAGCCGATGACGTCATCATCTGGGGACGCACTGATGAAGAACACGATGCTCGTGTTTGCCTCTTTCTCCAACGCTGCTGCGAAATAGGGATCTCCCTGAACAAAGAGAAATGCCGTTTTGGCTTGCAAGAAATCCCGTTCATGGGCCATGTGGTCAGCTCCAAGGGCCTGAAACCTGACCCATCTAAAATTGAAGCTGTCCTGCAGATGGAACCCCCTAGGGACAAGGCTGGTGTGGAAAGGCTGAGAGGAACTGTTAACTATTTGTCTAGATTCGTTCCCAAGCTGTCTGAGGTAATGCAACCCATCAGCGACCTCGTGCGTCCCAACAGTGAATGGTCTTGGGACTCTACGCAGGACACAGCCTTCAAGGAAGTCAAACGTCTGCTAACAGAGGCACCTGTGCTCGCCTATTTTGACCCCAAGAAGGAACTGTCCATCCAATGCGATGCCAGTGGACAAGGGTTGGGAGCCGCTCTTCTGCAAGAGGGCCAACCACTTGCATATGCAAGCAGAGCACTAAGTGATGCCGAGACCAGATATGCTACCATCGAAAAGGAGATGCTTGCCATAGTGTTTGCCCTTGAAAAATGGCACCAATACACTTTTGGCCGTCCAGTGGTGGTATATTCCGACCACAAGCCCTTGGAGGCCATCATAAAGAAACCATTCGACCGTGCTCCCAAGCGTCTCCAAGGCATGCTAGTTCGAGCCCTAGCCTACGACATCAAAGTGCAGTACCTAAGAGGCAAAGATATGCTCCTCGTGGATACTCTTAGCAGAGCCTTCCTTCCAAAAGCCAGCGCCAATGACCAAGAAGAGTTTGAAACCACCAACGCCCTTACATACTTGGTAATGCCTGACAAGAAGATCCGTGAGATTCGCCAACACACCAATGATGATCCAGCCTTACAGCAACTCAAGCAAACCATCCAAGAAGGCTGGCCCGACCATCAATCAGCACTTCCACCTCTCGTCACACCCTATTTTAGCATTCGTGACGAACTGGCCGTTACTGATGGCTTAGTGTTTCGCGGAGAAAGACTGGTGATCCCCAAAAGTCTTAGATCTGAAATCAGGAATGACATCCACACTGGCCATCAAGGCGTTGAGTCTTGCCTGCGTAGGGCACGCGAACATGTATTCTGGCCTGGGATGAATAAGGAAGTCAAGGAGTGGATCCAAACCTGCGAAACATGCAGAGAGTTTGAGCAGACTCACTGTAAGGAGACACTCATGAGCCATAATGTTCCCGAAAGACCGTGGGAAAAGATAGCTGCTGATCTTTTCACTTACAAGGACAAAGAGTATCTCATCACTGTTTGCTACAAATCAAACTTCTGGGAAATAGACCGCTTGTACGACACCAAATCCTCCACTGTCATAAGGAAGATGAAAGCTCACCTAGCCAGATATGGCATCCCGAAGCAGTTGGTCAGCGACAATGGTCCTCAGTTTGTCTCTAATGAATTTAGACAGTTCACCGAAAGCTGGGGCATTGAGCACACAACAACCTCACCTCACCACAGTAAAGCCAACGGCAAGATCGAATCAGCGGTGAAAGTTGCCAAGCGAATGCTTCGGAAGACGACCAAGTCAGGTGAAGATCAATATTTAGCCCTGCTTAACATCACGAATGTTCCTACACAAGGTGTCGACAGCAGCCCAGCCCAAAGATTCATGGGACGAAAAACCAGGACCCTACTACCAACGACACAGTCCTTACTTGAGCCGAGGAGTCCAGCAAACCCTCACGAGTCTGATCAATTACGCCTAAACCAAGTGAGGCAGGCGAAATACTACAACCGCGCTGCACGTGACCTCCCTGTCCTGAAACCTGGCGACACTGTTCGCATGAAACCGTTTGTACTTGGAAAGAAATCATGGGACAAGGGCCAAGTCACCAAAAGGCTAGATGAAAGATCCTATGAAATCCAGTCAGCCGGAACAGCTTTCAGACGCAACCGGCAGCACTTAGTCAAGACTGCCGAACCTGTCCAGCGTGACACCTCTGAGCGACTTAAGGTGAATCCGAGGATGGCACGTGACCAGACAGCCCACTTGCAGCCCCATGATCCCGTCCAGCCCAAGGAAACACCCGCAAACAGAGAAAGTTCCTCCCTCATCTGGTGGACAGCCGAGCCCAAGAAACCTCCATACCAGGCAGAAAGTTACTGCCTCACCCAGCATGCAGCCATGTTCAAGGAACCACCGTGCAGGAGAAAAGAATCCTACCCCCTCTACCAGGCGCACCCGCTCCGGACGCATCATCAGAGAACCTGCGAGGCTAAGGGACTACGTCAGGATTAGAACAATCAAACAAACACTGAGACTGGCAGCACCTTTCATGTTTTTTTTATTCACTTGTTTCTATTTTGAACGATATTGCGTGGTTTCTGTTACTGCATAGTTACTAGGTTAAAAAAAAAAGGGGAGGATGTGACAATGTGGTTACGTCACAGCCTCGTTGGCGGGAATCCTCTCGTGTTGTTGAGTCGCCATCTTGGACGTCGCTCTGTTAAACTTGTTACAAGAACAACAGTAGAACTGAATCAAATCAAGTCAAATGACCTAAATTCAATTCAATTGGTTTGTTTGTGATGAGAGGGGAGAACCAGAGCATCAAGAGAAAAACGTCTTGGAGCAAACGAACCCCGCCCGGGAAACATTGGTGGCAGGTTACATGTAGCTATCACCACCGCCCGTCTCTTAGGAGACTGAAAAGCGGAAAAACAGTGACGGGTAGAGATAAGCAGTGAAAAAGTGTAAGCAAAGCACGAGACAGTTTTTTTTCTTTTTCTTCCCAGGTTACTTAGACAACCCAGAAGCCACTGCGAAGACAATCGATAGCGACGGCTGGCTTCACACGGGCGACATTGCACGCTACGATGAAGATGAATATTTCTATATCGTTGGTCGCCTGAAAGAACTCATCAAGTACAAGGGAAATCAGGTAATCAGGTGACAAAGCAAGCGTGTATTTCTGTTTTTGTTGTAGTTTTTGTGTTTGCTTTTGGCCTCTAAAATTAAAAACACCTGACCGTAAATTAACGATTAACGGCAGCACGTCCAGGAAGCAAGAGGTGAGTCAAAAGATACTCCAAATACCCCTCCAAATCGGAGGGGAATTGTTTATTTCTCGTGATTTGTTTGTTCTTTGATACTCGATACTCTCCTTCTATTTCTTCCGATCTTTCTAGGTTCCTCCTGCTGAACTAGAGGCCTTATTGATTACTCACCCGAACATCGACGACGTAGCAGTGATCGGCGTGCCCGATCGTGAGACCGGAGAGCTACCAAAGGCTTTCGTGGTCCGACGAGGCAATGTGACGGCAGAAGAAATCAAGGAGTTCTTGGCTAAGAAAGTATCACCACAGAAGAAGCTAAGAGGTGGTGTGGAGTTTATTGAAAAGATACCAAAATCTCCCACTGGAAAAATACTGCGTCGGATTCTCAGGGAAAGAGAACACTTAAAAACTCATTCAGCTTTGTAAGGCATTTTATCAGTTTTGGAGGTATTCTGTTTGTTCCTATTCCGGTTTAGAAATATGAGGATAAGTCGAATAAGGTTTATCCAAAAGAACCAGTCTCCGAAAAACAGAGTAGTAAGTTTTCGCGCAGATGGTCACTGAGAACCAGCGCACAGAAGGCCGCGCACGATTCTATCAATTTGCGGTCTTGGCCCATCGCAGTAACAAATGGATTTATTTTTAGATAAACTTTACCCGCGAAAACAAGCAAAGGGCCGCGAACTCAACCAATCGGGAGAGGCCATGTCAAGCGTGACCACCCAGTTATGTCTATAGTTTTCTGTTGCTTTTGTTATTATACAAAAGCTTTTTATCGGTCAGAGCAATGGGGCAACCGTAACACGTCACACTTGTTCAAGATGGCGGCGTCCGGGAAATTTAAAAGCGAAAACAAGCGATTCTAAAACCCATTTTTTTGCCCGGAAGAACAGTTTCTTTAAAAAAATTCCAAGCAAGTTCGATTTTTAGCAGCGGAAGTTCCGTTTAAGTCACTCTTCGGAGAAAAAAATAAGGTTTCAATACTCGCAATCGTTGTTTAGTCGTGTACGTTGATATGCAAGGTAGAAAAAAAATTTATATTTGAAAAAGAATGTCTAAATAGAATAGAGCATCGCCTTTTATGGGAAAGACGATACAAAATAAATAAAGTAATATAAAGTGAGGAATTTGGACGTTGATCCAACGTGATGCCAAATTAATCAATATGAAAAGGTCGTCGGTAGGAAAAAAAAATTTCTGTAAGCAGTGCTGCTGGCCAGTCATTCTTCTCTACTATGTAGTGGACCTTGTGAAGTATAAAATACAATGTTGTTAAGGAAGCTGTTCCAGGTTCTCTAACTTGTTTCCACTTGATTTGGATGACTGTTACCACCCTCATTCACGCTCTGGTCCATTCCTAGCCAAGAATAGTATTTTTGACAATAAAGTGAAGCGAAATAGAAATAGTTATTTTGCCGGCACGGACGAGAGGAATGGTGCTGTGTGAGAGGGATTTTAGGTACTAGTTTAAGATATGTATAGTAGGCCGTTGCGATTTGAAAATCAGTCTAGGTCAGTATTCATTCAATGCCAAACGTTTTAAACGTGAATTAAGCATGTATTCTCGAGATTGCATGATTTTTTATTGTAACTCAGCCCCCAGAGTTAGCGGCAACGCGGTTGGTGGGGGTATACGTTCCCTTTTTTCCACATGGTGGTTTTGGGTTTTCGTATCCAGCAGTGTCGCATTAATTTAGTGTGAATTAGATTTTACAGAGAGACAAGTCTGTATTATTACTTTCATTCTATCGGATGTTTAGGATGATCGTTATTCTTACAATAAACTGGCATATGAGGTCTTTGCTGACCTACAGGCCCCTGTATCTACGTTGTTGTCTGTACTGAACTGGTATTGTAGGCAAAATTTGACGTTTGCGATGAATGTTTGCTATCTGCCGTGCGCTGTAGCAGAAATACTCTTATTATTTTACCCCACGTGGTATTTAGAGCCAGGACATCTGCGTATGCGTTGCCTCCTGCCAGTTGGGATTCTTAATTAATTAATTATGTTCGTTTGTGTTATTTGTTTGATTGTCTATGAGAAGCCTATTAGGGGAGTGGTCATTTCAGAAATTATTTATTTTTAAAATTTTACCTTGTAAAGCGGTGCCTCTTGACATTTAAGCCTGAGCGTTGTACCTCGACGATAACCCCCGAGATTTCTCCCCGCGGATCGCTTATCCCAGCCCTGAGTTGTTTTAAACTTCGCCAGCTTTCGGATATCTATCTCCGATAGGCAGTGAGGGAGAGAATGTCGGGCCCTAGACCATATGTGACAGATCTCTTCGTACTCGCAGCTTAGTTCCTCTCGATGTACCATTCGATTAGTGAGAGTCTCCAAGGGGTTTTGGGGAATAGGAGAACATGGCCAATTTTAACTGGGGAAGAGGGGAACAGGGGAACAAAGACAAAATATCTCAACATAAAGTATAAAAAAGCTGGGAACAAGTTCGGAATTAATTTTGAGAACAAGGGAACACAAACAATTTTTTTAGAGACCCGCTCTTGGCCGCCGTCATTAGTTTGGTCAAATAACGCGGATGGCATGGGACCGAGCTACTCGGCACTCGTCACGAAAGGGGTTTACTATATAAAGAGCTCGATTGAAGCCAAGCCTTTATCGCCTGCAAATGGCCATCTTACGGAGCAAGTGGCCGGATGTATACATCCCCGAAAATTTATCGTGGACTCAATTCCTATACCAGCACTTTGAGGAGTACGGAGATAGACCAGCTCTTGTAAGTTACGTAAGAACTAGTACCTTCTCAGTTTGACCGTGGTTTGACTGTCTTGAACTCACTGACAATCATAGAATGAAAATCAACAGCAATGAAACTATCAGCAGCGTCTTCCTGGGCTTATCAAATTAAAGCTTTTTATCCTGTCAACCATCCTCTCGTTGACCATTCTACGGAAACAAATCTTGCCACTGTTAAACCCCCAAGGAGTACCCCACAGTAAAATCTGTAAGTGGCACTATTGGGAGTAAAACGGTTAAGTCGCCATCTTGGGGGCAGGCCAAGATGGCGACCCTAACCCTAATAAGGTTAGCATTACCTTCCATCTGCCACTGCCCCTTTGCATTTCACTTGAAATTATGCACCTATGAATGTTAGGTCCCAGGGTGGAGGGGGCACAGGAAATTGATTTAGACAACCTTCCCCAGGATAGAAAGATTCTGACACATACACTTAGCCCCCTGCTCGAGAATTTGACATGGTCACCATCTTGAAAGACCAAGATAAGTGGGAATTTGACAGTCAGTAGGTGCCTGGGGGTGGGAAATTTGACATTTGGTTGGTGCCCAGGGGTCTCACTTCCATGCAAATGTCAAATTCCCCTGGATCAGGTGCCCCCTCCCAGACCCAGGGGCTTAACATTGATAGGTGCATTACATGACATAACTATCGTAATGACCAAATGCTAACCATTTTCAATTCAATGATCAAGCACAGAGAGGGGAATGTTACACTGTGTAAGCACCCGAAAGTGTCCTGAAAGGCTCTGATGCTAACCCTGTGATACTGTGCATTATACAGATCAATGTGGAATTCGTGGTGTTCAAAAGTTGTTCTGTAAGCAGATCTCAAAAAGCTCACGTTGAAGTTCAAAATGTTGAATTGAATTCTCTTGCTGTTCAATGTGGTATTCCCTGATGTTTCTATGCGGGGTTTCTATCCAGGGTTTCTACAGTCCACCAAGTACTGCTAATTAAGCTTGATTTACTTAAAACTGGGGAACCGCGTCTGGCTGCCTCCTATTTGACACATAAACAGCAAATTATCGTAAAACTTGGGATTGCTTTTCAAGCTATGTCATTTCCTCCCTTTGAACACACTTAAGGTTTATTACCAAAAGTTTTACAACAAACTGTAAAACATGATCTGATGGAGCTTGAAATGCCTGGTACAGTAGGAGTACAGGTTTCGACAACCTAAAGTACACCATGCAAACTCCTCTATAAGAAAGGAGCATTGTCACAGTACTTTTACCACCAGAAATATTGTCTAGAACCATTTTCTTTTGTTTTATCTGGTTGGCCGGGAAGAATGAAAGGAACATTGAATGACCTATGTCATTCAATGTTCCTTTCATCTATGCACTGTTAGTGCATGATGTCTATACAGTCATTTGGATTAGTCAAATGTTTAGTTTCTGTCAATGATTTGTGCATCTTTTTTGATCCTATCAAAGATGAAATGAAAACCAAAACAAATGCAATTGCATGTTCTGCTTTCAACACTCAACTGGAAACTACTTTAATTCTCTCTGACTAGCCGTGGCACATTTTAAACCAACTCACCTTAATTAATCTTTCAACTTGTATATGCGGTGATCAGCTGGAAGGCTGAAAGCACACACTCCCCCTCCCCCTCCCCCTCCCCCTCCACCTGGCCATTGCTCTCTGTCCTTTTCTCTTACAAGTCTTTATTACTTAAGTAGATACTTATTTCTCTGGGCCGAGTTGCTCGAAGCACGGTTAGTGCTAATTGGCGATAAATACCATGACGACCAACAGGTTTTGATTGGACTTAAATTATCAACTAAAAGGCTGTATGATTTCATAGGATTCAGGTGACTTAGATAGGCGTGACCAAAATTACTAACAGTCAATGTCATGCTGGCACCAGTTGTTCTGAGGGTGGATGGTGCTATCCACTGGATAAATCACCATCCCTGTGATAACTTTATTGGTGTTCCTAGCCTTTCTTGAGCGATTTAGGGGCAAGCTGTACTCGGTGTTGTGGTCTGACCCTTAGCTTCCTGTTCTCTCCAGCAGAAGTGGCCGGCTTGGCAGAGATGTCTCTAAAAAGCCTTACGGTGTATGAGGCCACCTAAGCAGAAACAGCCGTAAGTCAAAAAGGGACTTTGCCGAGTGCTGGAACATGTAGATGTAGATGTAGATTTCCAATTGAGTGTGGAGAGCAATTATGTAACTGCTTTGGTTTTCCTTTTTGTTTTTGTTTTTGCTTTATGATTGGATCAAAAAAACTCATGCGAACTTTTCAACCAATCGGATGCAAAAGTGCAACTTGGTCGCTCTCGTTTTCCCGCGTTTGTTCGCGGCTGCCTTTACTTGCTTTGCGTTCTGATTGGTTAGTGAATTGTTTCGTTTTGTGGTTGGCTGAAGGGTGTATCTTTCAGAACGTGATTGGCTCTGCAAATTACACACAAATGTCACACAACGCTCCTCCCTTTTTGGGGAGAGCGTTGCGTGACATCCCCAAAAAAGAAAGGGCTGCGAAGGAGACTGTTGAAAACCGCCGCTCTATCGGCCGCTTGATAGCGATCCATTCGATAGATAGCGTAATCCACCTTGGTCAACAGCCATCCTTGCGGGGCTTGTACCCGCTTGTCAATGTTAATTCTTCTCTTAGCCGAGAAATCTGTCCACTGGAACTTTGTACTCTTTTACTTGCGGACACCTGTTGTGGATAAAGCCTACAGTTCACATGGCTAGTATGAAGTGCTCTTTAAAGATGGGCTTTGTATGATATGCAGTTTATTTGCTTCTTGTCTACAACAGATCCATGCTGAGTCTGGACGAGTCATCACCTTCGCTCAGCTTAAAGACCAAACCCGTCGCTTCAGCTCTGGCCTGGTCAGGAAAGGCTTTAAAAAGGGGGACGTCATAGTCGTGTATCTTCCAAATGTCTTAGAATATCCAGTCATCATCTTTGGCGTCGCCAACTTAGGTGGACGAGTATCACCTGTGAACCCTCAGTGTTCACATGAGGAGCTAGCTCACTACCTTAGCATCTCGCGGGCGAAATATCTCGTCACTACTCCCTCCCTCGCTGAGAAGGCTTTTAAGGCTGACAAGATTGAAAGGGGTTCGTTGCGTGTTTGTGATAGGGCAAGCAGAATACTGTGCGTCAATTTCTGATCTTCTGCGTGATGACGGAAGCGCATTTCCAAACGATGTGAAAATCGACCCAAAGGAAGACGTAGTGGCTTTGTTATTTTCAAGTGGAACGACTGGTGTTGCTAAAGGCGTTATGCTAACTCACTACAATCTGATAGCGCAATTACGGATTCGTCTTACAAAGAATACTGCTTCTGAAAAGGAAACAATTGTACACGTGTTGCCATTCTACCATGTTTACGGCTTGTCATTCATATTGGCGGCACGGCTGTATCTTGGTAGTAAGGTTGTCTTCCTTTCGCGTTTCGATCCTGCCACGTTTCTTCGAACTATCCAAGACTACAAGGTCAGTGTACTTGCCAGAAAAGATATTGCTCAGGGAGATCGCCGATCTTCCCCCCCCCCCAAAAAAGAAATGTCGAGAAGGAAAGCTCTCATTTTGTTTTTAATCGAGTCCTCCATAGTCTTAGAGAAAGTTATCGAGTGATATTCAAGGGATTACTAAGAGTCCCCTCCCTTCCACAGGTGACAAGGGCTTCCTTGGTCCCTCCCCTGATTTTGTTTTTGGCCAAGCATCCGTTGGTAGACAAGTTCGACTTGTCAAGTCTCAAGTCAGTCAAATCAGGCGCCGCACTACTCCCTCGGGAACTGGAAATAGCTGTTATCAAGAGACTACCTGGCGTGGGTTGGATTGAAAAAGGTGGTACTATAAAAGCAAAATTAGTTTTAGAGCATAGACAAGTGAATATAAGAGATATAAATGAACGACGTTTCGGTGTCATCGTGACGCCTTTTTCAAGTTCAAATGCGGTAAAAGTAAGCTGTCAAAAATAAACGTTGTTCACTTATATCGCTTATATTCACTTGTCTATGTTTTACTAAACTGCTGCTTGTAGTTTCAGGGAGGTTTTCAATTATGAAAGTGTCGAAAATGGTTCCACCACTGCTTTGGTCTTGGTTTTCTTTTGTTCTGTGATTGGGTCAAAAAACTTGTACGAACATTTCAACCAAAAAGATACAAGACTGAAAACCAATAGGAACTTCGCCAGTTTCGTTTCCTCGCTCTCAGTGCTGGTTGTCTTCACTTGCTTTGCATTCTGATTGGCCAGGAGAACCAAGATGTGGTCGGCTGAGCGATGCATTTCCGTGAGAACCTGATTGCCTCGGTAATTACTTTGTTTTGGTTTGATGACAATTGAAAACCTCTCACAATGTCAGCTCATCTTCATCCTTGGAGACTCGTCATCTCTCTTACACAAAGCTTCACAGGGTCACTTTTACTGATCGATAGTAGCGCCGAAAAGTTTTATTATCATTCGATGGATTTATTCCTTCCTTTTCATTGGCCGAGAGCTCACCACGTGACCTGCAAATAACTGGCTACAAAGAAGTGTTTTGCTGCAAATAATATTCTGCTCATGCGTAATTGAAACTACACTCTCGTGTGAAAATGGCGGATCGGTTCCTCAAGCAGGCAGAGAGTGATTTGACATATTTAGTTGATCAAAAAAACGGTGATCGAATGATAAAACAATTATTGGACGAGGTTGAGCAAAATATCGTGATTTGTCAGTGGCAATTATTTGCCGAAGCCGAAGGTTAAGTGCTGGGCCGACGATGATCGAATGGTATCCCGCGATGCATTTTCAGTTTCTAGGTCGATCAAGCAATATCAGAAGTTGTGGTAGATTTCAGCTTGAAACAACGCCGTTTTTATCTCCTCAGTCTATTTCTTGCAACGAAAGGTAAGAAAACAGCATTATTTTATTCTTTGAGACGATTGCATTGATTTGCCAGTGTTCAAGAGAGCTGTCTTCTTACAATATGCTTTAGTTTGATTCTTTTTCGTGGCTTTCGCATCACAAAGCGTTCAGTGACCCGCAACAAGGTCATGAATATTCGCTTTTCTTTGGACAATAAGTTGATGTTCTCCAAATATGGGCCTCACGCCAGGAAAATGAAGACCTAATGCTCCAGTCAATTGAAACCCCGGCCCCCCGACCCCCGGGACTTAGCGGGGAATTTAACATTTACCAAGTGTTAAAAAACGGCTTATTACCCCGCCCCCGGGGTCAAGACTTCTGTTAAAAGACCCGTATAGCGGGGACATCCGAACCAAGTGAAGAAACTCAACTCAAATCGAGATCGTTGGTCTACTCGTTGTAAATGTCAAACTTTAACTGTTTTTCGTTCTTTTATTAAAAACTGCAGCCTCTTTAATAAGCTGCAATCTCCATTTGCGCCGAAAGCTGGTCTTCAATATGCCGAATTTGCGGCAGAAATCCACTTTCATTTTGATAAGCCAGAGTTCATGTAAAATCGGCATTGTGTCGGATATAGCGAATGGGTCATCCCCAAAACCACTTCAGAATTATATGGATCTTGGTATTATATGAATGCGAATGGGCGTGTGTTTGAAACGTCAAACACAACAGGTTCAGCACATAAAAAGACCGGTCTTCCGCCGGAAAACGACACCAAAACGTCGCTAACGACCCACCTTTTATAGGATACTCTATAGATATCTGAGCCGATATCTCAAACGCTTCGTACAATTAGGTGGATTTAAAATAAGCTATTTATTTTAAATAAATTTCAAATTGGTAGTGCTGAAAACGCTTCTAAATGCTTTTATTCCAAATATCTTCAACAATAATTCACTCCGTATAAACTTTGATCAACTTAAACTTAATTATAAAAATATGTAATTATCTTGTCCTTCAAAGGTATTCTCATCATGATTCAATCACTTAAAACTTACACAAAAGTAGATTGGCAACTTCCCCTAAAACTACATTCAGTTGAACCTCTCTAATGCCAACATTAAAGGGACAGACCAAAGTGTCCGCATTAGAGAGGTGTCTGTATTACAGAGGACACCAAGATTGCATCATTTTTAAGACTCCACTGACAGTTTTAAGTGTCCAGTAACGGCAAATTGATTTGTACATCTCAGTTACAGTACATACTTTATACGAATCGGTTATTTGAAACTAAAAGAACTACGTACAACGCAATGCTTCACTTAAAACGATAATAATAAAAGTACAGTTCTGAAAAACGTCTTTCTGTAGTTAACAAGTGCAGCGAACAGTAACTAGAGTAATTTTTGTAATCTTTATGTCCTGTATTCATTCTAAGTCGTTGTTTAATATACAGCGACTGGGCTTTTGAAATCACCTTGCATAGCTCGTCATATAAATGGGATTCATCCTGTGCAGTAAAAAAAGTTCCATGCCAGTACATTTTCACTGGACCGGACAAACTACTTGAACGTCTGGAAGAATGTTTAGACCTAACAGAGAATCCAGCTGTCCGTATAGTACATACTTTATACGAATCAGTTATTTGAAACTAAAGGAACTACGTACAACGCAATGCTTCACCTAAAAAAGGTACTTGTAAAAGTACAATTTTCAAAACTCCAGTTGAAGATCAGTGAATAAGACGTTGATGCTTGCGTAATCACGAACTCGTGCACAAAACTATATGTCAACGCCGGATCACCAGAGTGTCCGTAATAAAGAGGTTAAGTTTATATGACTTCGTTCTCTGGGGCCGAGATTTAGTGTCCGTTGTCCGTATTAGAGAGGGTCCGTATTATAGAGTTTTTTTTTTTGGTTTTAGAAAATGTGAGAATTTTTTCGGGACAAAGGGGAATGTCCGTTATAGAGAGGTGTCTGTATTAGAGAGGTGTCCGTAAGGAGAGGTTCGACTGTATCACGTAAAATCGCCTAAATATGCTTCCGGAAATTCCTGATTTTCCAAATATCTCGAAATTTTATTCGAATTATCTTGGAAAAGTCGGTTCTAAATATCTCAGAAAAATCTAACTTTATTTTCATAACTATTACAGTAATTACCTCAAAAAGTACCCTGGCATGTATAAAAAGGGGAACACAAATTTCAGAATGTCAGAAAGTGATGATCTTGTACAGCATACATCAAAACTGTAAACAATTTTACATAAAAAGTCGGCCTTAGACTTATTGATACGGGGTGATTTGTTTTAATTCCTGTCAGTGTATTGCCCACATGCCCTAATTATCATTGACCAGGGTGCGTGCTTTCGATTGAGAAATCCGGATTTAGATCTTAAAGTCCGGGGCCGAGTTGTTCGAAGCCGGGTCAGCGCCAACCCTGGCTTAAGTCCGATTAAATCCTACTGGTTGTCATGGTATTTATCCGGGATTAGCACTGACCCTGCTTCGAACAGCTCGGCCCAAATCTTTGGATTTCCAACTGAACACAAAATCCGAAAAGGGATTTCGCGATGGATTTTATTAATTGAAATCCATGTCGGGGAAGGATTCAATTAATGAAATCTTCGGCGAAATCCGTTTTCGGATTTTGTGTTGGAATGGAAATCCAAAAGATCCGGATTTGAAGATCTAAATCCAGATTTCTCAATCGAAAACACCCTAGCTTTCTTTCTCAATTTTCCTAGGAAAAAAACAAGATTGAAATAAATTTTCCTTGACAAAATTTTAAATATCACATTTTTTTTTCTAAATATCATGAGATTTTCTAAGTATCTCAAAAAATATCCCGATATTTTGCTTAGGCCTCGATTTGCATGCGTCTGTGAATTGGCCTTATTCAGGAATAGGATTACGATGCTTTACACCTCAAAAATAGTCCTGGAGTGTATTGCCGTGGGCAGTTGAGCGGGTTCCGTAAATTGCACATCGCAGAATATTATAGTATTTGTCAGTCGGTTAAAAGGTCTCTCCACCCGAAAGGACCCACACACTCATTCCCGTGCTCAAGAAACAAGATATTTTCAGGAGTGGAAACGTTCTATTTCCTGCTTACTTAAGGCTGCGTGCAGACGGGCGCAACAACTCCCAACATTGTTGGTCCAAGAATTTTGGTACTATCAAATGTATGTTTAACACGGGCAAACATGTGAGTGCGACACGTTACATGAATACTCAGCATACCAAAAATTATAGACATAATCCAACTGAAAAATAATTTAATTTACGTGTTCAATTCACGAGTTTACTCACAGAGCACTTTGATCCTTCTTAGTTTGAACACCGTTCATTCCAATTCAGCAAACTGGATTAATCACGAAAATATTTGGAAACCGTAAACTAGCAGTTTTAACTAGATTTCAGCTCTTGTCGAAAGCGTTCGACGCCGTACATCACAATCTTTTATTGTCTAAACTTTCAGCGGTCATGGCTGTTAATCGGTTCAAATCGTATCTCTTCAGCAGGAAACAAAGAACTGCGATAGCCAATTCTTTGTCATCAACCAACTAACGGGGTTACACAATGATACGACGAACGAACGAACTTGGTTATGTTGTCAAAAACCATCACTGCTAACTGGAATATTAACTACTTGTGGTCCTCCCAACGGAGAGACCCTAATTACGACTTGTTCTTCTGCTCTTTCTTCTTTTCAACAATAGATCTATCACGGACTGATTTGAATCTTGATTTCTTTGATTTGAATCTTGATTTGAAGGCACATATTAATTTACTCGCACGTGGCATATTGGTACACAAAGGCAGTTGCGCATGCGCATAGTAAATACCTAAAGAAAAATATGCAGAAGCGGTAGCGGTACCTCTGGACATTTAAGCCTGAGCGGTGTACCATGACGAGTCTCCCCGAGATTTCGGCCCGCGGATCGCTTATACTTGCTACTTTCTGATACCTAGCCCCGATAGGCAGTGAGGGAGAGAAATGTCGGCCCCTAGACCATACGTGACAGATCCCTTACGTACTCGCAGCTCAACTCCTTCTGCTTTATACTGTGATTTGGAGCGATATATATTTGCGACTATAGTTGTCATGTCTTCCATATGGTAAGGATATTTTTTGGTACTAATTTGTAATACACGGAGTTGGCGCATGCGCATTTGCTAAGCATGACAAAACAACAAAAGGAACCACGCATTTTCCGGTCAAACTTTAAAACGCTGTCGCTTTTTCGGACATATTTTGTTTTGTTTTATTGTTTGAATTCCGCGCGAACAAACGAGGACAATAATTTTGCGTATACAATGACATTAACGGTGTCTGGTTGGACAGGGTATGGACAAAAGAACTAACAAGTTATTCAAAAAGAGCAATAGCTCCTAATGAACTAGTGTTAAAAGTTAGAAAATGTTTGGTGCCTTCAGGGACTCTCCCGGACATTGGTTGGTTACAACTGTTTCTTTTTTAGCTGTTATATTCCCATAAGCATCTGTTCAAAAAGGTTGTTGTGAAAGAACAGCAACATGTAAAATCGCTATGGAGATGTAGAACGTCCACATTTCGTTTCGTTTTGTTTTGCTTTAGTTGAGTTTATTCCGGTGTTAAAAATGCAGTTTAGTCGATTGAGAATGAAGAATGTTTAGATCTAGCAGAGAATCCAGCTGTCCTTAAGGTACATACTTTATACGAATCAGTTATTTGAAACGAAAGGAACTAGGTATAACGCAATGCTTCACCTAAAATGGTACTAATAAAAGTACAATTTTCAAAACTCCAGTTGAAGATCAGTGAATAAAACGTTGATGCTTGCGTAATCACAAACTCGTGCACACTATATGTCAACTATATGTCAACACCGGATCACCAGAGTGTCCGTAACAAAGAGGTTAAGTTTATATGACTTCGTTCCCTGGGGCCGAGGTTTAGTGTCCGTTGTCCTATTAGAGAGGGTCCGTATTATAGACGTTTTTTCTTTTTGGAAAATGGGTGAGAAATTTTTCGGGACAAAGGGGAATGTCCGTATTAGAGAGGTGTCCGTAGGGAGAGGTTCGACTGTACCTTCTCCATCAAAATATTCTCATTATGATTCTGTTACAACTTTAGCAAAGTGTGTATGCAACTTTCCCTCTAAATGTGAATACACTCCTTCAAAAATATTTCCATTACGACTAAATCTGTTAAAACCTATTAAAACAAAGTGGGTAGGCAACTTTCCTTAACAAAATGTGTATCAATTGGTGTTGCTCTTAACGAAAGCTGACTTGACACCAAAGCTACCTCTATGCAATAACCTATAGTTTGCAGAGAATGGGTGGTAATATCTTGGTTACTATGATCTTTATCTACACACATATGAAAACAGAGGGGAATTTCACTCATTTCAGTCCTGAGATGACAGATTTACCGTATTAGATTGTTTCAACAAATTGAGGGCTTTGCTGTTTAGTCCTCGATGTTAAGTCCCCGCTGTAGCCCCCGCTTTAGGTGATCGCGTGCTGTTAAATCACCGCCCCACGGTCCCGTTTTCAATGGCATTTTGTTAAATCCAACGCCCACCGGGGCCAACGCGCCGTTAAAAGTGCGTTAAATCCCGGCTATGGAAGCGTTAAATCCCCATTATGTCCCGGGGGTCGGGGGGCCGGGGTTTCAATTGACTGATGCATAATTATGTTGATAGACAAAGAAGTGGCTTATTTACGTGATTTTGTTAGTTCATTAGCTTCGCGGTACGACAAGGTTACCGTAACAGCGAGTAGCCAATTACTGGGGCTCGATACTGTACGCAGGCCTAGCAGAGATAAGTTACTACACAGGGGACTGTTATGTTCCCGAACAATTATAATAGCGGCACAAGAGCACACAAGTCAAGGTGGCCGACCTTAAGGACTGTATTATCACAAAAACTGCGCTGAAAGTACCGCGGGCGCGATACAACAGGGACTACGTCCCCTTCTCATTATGAACAGGGTGTGGGTTGTTTAACGTCGCACAGAGTTCATCAGCATTTGTTGTGAGACAGGACCTACGGTTTATCGTCCTCTTCCGAGAAGCCACATCCAGATGTCATCACAAAGGCAGCGCTTTTTCCTCGGTTATTTACAGACTCTTAAGTGAACAAACGTAAGTTACGCAGAGTCCTCAACGGCCTCTCGGAGAATTCGATGGAAGGGGAGCGCGAAATATGTTGGAGTGGAGGGTACTCAAGAATCTAGCGCCTTTTGTTTCCCCATTCTTCTCGCGTCTTGGGGAGAAAGCGACAGCAACGCAAAACATGGCGGCTGGAAATTAGTTATCCAATAAGATGGGCATGCGCAAAGTATCACTGAACCGATTCATCAATTGACTGACTTCTTGCGTCTGACTCCATTTAGCTGTAACCGGTGTTGTATGCTCTGTTCCGTAGGGTTTGGAATGACGGAACTCAGTGGATCCTCGCATGCCAATTTGTTTGGTGGCAAGAGGATTGTTTCTGGATCGGCGGGTGTCTTGTTGCCAAACTTGGAATGTAAGGTACAAGGGAATACCCTGAACTGCGGATGGCGCGCAGCATACCCTGCTAACAGAGTTTTTTTTTATCTTTTAGTTCCAATTGCTCGTCGTTTTGTGACTGTCTTTACCGCTGCTACCCAAGCGGGGAAAGAAGACAGCAGCGGTGAAGACAAGCGACAAGATAAAAAACCTCTGCTAGCTGGGTAACGCTCAGGAAATTTGAAAATAAAAACCAACGATAATTAAGTGGAACGCTGAAATGTAATTTCTCTTTTCTCCAACAGAATCTGACATACCGGTAACCAGTATTTCCAACAATTCGCTGCTAATTCGTGTTCAGAGGGGACGTTTCCTGTAAAATAGCTCCTACTTCCGTTTGTTTGCTGGAAACCGTTGCGACAAAAGTTGCTTCATTTTACAGGATAGTTTCCAGTCGGTGCCTTGAGAACCCTGGCAATTGAGAACTGAAGAATCTACCCACGAAACTTCATATTCACCGTTTGATATCTTTCCGTTTCAGATTATCGATCTTGACACTGGTAAAACCCTTGGACCAAACAAAGATGGAGAAATGTGTATCAAGGGGCCAACGGTAATGAAAGGTAATATGGTAATGCCGAGGTCTGATTGGCCCATTTAGTTAAATATGGCTGTGAGGATAGTGATAATTTACATGGGGTGAAGTGTAACCTGTTACCTTTTGTATAAGGGCTTGATCATAAGGACGATGACATTGACATGTGAATTGGATCAAAGTGCTCTTGCAAAATGCTCTATGGGAAAACCCGAGAAAAAAACGGGAAATAAACAAACTCAGTTGACGTATGACGCCGAGTCCAGGGTTCGAACCCAGGCGACATTAGTGAAAGGCGAGTTCCCGCCATTGCCCCAACAAGAGACCCCTGGGAAGACTGCAGATACTGGGAACAAATATTGTGGTTGGTTATAAGCAATGAAAGAAATAACAAAGGATGAGACGGTTTTTGTGACACATTCCCAGGTTACTTAGACAACCCAGAGGCCACTGCCGAGACAATCGATAGCGACGGTTGGCTTCACACGGGCGACATTGCACGCTACGATGAAGATGAGCATTTCCATATCGTTGGTCGCTTGAAAGAACTCATCAAGTACAAAGGAAGTCAGGTGACAAAGCAATCTTATATTTCTATTGTTGTTGTTGTTGTTGTTGTTTTTGGACTCTAAAAGCAAAGACACCGGCGTAAATTAACCACATCCGGGAAAACGGAGGCAAGTCGAAGCCGCATCAGTGGGAAATGGGTGCTTCTCGTGATTTGTTTATTTGTTTATTCTTACTTGATACTCTGCTCAGTCTATTTTTTCGATTTTTCTAGGTTCCTCCTGTCGAACTAGAGACCTTATTGATTACTCACCCTAACATCGATGACGTAGCAGTGATCGGCGTCCCCGATCGTGAGGCCGGAGAGATACCGAAGGCTTTCGTGGTCCGTCGAGGCAATGTGACCGCAAAGGAAATCGAGGAATTCGTAGCCAAGAAAGTATCACCAGAGAAAAAGCTTAGAGGTGGGGTGGAGTTTATTGAAAAGATACCAAAATCTGCTAGTGGAAAAATACTGCGTCGGATTCTTAGAGAAAGGGAACACTTAAAAACTCACTCAGTTTTGTAACATTTATTTTTACCTTTTTACCTATTTTTATAAATAGCGCACTGAATTGTACACGACTTTAATTTTAGGTTTACATTTCTGCAGGCCGCTCGACGCGCGTGATTTCCCCAAAGGAACACATATTCGTAACCATATTCTCTTGGTTCGGTTATCGGGAGCAGATTAAACAGAGAGCTTTTTCCGCTCATTCTGAAATTGCACAATATTCCGGCATTCTCGCTTCCAGGATTTCGGTTCCTCCCGTCCCTTGAGCGAAAGCCTTGGTATCCTGTTATTATGTATTTCGCTGTATATTTCGCTTACAACTGCACATCATAATCTTATACAGCAGTAATATTAATAGCAATAATTATTGTACCTTATAGCTATGTATTTCACTATATATTTCGCTTACAATCACATATCATAATCTTATACTTTAGTAATATTGTAATCTTTTGGCTTTTAATAGAGTGGTTTTCAATCGAGTGTCGTAAAACCAATACCAAAGTAATTACTCCGACCAATCACATCAGGTGCAAAAAGCGCAATGAGCCAATCAAAATTCGTAGCAATTCCGTGTAACTTGCACTTGCAAGTCGCGATTGGTTTTGGTTTTCGTTCTCATTTGTTGATAGAAACTAAACTGGTGCGAGCTTTTTAATCCAATCACAAAGCGTAGCAATAGCAATCGCGTAATTACTTTCGACACCGGGGTTAAACAAAGCTGTAAGTTAAGGCGAGTGAGTTATGCCTGAGTGAGTTACCAGCCGTGAGTTACCAAATCTTGAAATTTCAAGATTTGACATGCAGAATATTGAAATTTCAAGATTCGACATGCAGAATATTGAAATTTCAAGATTTGGCATTCAGAATATTGAAATTTCAAGATTTGGCATGCAGAATATTGAAATTTCAAGATTTGGCATGCAGAATATTGAAATTTCAAGATTTGGCATGCAGAATATTGAAATTTCAAGATTTGGCATGCAGAATATTGAAATTTCAAGATTCGACATGCAGAATATTGAAATTTCAAGATTTGGCATGCAGAATATTGAAATTTCAAGATTTGGCATGCAGAATATTGAATTTCAAGATTTGACATGCAGAATCTTGAAATTTCAACATGCAGAATATTGAAATTTCAAGATTTGGCATGCAGAATATTGAAATTTCAAGATTCGACATGCAGAATCTTGAAATTTCAACATGCAGAATATTGAAATTTCAAGATTTGGCATGCAGAATCTTGAAATTTTAAGATTCTGCATGTCGAATCTTGAAATTTCAATATTCTGCATGCCAAATCTTGAAATTTCAATATTCTGCCTGCCAAATCTTGAAATTTCAAGATTCTGCATGCCAAATCTTGAAATTTCAAGTAACTTACATGCAATTAACTCGCCGTAATAACTCACGATAGGTAACTCACGCAATTGGAGGACCCTGAAAACCGCTCTATTTAGTGTTGATTTGTTACTAATACCCGCCAAGAGTAGCTAATGCTATACGCGGGTTGTGTAAATTGTCTTTATACATCTGATGGAAATAAAGTAGTAGTGGTAGTAGTAGTAATAGATCTTTCAGTTCACAAAACAAAGCCGTACGGTAAAATATACCCGGCTCCAAAGAGGTCAATCGTAATCATTCCTGTGTATGTTCGGTGAAAAGAACTCTCCATGTGTCTATTTCGTTTTTTACAATAATTTATTCATTTATTGCAATTTTGGCAAGAGAAACTTAAAAAGAGAATATGCGAGGAGGGTATTAATGAATATAGTGCCAAGGAATGTCTACAGAAGGGTCTGAGACCCCATACGAGATAGACCACCCTTCTAAGATATATAATTACACTACAATGGAAACACCAATCCAATAAATAATTGAATAAATAATATAGGATTACGATAATGGGATTACAAATATAAAACGTAATAGGTGGCAAAGTTCACTGGCTTCTAATCAGAATATCCCTAACACTCCTCTTAAAAATATTTATACTAGGTGCCTGACGGACTGAGTGTGGGAGGGAATTCCACATGTCTACAATCCTGTTGAAATAGGTATATTGTTAAGTATTAGTCCTTGCATAGTTCTTCTCTAGTGTATCAGATTCTGTGAAAAACTCGACATATCTGGGTACGTTAATGTTTATATGGCCATTCAAGGCTGTGTGGAGGATTAAAATATCAAACAAAAACTTCCTTTGTTCTAAGGATAGCAAGTTTAGCTTTTCTCTTCATTGCTGGTATTCATCAGTGGTCTTCAGAATAAACTTAGTTGCTCTATACGCTGAATTCGTTCCAACTTTATTATATTTCTTGGTTCATACGACAGAGCAAAACGTCGTTCACATGACAGAGCAAAACTCCAATTGAGACCTAACTAAAGCAAGGGTTCCCAGAGTAGAAACATCTTTTAAGTCCTCTACAAGTTCTCTTAATAAGTCCCAGGATCTTGTTGGCCTTGCCTTCTATCTTATCAATGTGATTGTTCCAAGAGGGATTGCACTTTGTGACCAGTCCAAGATCACAGAATTCAGATGTTAACTCCAGAGTGCTATTATAGGTGGTTTTCAACCCATCTCTAGGGGCAGGGATCACAATGGTGAAATGTACAACTGCTGGTGGACGAACAAAGAAAGCTAATGAGACATCTATCGTTTTCGTCCACCAACATGGCGGAGATGACGTAACGTGAAAACCATCTATTGAGATGTAGGTCAGAGAGGAAGGGAGACCTTTTTTTACAGATTCGCATTAGCTTACATTTCTTCAAATTAAACTCCATATAATTTTTTAGACTCCATCTGTAAATCAATATTAGTCTGAAACAGAGAAAGATCGGCTGGGCAGTTTATCACCCTTGATGTTTTGCAGGCGTGAGCGTATAAAGACACTGTTCGCTGGGCTAACAACTTCAGGCAGTTCACTGATAAAAATCACAAAAAACAAGGGGCCTAGTCATGAGCCCTGAGAAACGCCTGACGGAATAGAACACCAAGAAGAATTCACTACGTCGATCACAACTCTTTGTTCTCTGTTGGAGAGGTAATCATGGCACCGGTTCAAAAGTGCGCCAGAAATCCCAAAATTGCACTCTTTCTGTAGCAGTACTTCATGTGCTACTCTGTCGAAGGCCTTTGCGAAGTCTAGGAATATAACGGTCACCTGTCTGCCTTCATCCAGGGCCTTTGACCATTGAAACAAAGCCGTGCTGCCCGTAGGTACGGAGCCACATGCGTGTACAATCCTCTCTTGGCATTTGATTGGCTATCTATCGTCGCTTGTTTGCAAATTCCCCCGCTATGTCGCGGGGGTGGGGGAGCGGGAAAAACAAATGACTAGCGCATTACGCTACGAACTGGTATTTGAAGGTAAAATAGGTATTTGTTGACGTAATCGCTTCAAAGTAAGATGGAAACAGCGTATTGCGGAAATGAACAAGTATTTATTCTTCTTGTAGTATGACAAATCGAGGGAGCCCGACCAAAATAGTTTATCTTTTTTCCCGTCCTTACCATTCCGGAAACGAGACACTATTTTGTTTGGTAATTTCCTTCACTGGTTTTCCAGGCTTTCGGCACAGCGGTTGACTTGGTTATTGTCAATGGTTTTTTGACTGTAAGAATTCATAGTTTTGGGAATTCCCTCAGTCTGTTCTTTGTTTTACACCTCGTGAGTGTACTGCACAGTTCTCACCATTCCTGAAACTACAGCGCCTAAGTCTCTTCTCATCTGGCGAGTAGCGAGCCAATCAGATCACAAGATTCATGATAGCATGTGAATGGATTTCAGAAGTCTTTCTCTCGTCACGCAATCTTTCCCTAGGCTGCGTCTAGACGGTTTTCGATTTTTCCCCTCGGCGGGACGTAAAATGGCTAGTTCGTTTCTTGTATCGCGTTCTGTTTGTATCAAAAGATTGTTAAGCCATGGCGTGTTTCGAAGGCTTGCGACTCGAAAGGACATCGCACTGGAAAACCCATCCATTTCGCATTATGTGAGACAAGTGTGGCCCCTACGGGTATTTTCGATACGGACGCAAACGCTTCCCTCGACAAGGTCCTGTTCAACTAAAGCACAGACTAAAGCGGGCATCGTGCAGAGCAAATATACGGTTGACATACCAGAACAGTCAGTCAGTGAATTTGTGATGGGTAAATTTCGTGACTATGGGGATAACATAGCGATAGTAAGTTTGTTTAGGTTGATGAGTAACTGCGGCAAACAGTGCTGTGTACACACAGGCAACGCAAACCCAAATAATTATTTTTCAGGAAGTAAATGCCGCGGGTTGCGAACGTGAAGTGATTGAACTTTTTTTTGGTAATTAATACAAAAAGCTTAAATTTGCTGTCTTTTTTCACTATCACAGGGGCCATTTAAATGGTTTTTGCAGCACTTTTGAGAAAATAGAGGGCAGAAGGCGTAAGGAAATTGTGTAGAGCCTGAACAGTTCGGAGTGTTATTCAAATGCGGGAAAGCAATATTAAATTACAGAAGCTGGAGCATATCTTGTGAAAAAAGAAAAAGTGAGAGTTAGGAGAAAAATTCTCATGGGAAGCCACAAATGCAGGAACAGGGATAAGGGCAGATGAGAATTTCGACCCATTTGCCACCCACTGTTCACTTTGGTCCACCCTAAACTGTGCAGAAATCTTAATTTTACAGGTTTATACGAACTTAGCATCACTCAAAATTGGGTAGTAAGTGCTTACTTGTTTTTCATTTAGATTGATGGTTCATCTGCAAGAGCATACACATACAATGAACTCAGCTCCTCGGTTAAAAAGTTAGGATCAGCTTTAACAAGAAGGGGTTTCAAGAAAGGCGATGTGTTTGCTCTATACCTTCCCAATGTCCCTGAATATCCTATTTTATTTTTGGGAGCTATTGCTCTTGGTGGTGTGGTAACAACAATAAATCCCAGTCACACAGAATGGGAGATTGCCAATCAGCTGAAAGATGCAGGTGCTAAGTACATTGTTACTGTACCCGCCATGGCTGCCTTGGCAAAAAAAGGAGCGTTGGAAGCTGGAATTACTGATGTGTTTGTCATTGGGGAAGCAGACGGCTGTGAACCACTGGCCACGCTTTTGGGTGATGATGGTTCAGCGTTTCCCAATAATGTGCCAATCAGTCCAAAAGAGGACATTTGTGTTTTGCCATACTCGAGTGGAACTACTGGGTTTCCTAAAGGTGTCATGCTAACACATCACAACATAGTGTCACAATTGTGCATGCTGTTCCATGAAGCCTACCGATCTCATCCGGTGCAAGGAACTGCCCTAGGAGCTCTCCCATTCTTCCATATCTTTGGTATGGTGGTAATTATGGTACATTATTTAATGCGTGGTGGGAAGATAGTCTGTATGCAGCAGTTTGATGGGGAACATATGCTCAAGCTCATACAAGACTTCAAGGTAAGTCTCCTATGAGAGATATTTCATAGTAAGGAGTTAACTATGAATGGGGGTTTACCACTGGAAGAGGTCACATGTTATCCAGGCCCATGCACAGAGTGGATTTTCAAGTGGGGGGCTAATGCGAACACGTAAGCATGAGCAAACTAAGGGGGTCCAAGGACATGGTTCCCCAGGAAAATTTCAAATTTAAGTCTTCTGAAATGCCTATAAATGCATCTAAAATTGCTGTTCAGGAACAAAGCTATCGACAAACTGCCCTATTTGGTTGTGTTTGTAGGCAGAAACCCTCAAAATTAAACTGTATCAAAACGGACAATCAGAAAAAGGTAGTGTTTCCTGAGAGGTCTGCATGTTTCACTTAAAATAAGGTAATGAAGTTATTTTGTTAAGTGACAGATCTGGGGAACTAATGTAAAAAAATCTATATACAAATTATTTTACCATCTGAAAAAGTGGGGGGGGGGAGGTGGGAGCAAAAGCCCTCCCTCCCAGCCCACTCCCTGGGTGGTCCCTGTTTTATGTCTTCAGGCTTAAAGCTGCATGCTTGAAACTGTTTGAATAATGAGAGAGCATCTTTTTCCTGAAGGTGACTGCTTAAGTACATTGTTAAGGATCTGCAGACTCAGAAAAGAAGTACCTTTGTGATTTTGATGTTACTTTGTAGATCCACTGCATTTTTCTCGTGCCACCAGTTGTCACATTTTTAACAAAGAGTCCTTTGGTAGAAAACTATGATCTGACAAGCGTAGATACCGTCTTAAGTGGAGCGGCTCCTCTTGGCAGAGAACTCACTCTTGCACTAAAGAATCGTTTTCCCTTTGCGGTTAATGTTGGACAAGGTATTTCACTTGTATAGACTGATTAATTCAGAACAACCTGGGCATTTGTGGGTATGGAGAGGGGTGGGCTGTGCTGGCCTTAGACTGCGTTGACATGGGCAGAGTTTCATCTGTTACTGCATCACCTTTGATGCGGTTTTGCCTTTCATTTACATGATGCTCATGAAGACTGTTGGCAAAACCCAGTGGTTTTGAAAACACCGACAAAAGTGGAGTGTTCTGACAGGGCAATAGCAAGCCTCGAGAAACTAGGGGAACACAAAGATTTTTTATGATTCATCCTTTCGGAATTATTGACATCTTTTTATTGTTTGAAACCTCTGGGAGGTGAAATTTTATTTAAA
>BLFK01001130.1:2585325-2597096 GCA_014634185.1 Astreopora myriophthalma
GAGAGGCTGCAAATAGTAGTCCTGACGAGGGAACTATAAATGAAAGAAAGAAAAAGCAGAAGAAACGGGACGCCAAAAAGAAGGTGATGTAAGCGTGTACGTTGAGAAACTTGCCGCCTTTCGTTTCCACTTTAATTTACTGCTTGTACATTTATCTTAAAAAAACTTTATGGGGCAATGTTTCAGTCATAATTTGCTGTGGGCTTATTTAGTAAATTCAATGAAATTAGAGTTTGGAAAGAGCTGTGATTTCTGAAATACAACCGTATTTGTGTAATACAGTACAATTTATTTTATATTTACAAGCACCCCCCCCCCCTTCATATTTTACTCTACAGTTTTGCACTGTCTTTACACATTTGCATTTGCCAAAGTGAAGGGAAAGATGTGAGAAGCTTAATTCAATTTATGGAGGCACTGGTCACAAAAGCAAGTCATGCATAAAGAGGAAAACATAACTATGGTTTTCATTGTTTAGTCTCCTCCCAGGGGTCCAGCATTTGCATAGTGGCCCCATGGGGCTTTTTGGGCTGTAGCTGCTGACCCCTCCCCCCTACCAGGAATTTAGACTTGTGCAACAAATTCCTTGTTTTTTTTTTGCGGGGGGGAGGGGGGAGGAAGGGTGGAGTTGTGAGGATGGCCATGCTTGTAAGAGTGGTTTTCAACTGAGTGTCGTAAAACCAAAACCAAAGTAACTACAGAGCCGTTCTTGTTTTCAAGGAAATACACCTTTCAGCCAATAAGAAATCTAAGGAATTCATAACTTGGTTTTACAAGCCAATCAGAATGCAAAGCAAGTATACACCACCAGCACCAAGCATGGAATAACCAGGGACAATGATTATTTGTTTTTTACATTTGCACCTGATTGGTTTGAAAGTTTGTGCAAGTTCTTTTTATCCAATCAAGGAGCAACCCAAAAACAAAACAAATTGTTGGAAAACTGATCTAAATGCGATAATTTTATGCATGCTGATTTCGCCCAACCCCCCTTACCTTAGAGCTCATCATGGCAAGGTGCATCATACTATTCTAAGAAGCTGCAAATTGAGTTATCGGATCCTCCTTGCCACGCGAAAAGCTAAAGGCCGAAAATTCCACATGCAGATTGTAAAGAGAGAAAAATTTGTGCCACCCTCATTGCATCCCTTTGTCTGGTTCTTTTTTGATATTGTTTTGAATATTTACAGTAAATATTGTTTTTCTACAGTCCCCAAAGCCTCGCAAAGCAAAAAAGGCTGAACGCCTGTTTACGTCCAGTGAATCGCAAAGAATGCTCAGAGGTTTGTACATTACTACCATAATTTACATTCATGCTTGAAGTAGCCAAATTTAGTGCATAGTTTCTTTTTCAAATGTTAATGGTTTTGTTAGGTTGTGTCACCTTTGACAAATAAAATGTTTGCGGTCAGGTTGTGGACAACGTTTTTGATGCCATCTGGTCATGTCTTTGAAAAAAATACTCTTCTATTTTCTCCCATTTGTACATGAAAACTTCTATTTCGTGACCTATCTGCAAACATTTTTAATTTGTCAAAAGTAACAAAGCTAGGTGCTAAATTTAGTCACGCTTCAAGGATGAAGACAGGATGGTAGTGAGCTTTTGCTGAAGAACTTTTTATGCATCTGCCAAATTCCTGTTTAATGAATGATGTTGAGAACATGACATGAATGTGAACAACAACAACAACATGAACATTGCTTTATTTACCCTTGGATTTTAGAGTAGCTTATGCAGCTAATAGCTCTGAGCATTTACCCACCCAACCACGAGATTACATACACAAAAGCCAGACCGAACACTGGGATCTATGTCCCCTACTCTTTGCGACCAGTGTGTGGGTTCTCTAACGTCCCATGAAGTGGGAGAGGGCTTGAAATCACAGAGGTTGTGTTTAGTTTTGCATCTATCTATTTGAACTTACAGTGCAATAATGGGCAGTCTCACAAGACTATTTTTCACAGTTTATCATCCTTGAACTGAAGGCCCATCTACATTACAAGAAAAACTGGGTCTGGACCCATTAAAAAGTTGGTACAGACCATATGTTTTTGCCATGTAAACTATCCATACTAAGAGCCCATAACCCAGAGTGTACACCAAGCTATTTATAGTGAAAACTTCAGTTCCAGTCTGCACATGTCCAAACAATTAGTTATGCAAGGCTTATGATTGGCTAGCAATGCTCCTGAGGGAGACCAAGGCTCCTTTGGGAGACTGATTTCGCTGGAAAATCAATCTAAAAATAGCTCGGTCTGTGAAAACACAGTGACACAAGTATATTGAAGTTGTCCGCTCTCGGTTATGGGCTCCTGTCATACCAGGTTTTTATGAAATGGATCCCGACCTGCTTTTTTCTTGTTTTGGGTCCATGGGCGGCTATGGCCCCAAAACCAGAAAAAAATAAATAAATAAAAAATGAGTTTGGACGCCTTTTTGCTGTGAAAGTCTGGTATTGACTCTGAAAATCTGAAGTGTAAACAGTGCGCTAATAATGGCGCCTTAAGTCCATTTTTTTCATGAGCCAAGCCTAATTGCTACTGTGTCAATGGTAAAAAAAGTTGGTCCAGACCACTTTTTAATGGGTCTGGACCCGGTTTTCTCTGTAGTGTAAATGGACCTTGAATTGCTTGAATTTTTAAACAAGGCAATCTTGGATTGTCAATTTATTTTGGAAGGCTGAGAAATTCTCATACGCATTATTTTATTGCACTATCTTGTATCAGAATCAACAATCAAGTTACCATATCATCAGCCAGCAGTTCTTTCCATTTCACACTTTCTTCAAAGAGTACCCCTTACAGATCACAAGGAAGTCAGTAGGTAAGGTGACAATATTGAATTCACTCGGTTTCTTCACTGACGATTGTGGTACAAGGCCCTGTCATTTTGAATCAGTGCTGTGTAGAAATCCAACTAATCCAGAGACAATGAAACTCCAGCTTAACAATTAAGCGGCGAAGGGGGACCCAGGGTGAAAAAAAAATTGAATTCCATTTTACCTCTCCAGTAAGGATCTGCCAAAATGCACTTTTTCAAAACTAAATTATTTCCCTCTTGCCCAGTTTAGGAAATTTCAAGTGCATAAACAGAGAGAAAAAATTAAAGAATAACAATAATATATTGAAAAACAGAATTTTGCCAATGTCCAATTTATTGGCTTCAGAGTTGTTGAGAAAGATGAAACAAATAGCAAGAAATAAATTATTGACTTGAGACATGGTGTCACTGAGGCATACATTGTATGTACCGGTATATTGATCAGTTGGCAGAATAATTGTGTTGGCAAAAACTTTGTGTCAGGCAAGGTTGTTGTCTGTGTGCAAAAGCATCTTATCCAGTGTACAGTAGCTTGGTGGACATGGCACATGCCGTGTGTCAGTGCATGTAGCTTCAGGTGACCGCAATACAAATGAACATTCGGCAACTCAAAGTGAATGAGTTGTCTGCTACTGGTGGGCCAATGGAGAAATTTAATATAATATTGACTGCAGACATAAAGAGATGTTACTTGCACCAAAGAGATTGCAAAAACTAACAAAAAAGGGGCATATCCGGAAATCTGTTGTAACGTAGGTGATGATGTACAAAGCCAAGGATGGCTTAACTACATGTAAATTAGCAATTGACCAACATCAATGCTATCTTTAATTTTTTTTTGAACAGGAGCACTACAAAAACAACAGAATCGTTCCGTTCAGATATTCCATGTGATGTCGAAGTGAGACCTGTTGACAAAGTTAAACTTGGTGATTTTGATATCTCCACTCCTTTGCCTGGAGATACTGCCGGTGCCATACAAGTTGTTAATGGTGTAAAGGGCCTCAAAGCCATCGCTCCCAAGCTGAGTGCAGCGACAGACCCCTTCTTCTTAGATGTGGATGCTTTATCTACATCAAAGCCTGTTAAAAGTGGAATTGAGAGTTTGAGAGATAGGTAAAATTAAAAGAAAAAAGTTGTTTGAAGCAGGGGTAGAGCTAACCAGGGACAATTACCATGGCAACCTGTAGGTTTTAATAGGGTTACCAGGGTTACCGCTAACCATGCTTCGAAAAAACACAGCCCAGGATTGGAGCTGGCTAGCCACTTACAGTAATTGTTTAATAATTTTCCATATTTTAGGTTTATGAAACACACCTCGAAGCCTCAGGATAAAGTTAAACCTGCTGAGGTGGCAGAAGTTAATACCAGTGAGACTCTTACTGAAGCCACACCAAGAGTAGCTGCGCTTGCTCCAATAATGTCTGATGTCAAGCTGAAAGTTGCCACACCTGGTAACCTACATGTAGTCTGATTAGCCTGCATAGCGGGGATATTTTCCAGTGAGCAAGTGCTAAATATTCCAATCTAGTGTTGTGGTCACCATATTGCATTGGTCAGATAAAGGAAAGCATGGAGCAATTAATGAAAGTGTACTAGCAAGGTGGTAGTAAAAATGACAAACTTGTGAGGGGGGGAGGGGGGAGGGAGAGAAAAATACCATTATTTTTCCTTCCCCCCTCCCCCCTCACTGGTTTATCATTATTTTGATTACTTCCTCCATGCTTTCCTTGATCTTACCAATCCAATATGGTTCCCAAAACACTTAAATGGAATATTTAGCACTCGCTTGCCAGAAATACACCTGCTATGCAGGCTATAGTCTGATTTACATGTTTTCAATGAATCACTGTTAGTAGCAAAATGTACCATATATGACAAATTTTTGTGATAACATATGATTCTAATTGATGACACTTGTGTTTTTATAGGAACGAGACTTCAACTACTCAAGGAAAAGCTGCAAGCTAAAATGAAAGTAAAGCGAGCTGAAAATAGGAAAGTACAAGAATCTCAGCGAAAGTTGGATAATGAAGAGATGAGTGAAGAAGAGGAAGAAATGACAGATGAAGATGGTATGAGAGTAATTAGTAGTAATATAATGATGATGGTTGCCTTACAGTTTTATTTGTGTCATACATCCTGAACCAGCTATAAAGAATTTGAGCTGAAGGGAGTCGATGAAGTGAATACAGTTGGTTAACAGTCAGGGGAAAAGAGAGGGGAAGTACATGTATGGTAGTAAGAAAAATTATTACCTAGTTGACAACTAATGGTCTCTCCTTGCTTGTTCCAGATGATTCTGACTTTGAACTCAAGAAGTGGAACGAAGATGATGAAAGAAAGCAAGAAGAAGGCGACAGTGACCTTGACAAAGAAACAAAAGAGAAGAATGTATTTATAGAAGATGAAGCTGAAGAAAGCAATGGTAGTGACAATGGCAATGCTGGATATGACATTGATTCAGGATCAGAGGGGGACATAAGTGATGGAGATGAAAGTGACTGCAATATTGGTGATGAAAACTCTGTATTTGGCGATGAAGACTTGTTGAAGCCAAGAGCCTGGCTCGAATCAAAAAAGAAATTCAAAGAATCTAATCAACCAAATATGGATGTCGAGGAGAAAACCATGGATCTCTTTTCTGACAGTCGTTCTCAATGTGATGCTAAGGGAGACAGCAATGATTGTTCGCCAAACGAAAACAGGAAAGAGTCAGACAGTAAGGAGGGTACATCAAAGCTTTGCCTTCGTCTTGACAGTGTAGAGGATGATGATGAATCAAATTTCAGCTTTCCAAGCTTGCCTTTATCATCAAAGCTTAAGACCAAGGGCAGTTCCAAAGAGGACAAGGTCTTGGCAAACATTTCTGAAGTGTCGCAAGAGTCCAGCCAATCAAGTGCAGGAGGTGCTCCGGGTTCTGAGTTTGGGGAAAGTGCCCAGAGTCCTGATGCAAGTAGTGACAGTAGCAGAATTCCTGCAGGACAGGGTGAGGGTAGGACCCAAGAAAACCAGGATAGTGATTCCAGTAAGAAAACCCCAGAGCTGTTCTCATCGTTCTCAAAACTAAGGAACCTGATTGGAATGCCAACGAACAGAGACACTCAGTCAACAAGGAAGGTAGGTTTATGCAGAGTGACTTTTCTGCATGTTAGTTGAATGTACTTGCAATTAGGCCACTCAAAATCTCCAATTGAGAAATTTGTTTCAGTACATGTACCTCCAGAAGTCAAAAGTGTGCATCAGGCAAGTGAGAGCCATTTTCAACTGAGTGTTATAAAACCAAAACAAAAGTAACAAAAGTAATTATTAGATTTTACTCATTCTTCTCAGACTTTGTGAAAGTTGTTCTTTGTTTCAATTAATTATTACTAGCAATAATAAATCATTGTGTTTTTATTCTTTGCAGGCTGGTAAATTATCTCAACTCACTCTCCCTGTTGAGGATTCTCAGGTATTCTGATGGCAGGTTGTATAAAATGAAATCAAATTATAGCTCCATGATTGGCCAGTGTTCAATGATGTCAGACAAATTAGACATATGTCAGACAGGATGAAAAGAAGCCAAAACTAAATATGTAACAAAAAAATACTTAATGGGTAATTTATTATTCCTACAGCTCTTTAAATGATTTTGTTGTTTTGCCTCCAATTTATGCAAATGGTTGGGGAATTGCACTGTCTTGTCAGTAATCTTCCTAGAATGTGGTGGGCTTGAAAAAAATGTACCTTATTTAATATGTAATAACTGCCCTTTATACTGTAAGAGCATGAGCATGAATTACAGTATTTATTACAAAAATTTAAATAACCAGCTGGGAATAATCATTGTGCTTATCTGTCTGCTTCAGGATTTATTTGATGATACAGAGGATAACAACTTCAAACCAAATGAAGATAGAACTGTGGCTTCATTTGGTGACTTCCACTTTTCTCTTGATGAGGATACACAGTTTACACAGATACTTAACACTCAGGGGTTAGTCTTTCTATTACATGTGTTTATCAGCTTAATTTTGATATTTTCTTGAAAGCAAATAGATAGCAAGCCTGCAGAAGAAAATACCTTCAAGTGTATAGGGGAAGATTTTTGGCATAAATTGGAAGTCATAGTTATGCATGCTAGCATTAAACAAAGCTGTGCAAAATCAGAAAATGTCCTAAAGTGAGACAGTCCAATGATTACTGGTATATTGTCTAACTTATAATAGCCTACATGAAGGTAATAAAATTATTCTACTTTCATAATGTGTACTAATTAAACAGTTACAGTTGTAGGTCAACAGACATTGTAAAACTGAACATTTTTTTCTTTGTTCAGTTTCATAAACTCCAGCAAAAAAAGTAAATCAAAAGCAAGCAAGGTGTTTGAGGATGAGATGAACAGCAACACTCAGCCAGAAATGAAAGAGCTGCTCGGTCTGTGTTCAGGAAGATTCAGTGACAGTGAAGACAGCACAGCTACAAAGAACAAACAGTGGGATGAGGCAAAGGAATGCAAGAAAAGGTCACTGTTTGTCACACAGAGAAAAGAGGACAATATTGATGAGCTGCTGGGACTCTGCTCTGGTAAATTTACTGATGATGATCATGAACATGAAATTGAAGATGATGACTCAGTTAGCAGAGAGGTGGAAGAAAGTGAAGTGGAGTTTGGGCAAAAGGGCAAGGAAAGTGAAGAAGATGAAGAGGACAATGAGGAAGAGGATCAAAAAAGTGCAGACAAGAAGAGAGACGAAGATCATGCAAGTGATCCTGAAGAAATGATTTTAAACAGGAAATATGGCAAAAAATATGCAGCAAAGAAAAGGTCTGGTCACAGTATGTACCTCTGCTAAGTGCAATGTTCACTTTAAGTGCCAATAGTCTTACTCATGCTATCTTTTCCAAAGCATAGCCATGAGTAATGAAGGTAGTAATATAACACACCGTAATTCAAGGTACTATGATGCAGTCTTGGGTGATGAAGAGTGTTCATCATAAAATGGAAAAGACATTTTTGTCTTTACCAGTAAATAATATTGCTATTGCTTTGTGTCAACTTTCATTACTTCATTATTGTTCATTGTTATTGCAGCATTTTTGATAAAAGAAATTTCTTGGAAGAGGAAGCAGAGCTCTCGGGTAGTGATGTGGGTTCTGACGAAGATGATGACATTGCCACTGATGATGATGTATTGGAAGAAGATTCAGGGGGAGAAGAACTTCCATCGGATGAAGAGCTACAGAAGCAAATCAACAAAGTTCACATGTAAGTTATCTATAAGTTTGTGAGTTGCATATGCATTGCCAGTCCTACTTCCTTCATGTAATATCAAGACGAAATTTAGTTTATTTCTGTACCAAATGTTCCTACTGCTAATACACCTACATCTACATCTACCCTTTATTAATTTGGTAAAAATACACCCCCTTCCTGTAATAACAACACATGAGTAAATAATCAGTCCACAGAAAAGGCAACAGGTTTTATTCTTCAGATAATGTTGAGACCCGTTGACAGGAACATGGCCGCTCTGTCTGGTCACATGACAATTGCCATGGGAAAACAGAAGATATGTCATAAGCTTCCTCACATAATAAAAACAAAATTTGAGTGGCTCACTCAAGAGTAAACAAAGCAAAAACAGTACTGTATATCACAACATCTGTTTAAATGTTATCATGTGCTTGTTTATAACAAAGCAGCCATAATTTGGGGGGAGGGGTGGGGTAAGTCACTTGTGCCTGTTTTCTTTTGTGCATGTTTACAGTTGGTTGTCAACCATGAGTGTCAAAACATTCCTCCCAGTCTTCCTTTTGTTCCTTTTCCTTTAATTATCAGACATGTAACAGAAGCTCTATTCATTTCACCAGGAAATCAATCTATGACCAGGACAATGCTGATTTGCGAGCTGTCAAGGAAATGTTTCTTCCCGATGGTGACTTGTACACAGATGGACAGGGCCGAACAAGACATTTCAGATGGAGGGGTATTGATGAGAATTCACAGATTAGTCTGTTTGGTAACAAAGAGATGTGGGGTGAAGAAGATGGTGTCAATGCTGAACTTATCACTGAAGAAGAGATTCAGCGGCGGAAAGAACGATATGAAAGAGAAACATTCCTGAGGGAAGAAATGGTATGCAGTGGTACCTATTTGTGTGAAGAAATAGTTCAAATGTTCTTGCAAAAACAATCAAGCTTAATGTTTGCTAAACTGTATGTAGGACAGAAACAATGCAGAACCTGGTGTTGAAAGAAATTTGATAAAGACGTCATAATTTATTATTAATGCAGTTACCTAATAATGCAATTTAACAGAGGTAACAACTACATGTAGGAGTGCCACTGGTCAGGCATTGTCAGGGGTTTGGTTACATTGGCTCATGCACCCCTATTCCTTTTGCTCACCATTTTTAGGGTGGATTTGCTGTGTTGGGGCAGGAAGAGAGAGCCTTTTCCTGTAGCATTAATGGGTTGGTTCCGCTCCCTTCCCTCCCACCACTTTCTGCTGTTTATCGTTGTGATGGGTGCCTGTCTTCCATGCTGTGTGGGGGCTCTTTGATGCCTTCATCCACAAACATGCAGGCCACCAATAGTGGAAGTGCCTGCATGTCTCAGGCTCCCAACCTCGACTTAGCAACGCAGCTTAATGTTATGATGATGTTGCCTCTTTCTTCACTGTGACTAGACCGAAATACAGCCTCTGTTTTGTTTCCACATTCAGGAATGAAAACGATACAGGTGCCAAAGCATATTAATGGCAGCTGAAGTTGTGGCTACAGGGTGTACATGTAGCTGTTGCTATGATCCATCCTATATAGCAGCTTGATTTATTGATTGCTAATGGATGGTACATGTAATATGACAGAAATGAAAGAAAAAAATACATTTTAAAGCACTAACTAGTTGTGAGAGAATAATTGAGGAATGTTAATAGCTGGAATTTATTCCAGTAGAATTGAAAGGGACTTATGGCTTGACAAAAAAGGACTTGCATATACAATGGAAGCTTGTAATTTAGCATATGTCCAGTTAATGAATATGTCTTTCTTTTCTTTTTCAGGGCAAGCAAAAAAGTAGTATACTGGATATAGATGAAAGCAGTCAAAATATTCTCAGCAAAATTAAAGATACAAGCAGCCAACTGCCAGATGGTACAGTGTAAATGATAATTAGAAAACTCAGATATATTCATTTGTAGGTCAAGCAAATTAATACTGCCCAATCATCTTAGTATCACTTTTACATCTTTCTCATTAAGGTTTGGTCTTGTGTTTGCTTTTTTTTGTGATTTGTGTCACTTTGCCCTTATTTCAGAAGTGCATCCATTTTGTAAGTCGTGAGGGCAGCTCTAAGACTTCAGTGTTAAAGTGCAGTTTTTGTGTACATTGTCTTTGTGCTTTTTCAAACCATGTTACCCCCTTATTTCTTTCTCTCCATTACTTGTCATTGCTTCTTCTTTTCCTTTCTCCTCTAGCTCCAAGCAAGCCTCAAGCAATTATGGATCCTAAAAGCAGCGTAGCGCCGGTGTTGAAGAAGAACACAGTGAGTGAATTGTGTAATGCAAATACTAGTGCTTGAGTTAAGTATCTAGGTTAGCTTGTTAGCAGGTGTTGTGGAGTCTAGGTTGTTGATTCAAGGCATACAGTAGCTCTGCTGTTGTGTTGTTTCCTCAAATAACCCTGACTTTTAGTCTACACTTTAGGGGGGTCTTAAAAAGTCCTTTGAATAGGTATTGCATACCAAAAATCCCAAACAGAGAATTCTTAACAATTCTACTTGATAGTCAGCAAAAAATTCTGCAAATAATGTCATGTCAAAAATGAATGTTCATCAAAAAGTTCATTTTAATAGTTGGGTGCTCAGTGATCTTGGTTAATATTTTTATTAGTCTTTTGTTTGTGGTCATTGAAAAGTCAATGGATTTTCTTAACCAACTGAACGGCAACCCTGTTGTCAGAGATGAAGTCCCGTGATGTTTTTCCAGTTTTAGGTTCAGATATACCTTTTTGCATCTGCATTCCCTACACACCTAATTATCTGTGAGACAGACAAAGGGTCGAGGCAAGCAAAAGAGTGAATTGCACTCAAGTCAAAACACTATTCCTCCTCCTGTTTTAGTCTTTCAAGGGATCATTCTTGAAGCACAGCAAGAGTACTCTTTCTCGGCTTTCATCTATCACATCCAACGCACCAAATGCCTCAGCCACAACCAGAGGTTTTGTGTTCCAGACTGTTTCACCATCTGACAAGAATGTTACAAATTCCAAGGTGAGTACATGACTTGAGAATTTGGGACGGTACTCTGTACATCAATCATGGAATGACCAGAGTTGTTGAGGAAGAGAAGATGCTTCAACTTCCCTTTCCCTGTCTTTCAGAAAATGCAGCGTACAAATTCCCTTACAGACCAACCAGCCTCCAAGAAACCCAGACTGGACCGAAGCCTGAGTGACTCAAATAGTGTGTTTTCTATGCTATGATGTGCCCAATTTAGAAAAACAAACAAACAAAAAACACTTTTGCCATGAGATCACTTGCAATGGAAAACAACCTCCTTGCAAAATAATTCCTTGGCATGGTATTTAACACAAATTAACCCTCATCTTCCCCTCAAGAACTCAACCCAGGACTCTGCAGCTTGCATTGGATGCACCCAGCAGTAGATTATCTAGATTTTATGAGCAAAATTGAAAACCCTGATTACTGTACTAGTGAAAAGTTGTCATTTTTGCTCAAGAACATTTGAAAGGCTCACAGAAAAAACTTTCCAAGTGATTTTTTTTTAAATGCATTTGGTCATTTTGCAAAATTAGGGCCAAATTTCACTCAAGCTACCATGTCATGGAATTACCAATCCCAGGAGGTGTAAAGAAAATAGCAAAGAAAAAGAAAAAAAATTGGTGTTGGGGGGCACTTTGGGAGAGGGTGGGAGGATAAAAATATAGAAATTCGGGGGGGGGGG